>OY821517.1:222270127-222545127 GCA_963682025.1 Cordilura impudica | reverse complement strand
AACTTACAAACAAACAAGGAAATAAAATATCAGCAATAATATAATATAAAAAAAAACAAACATTGACCATAACGCAATGCAGTTCATGGCCTACTTAAACTAACTTAACCAATAACAAAAAAAAACAAATAATAAATAAAAATAACATAAACATACCAGCGGCTTTTCAAGGCCACTACCTATGTTAAATCATTTCGCTTGCAAGTGCTTGACAACGCACCCGGAACTTACTAAAAGAAAAAAGAAGTAATCAAAACTAAGTCAATGAATGCATTGTAATAACAACAACAAAAATAAAAACAGAACGCTAAAAACAAAAACACAATTGAGTTACTCTAATTACACAAGCGTTCATAAAAGCCAAAAAACAAAAACGACTTAGCATATACAAATTAAATTAACAAAAACAAAACTAAAATCGTTACCCTCCACAACATTTAGTTAGGGCAAATATATGAAACCATGGTACATTGTCAAACACTTGAACATTGTAGATTATATTATACTATTCATATTATGAATATTATTTTATATTATATTCTAATATTATTATTATTATTATTATTACTATTATTGTTATTATTATTATTATTATTATTATTATTATTATTATTATTATTATTATTATTATTATTATTATTACTATAATTATTATTTTTATACACGTTATTATATTCTCTATATTAAATTTAAACGGATCTTATACTATTCTTGTACAATTGTACTCTACACCCTATACGTGTGAAACCATGTTTCACAACATTCCTCCCCCTTTCCACGGAAACGATTCCCACATCGTTTACCAGCGACACTGAACTGGGACGCTGCTTCTGCTGCCGCTATTGTTGATTCTGCTGCTGCTGATGATGATGATAATGTTGATGCTGAAGATGATGTTGGTGATAATGTTGTTGCTGATGATAATGATAATGTTGATGCTGAAGATGATGTTGATGTTGATGATAATGTTGTTGCTGATGATAATGTTGGTGTTAAGGCTGCTGATAATGACCAAACTGGTAAGGACGAATCCGGAACCAATGCTGATGATGAAGATACTAATAATGCATATAACCATTCCTGTGATTCGATTCCAATACTACACCATGACAATCGTTGGCCTGTTGCTTCATAAAACGAATTCTTAGCCACCTTCTTTGTAAAAAAAAATTACTTTGGCTGGCCGCTTCGTAAAACAAATTTTGGCCTGTCACTTGGATGACGGCATTGGGGACAGTACTTTCAGCAACGGATTGTTAATTTCCCGTTAGTCAATTGGTGCTTACTGTGGTATTCAACATAAGATCTGAGCACTCCCCTGATCACCTTCAATGATGAAACTTGTCGCAAACGGTGATCCAAGGCGAGAACCGAAAGTTTTCAAATGATTCGCAATGATGCAAATGGTTAGTCATCGCCACAGGAATCGGCTTGCTGCTTTGCCAAACGGATATAGTTCAGCTTAACCTTCCTCCTGACGACATCCCTGACAAACTAAACAGGAATGTTGTTTCGCTGGAACCAAACCAATAGCCAATCCAATCGCATATAGAATTCTCGATGGATTCGTTCGCAATTCGCCCTTGCATCTGGGGTTGGATCATCAGCTCCGTACAGGCATTCACCCCTATGTCCGTCATGTGGCCACCCATCAGACCTGTCAGCCTACTGCTCTCTGCTGCCTCTACCGTTTTCTGGATGACTGTTGCTCCACCTCGTTCACCGTGGACTTGGGTCGGAATTTCCTAACTCTACTAATATATAAAAAATTGAGTATTTCCTATACTATTTACAACTGACTAAACTGTAGATATATTTTCTACTCATATTTTAATACAATAATTCCGTTTTTTTTTTCTTGAACAATAGCTATTTAAGGATTAATTCCTTCCTCTCTTTTTCCAAATTCTTTCTTCTACTAATATAATATGTACATATTCTCTTTTTTTTTTTTTTTAATATATTTCTCTCAATATGTGTATGCTAATAGTATATCTTAATATATCTTCTTTTTTTTTTTTAAATATATTATTTTTTTTTTTTTCTAAAAATGTATTTATATTCTCCTTTTTTTTTTTTTATGTATGTTAATATATATATATATTTTTTAAATATGAAGTTTTTTTTTATATTTTTTTAAATATGTAAGTTTAATGTCTATATATTCTTTTTCCTTTAACAAGTATGTATGCTACTATTTTTTTTTTCTTTAAAATATGTCTTTTTAAATAGATATGTATGTTTCTTACTTTTTATCTTTATCTTCTTACTTTTTTTTTTTTTTAAACAAATATGTATGCTACTATCTATACATATTCGCTGTTTTGTTTTGTTTTTTTTTTTTTTAAATATGTATGTATGGGGAGACCTCCAATTTTTTTTTTCTTATTTCTCTTTTCTTTTTTACGGAGGGGGCCTCCCATCTTTTCTTATTGTTTTTTTTTTTTTATACTTATATATATATATTTTTTTTTTTCAACCATTGTTTTTTTTTTTTTTTTTTTTTTTAATGTGGGGGAGTCTTCTCTTTTAATTTTTTTTTTTAGGTGAGGAGAACTCCCATCTTTTCTCATTATTATTATATATATATTTTTTTTTCTCTTTTTTTTCAATCGTTTTTAGTTTTAAAACGTGAGGAATCTCCCATCTTTTCTTGTTATTAATATTTATTTTTTTTTTACATGGGGAGATTTCCCATCTTTCTTATTATTTTTTTTTTTGTTCTTTTTAATATCTTTTCTTATATATATATATATTTTTTTTAAAATATATTTTCTCCTCCATCAGAGTGTCCGCTGCATTCGAAAAGTATCTCGTGGGCCTCGCCGGCCCAACCGTAGGAGTTCGGCGACCATCCAGACGACTCCAAATTCCAGTTATCTCCAACCTATGCTAAAAGAAAAATGTCATAGGGAAAAAAAATTCTCAGCTAATACTATACCAATTCGCATTTACACCTTTGACAGAAAAACAACTCAAATCACTGTATTTTACTGAATGGTTACTTTTGCTCTAATAAATAAAATAAATAAAGCATTTTTCCCTAACAGCAGTACTCTTCCTATTTCTACGGCAATAAGGCCCCAGCAAGCCGATCCATCGGTGGTCCGACCGAAATCATATCTAAGCACCCTTGTATACACATGTCCAACCTAAAACTTCCAAAACACTTCAAAATAAATAACAACAAATTACGGCACGTGTCCCTTCTAGACACTGCCACCCATATAAGGCATGACCGCACACAACGCGTCATCCTTCTCTGGAGCAGAACGGTTTCCTGTTGCATTCCGCAAACCGGAACCGGGCCACTGTGAGGCTATTCTCGGCAAAAACCCTCCCCACAGTGTATGCCGCGAATTTTGCGAGACTCGCTTCTGACTCCCCATACCAGATTCAATCCGTTGAACCATTCTCAACCACTGAGGTGTGCCCGCTACACATGGCGTCATCCTCCATATAAGAAAACTGAGGCTTCCTGGTGGGAGACACTTGTCGGCGGGTTACGCGTAAACCCCCAACCTTCCCCTCACCACCTCAAATACACAATTACTAAAATAAACAACAAAACAAAACCTTCATCATGGACATGTATATTAAACGGAATGATTTCAGACCAAATAATGCGATCACTGGTGGAACGCCCGTAAATGGTTATTATGCCACTTACGATTCTTCCCCTTTATGCGCACCGTGGACGTTACTGGACTGTTTACCCCAACTACCTCATAAGGTCCAGTCCAAATGGGTGAAAACTTATTTTTCCTGGTGTTGTTCCTAACAAGCACCCTATCACCTACTGCAAAGGACACAGCATTTACCTTCCTATCATAAGCCTTTTTCGACAACAACTTAGCCCTCGTCTGATTCTTTCGCACTAGTTCATGCGAGCGCTGTATCTGATATTTAAGGACCTTGTTTGGGTCATCCGTATTGTAAAGTGGTGTACATTTTCTACTTAGGTTGGTCGGTAAGTCGATGTCGAAACCGTATAATGTCTTAAATGGGGTCTGCCCCGTAGATGAATGTACAGTGTTGTTATGCACATGCATCGCCGGTGCCAACCATTGGTCCCAATTGCTGCCATCCTCATTGACGAAGCTCCTCAAGTACTCCGCCAAAGGACGGTGACTCATTTCCAATGAGCCGTTTGCCTGCGGGTGATATGGAGTGATGTTCAATTTCTTGACACCTAACAGCCTACAGGTATCCGAAAATACCTTTGACATGAAATTTGTCCCATTGTCCGTGACCAGCATGCTTGGAACCCCATACTTGGCTATAATTTCGTTAAAGAAAATTTTCGCCACAGTACTAGCCTCTCCATCCGGCATTGCTGCGCACAACATAAATTTCGAAAAATCATCTTGAAAAGTCAATATCAATTTGTTACCCGTAGTGCTTTCAGGGAGAGGTCCCACCATATCCATATATACCTTCTGAAAAGGTCGGCTAGGAGTATCCGTGAGGACCATTGGCATAAACGTTTTCTTGGCACTCTTATTTTGCTGACATTTAACGCACTTCTTCACATATTGTTTAATATCCCTGTGCATGCCGACCCAGCGAAATTGCCTCCTTATCCTTTTAACGTTCGCCTGCACACCCACGTGACCGCCCAAAGGACTATCGTGAAAATCCTTTAACACTGTCACGATCTCTTTAGGATCCTTCAACACCACATACCTTGGTTCCCCATCGACCACTACCTCTACCGGTGGGTCATTAACATCGCTTGGTCCTTTTTCACTACTCTCTTTGTTCCCGCTGTGAACCACCTTGTCCTTCCCGTGACCTGAGCTCCCCGCATGATTATCTCCTTCGCCCTTCGACATGGCCCTAGTATTAACCATCAGTATTTCCTCCGTCGAATATGGTATCCTGCTGAGCGCATCCGCATTCTGATTCTTCTTGCCCGGCTTGTACCAGATTTCAAAATCATATTCTGACAGCTTATGTCTAAAGCGCGCCAACCTTGAAGTTTGATCTTTCAAGTTCGCAATGCCTTTCAGCGGTTGATGATCGGTAAAAATCTTAAAGTGCCGACCCAACAAGTATGGCCGGAAATTTTTCACCGCCCATACGATTGCCAGAAACTCCTTCTCTATCGTGGAGTATCGAGTTTCCGCCCCATTCAACGCTCGGCTTGCAAACGCAATGGGCCGATCACCCCCGCCACTATCTTGGGAAAGAACCGCTCCTATCGCTCCCCCGCTAGCATCCGTGGTCAACACGAAAGGTTTTGAAAAATCAGGGTATGCCAACACTGGAGGCGACATTATCGCCTTTTTAAGCTCGTCGAAGGCACGCTGGCAGCCTGGTGTCCAATTGAACGCATGATCCTTGCGAAGCAATTTATTTATTGGCAAGGCAATGTTGGCCGTCCCGGGAATGAACTTACGGTAATAATTTACCAGTCCTAAAAACGATTGCACTTCCTTTTTGTTCCTTGGTGGCGGAAAATCCTTAACGCATTTCACCTTTTCTGGGTCGGGAAGCGCTCCATTCTCCGAACACTTATGGCCGAAATACACTATTTCCCGCCTCAGGAAGTTACATTTCTCCGTTTTTACTTTCAAATTATTTTCCTTCAAGAGCTGCAGCACTTTACATAGCCTTGAGTCGTGTTCGGCCAGACTACTACCATATATGACAATATCGTCCAAATATACAAAACATTCAATGCCCTGAAGACCTGTTAGCACATGATTCATTAATCTTTGGAAGGTTGCCGGTGCGCCTGTTAATCCAAATGGCATCCTATTGAATTCAAAGTGACCCAACGCCGTACTGAATGCTGTTTTTTCCTTGTCCTGTTTATCCATTTCCACCTGATGATAACCACTGGCCAAATCCAACGTGGAAAAATATCTACTGCTGCCCAACTGGTCCAAAATTTCATCCATCCTTGGAATGGGAAATACCTGCTTCAGAGTTGCTTCATTCAGTTTACGAAAGTCTACCACCAGCCGCCACCTCTTGGTCCCTGCCTTCGACGATTTCTTTGGAACCAATAGTAAGGGCGAATTCCACGGTGACACGCTATGTGAAATTATGCCATCGTCCTGGAGCTTCTGGACCTGCCGATTAATTTCCTCACGATGCATCTGAGGTAACCTGTACTGCTTTTGATTAATCGGCAGCTGTCCAGGCTGCACGGGAATTTTATGTTTCACCATATTCGTGCAAGATAGTTTATCACCCTCTAACCAAAAGATATCATGGTACGTTGCGCATATCGCCTGAATGGACGACATTTCCTCACTATTCAAGTCGGCATCGGTCTTTATTGTGGCCATTATCCTACTGACCCTCTCCTTGACATCTACCTCCTGCACTTGCGTCACCAAACCAGCACCTGGATCTTTTAAATTTACTAATCCACTGAATTTTGGCATAAACCCATCCTTTAGGTAGTAGTCAACCTCAGTAGAATTCAGAATGGGCGCTTTCACCACCCCATCCTTTACGTTGGTTAGCGCGGCCCCTAGATATACTCCTGGCGACAATTCTTGCTTCTCCACTACCACTGTAGTATGTTTAGTATTGATCCCCATGGTTGCAATAGACACTGTCCTCGCCTTCGCCACTATGGTTTTCTCCACGATATTTACTGCCCCCGAAGCCGTGGCCTCCCTCAAAGAAACCAGAGGTAAGTTCCACTCACCTCCATTCGAGTACAGCTTCAGAGAAAGATTAATCGTATCAGTGACGGAGCGTCCCCATAGATTATCGCGACCTAAAATACCATCTCCCGGCAAATTATCATGCTTATCCACACAATGCATATCGAACCCCAATTCGGCGATGTCCGAATGCTCAATCCTGACTAACCCTATAGTTCTGGAGAATCCTCCGAATGCTCCTCGCAGGTCCTTCACCGCCGTCCCGTCCACACTAATATCCCCCGTAAGACTGCTGTCCTTTACAGGCTGGTGTCTGCCCCTGTATCCACTAATAAATTCAGACACCCCGTCTTTGCCCAAGCACATGGCAATCTTACAAACACCGAATCTGCGTAACTAAACCTAGCTGAAATCCCCCCTATATTCATATCCGACCCCGCAATGGGTCCTACCTCAGCCGCCTTCGCAGATTCCGATGTTACCAACGGTATTAGACTTTCGCGTGATCGAGTCGGTGGCCCTGCCCGTTTCCCGACACATTTCTCCCCTGTGTACATTGCCTACCAAAATGTCCCTCCTTGCCGCAATTATAGCATTTCCCTTTTGGTCTCGAACCTCCAGGTTGCCCTCTCTCCATCGTCGAGGGTCCCGTACCACAGCTCCTACCTGGCTCATGGCCGTATATTCTACATTCAACACAATATGGGGTATTTTTCCTCGTCCAGCATACATCACGAGTGTGTCCCGCCCGTTGACAGAACGAACAGGGCGGTGCTTTGTATGCATTGCCATTTGACCGAGCATTATTGTATGCCGTACCACTTGACCCAACATTATTGTATGCCGCACCACTTGACCCAGCATTATTGTATGCCGCACCACTTGACCCAGCATTATTGTATGCCGTACCACTGGACCCAGCATTATTGTATGCCGTACCACTTGACCCAGCATTATTGAGCGGAGCTGCCTTATCTGCCTCCGTCCTGCGCAACAACTGTTCTACGGCTGCCACGAGACCCGAGACTGGATCCTCGCGGGTGTACTCCTCCTTAAAGTTTACACCCCTTAACGGAGGATCATCCCCCGCCAAAGAGTTGCTTGAGCCGCCAGTGCTTCAATCAAGAGATCGTCCAACTTACATGAGCTGCTTGCCAACATCCTACCACGCAGCATTGGATCCCTCAGGCCAGATGTGAATGCTGATTTTACCTTTCTTTCTATCTCAATAGTCATTATCTCGTCCTTTCTCCCTTTATAGTTTTCATCAAGTATGGCATGAGCTGTTGCTGCTAATGTCTGAAGACGCCTAGCAAACTGTCTCACATCCTCATCCCTCCTTTGGCAGGCTTCATATAGTTCCCTTAGCACCGAGTCAAGCGACCTACTCTTTAAATATGTTGACTTTACAAGTGCCAACAACTCATCTACTGACGTAAAAGTACGTAACCTCACCAACTGGTATGCATCCCCGTAAAGCCTCTGTTTCACAATTTCCAAATATTCTTCCACCTTTTCCGGCGGTACCCCTTTCGCCGCCAACCTGCATCCATCAATGAATTTATACACTTCTGTTTGCAGGCTTGGCGATGGCTCGCCGCCGAACGTAGGCACTAACGCCTTGACCGTTTTCAGAATATCCTGGGAGGACATCATCTGTGTCGGCTGTTGCTCCCTAGGCTCCTTATGGTACAGATCCCCCGTCTGTATACTGCGCTCTTGTTGTGCTAAACGTAGCTGACCCTGCAACTCGGAAACTCTCCTATTGGCTTCCTCGAGGTCCTCGAACTCTAATCTTCTGACCGAGGACGCGCCTGTACCCGATATTGTCCTCCGTAGGGCCTCGTTCTCTTTGTCTAAAATCTCGGCCTCCTTTAGATTCTCCTGAATTTCGTTCTTAAGTCTCTTGTTTTGATTTTGGAGAGCCTCCAATTCTTCCTTAAGCTCCAAGATCTTTCCGGTATTACACTCCTCTTGAGTTTCAACCAACCGGCACAACTCCTCTAGCACTAGATCGGCCTCTTCCAATCTAGTGATTTTCCAGGTACCGTCAACCTTAGCCTTTATGAGATGAAAATTCTCCTGGGTCTGGCACCGACGTCTGACCTCACCCCAAAGCCTTTCGAGGAAATAATCCGTCTTTGCCCTGAAGTCCGCTAGCAGCTGTTTCGCCTGTTCTAATTCGACCAGTGTTTGCTCCATACGAACTTACCAACCCAGTCCCTACTAAACCGTAAAAAAAAATGATGTTTATAGTTCTAAATAAAACAAAAACAGAAAAAATTATATCGCTTTGATTGCTAAAACTATATGTTGAAAAAAAAAATAAAAATCCCTCCTTATATAATTAAACATTCATCTGTAATTTAAAATTCCTGGAAATTCATCAATAACCTAATGTTCACAAACAATTAAAAAAAAAAACAATCGGACCACTTATATAAAAATGATGCGCTTTCGAACAAACATACTCATAATTAAAATTAAAATCGCAGCAAAAAAAAAAAAATAAAAACCAATAAATATTCAAACTCATAAATATTCAAACCCTACTCGCAACCCATATTTAATATATGTGATATAATATATTTGATAAAATTACGCAATAAAAATAAAAATCAACTTTAAGACCATTCCCTGACTAAACATAAAAAAAAATGAACAAAATCCAAATTAAAGACGATCCCAAATTTGTTAAAGAAACAAAACAAAAAAAATATATATATTAATACTCTACAACTAACTGTCTGATAAATCAAAACTATATTAAAATACACGCAAAAATTAAAACGCATGCAATATCCTCTAAAACAATCTATTACCAAAACAATCAATGAAAATACACATTTCCAAAAACAATAAAGTAGTAACAAACTAAACACAAAAAAAAATTATTATTCTCCAAACGAATCCAATAATCTAAAAATTAATCGACCCGAAAACTAAAATAAATAAAACAACCTAAGACAATTAACTACCTACACCTGGTAAATAGTACAATAAAACAAATAATTAATTATCCTAACAACGAACGATTTTAATGTTAACCAATAATGTTGGCGTTATATCCTCACAACTAACTCCCTACACCTGATAAAAAAAAAAATCAAATAATTAATAAAACAAGGAACGATTTTTGGTCCGAAGACCGGCTGCGCCATTAATGTTATCCTCCTACTCTGAAACAAAACAAAAAAAAAAAAAAAAAAAAAAAAACCCGGCTTTGCCTATTCTGTTTTAGCGCTGGCAAGCGCTGTCAATCGACGCCCAAACGGCGTCAATGTAGCTGTGGAAAAATAAAGAAAATAAACAAAACCAGATTCCGTACCAAACAGTGCGGCCTCTAGTTTTCATTTGCTGCCTTATGCATTGTCTATACTTTATTTATACAAAATTCTTAAGATTAACTTATGAAAATAAAATTAATTGAAAAAAATAAACAAACTTACAAACAAACAAGGAAATAAAATATCAGCAATAATATAATATAAAAAAAAACAAACATTGACCATAACGCAATGCAGTTCATGGCCTACTTAAACTAACTTAACCAATAACAAAAAAAAACAAATAATAAATAAAAATAACATAAACATACCAGCGGCTTTTCAAGGCCACTACCTATATTAAATCATTTCGCTTGCAAGTGCTTGACAACGCACCCGGAACTTACTAAAAGAAAAAAGAAGTAATCAAAACTAAGTCAATGAATGCATTGTAATAACAACAACAAAAATAAAAACAGAACGCTAAAAACAAAAACACAATTGAGTTACTCTAATTACACAAGCGTTCATAAAAGCCAAAAAACAAAAACGACTTAGCATATACAAATTAAATTAACAAAAACAAAACTAAAATCGTTACCCTCCACAACATTTAGTTAGGGCAAATATATGAAACCATGGTACATTGTCAAACACTTGAACATTATAGATTATATTATACTATTCATATTATGAATATTATTTTATATTATATTCTAATATTATTATTATTATTATTATTATTACTATTATTGTTATTATTATTATTATTATTATTATTATTATTACTATAATTATTATTTTTATACACGTTATTATATTCTCTATATTAAATTTAAACGGATCTTATACTATTCTTGTACAATTGTACTCTACACCCTATACGTGTGAAACCATGTTTCACAACACTCTGCCGACATTGTCTCTGCACGCAGTTACGCCGAATTGAAATGCGCCCTACTCGCGGAATTCAAACGCGCTTTCACCATGCAGGACGTGCTTAAAATGCCCAAAGCTCGCCAGATTAAGGCAACAAAAACACCCCGGCAGTATGAGCTCGAGACGCAATATCTCGCCAGTCGAGCTGATGTCCCGGAAATCGATCTAATCGACTTCATAATCGATGGGCTGAACGACAAGTCGGTTCCGATGTCCATGCTGTACGGAGCCAATACCATCGCTGAGCTGAAAACACTGGTCGATCGTTACGAGAAGAAGCGACGTGTTCCAGAGAAGTCCGCACCGATGTCAGTGACAAGAAAAATGAAGGCAGCACTACCTGTGTCGAAGGGTGCAACTCAGGCTGACCCAAGGACGGCATAATAAGAGGATGGTCAAACTGAATTGGCCTTAGTCAGGCCGCAGAAATTAATAGGAGAAACATGTTGCCGGCTTGCAAGTGCCTTTCGCTGAAGCCAAAAAATATTTGGAAATATGACTGAGGCCAAAAAATATTGAAATGAAATGTATATATGGAAGCAATTATATTGTAAAAGTATTTATATATTTCGTTTATAATTTTTTGTTAATAAATAAATAAATACTGAATATAAATTGTTTTGTTGAATCATTAATGTTAAAAAAAAGAAAAAAAGTAAGTATATAAAAATGAAATAAAATTTGCCAATGGAAATAAAATTTGGCCTATCATATATTTGTGTGTGGCATTGATAAAAATAAAGTGACTAATAGAAAAGAAGACTGGGAAAAAAATGTTTTTCACTAACTCTGGGATTTGAACATTGGCCACAAAAATCATAGCGTCACCACTAGACGCACTCAGCTACCAACACATTTTGAAATTTTCCTTCTAGTACATTACTCATACCCGTTTCCTTTATTATGCATACTAATACAAAAAATGCGAAAAACCTTTTGCCCATGAATGTATATGTATATGTATATTCTAATTGAAAACTGTCGAGATCTTGATCGATCTCCGGTCAATATATTGGAAAAAGTGAGAAAGCATTATCTTCGCAGATGTTATTCCTTTATGTAAAAGAGAAAATCTCCAACTTTTCCATTGTAAGCAGTTACAGTAAATCCAACCAAAGTAGCAATAGAAATGAAAAAAGACATTTATTTTATTACAGTGGAGTCTTTACCAAAATTAGACTTTTTTTTGCTAAATTAAAGTATTTTTTGCCTTTTTTTCAAAAAGGGCATTTTTTTTTTCATAAGAAAGCTTAGGATTTTTCCTTTAAGAGCTTTTTGGTCGCTTAGTGGGATGGGAGTGGGATATCTATCAAAATAAATGTTTTGTAACTCAAGACAACGGTTTTTCAATTTTTCACAAATGCACTATTTTGAATTTTTTCCTATTTGTGTGTAAAACCTAACAAATAAAACTTATACCAAGAAACTAGACAAACTAAACTTTCCGAAGGTATATAACATACCTAACTAAAATGTTATACCCCTCGATACTGTAATACCCAGAATATGTTAACGTCAGGAAAAAATCGCTATTTTTCTATAGAAATTTTGAAATATTATTATTTATTTTTAATAATAATTAAATTAATGTATAATAATAATATTAAAAATAAAAAGATAAATAATTTGTTAAAATTTAATCTTAATTGCATTAGATCCATTTATATCATAACTATTTATACCCTCCACTCCAGTGTGCAGAGGGTATATATAAGTTTGTCATTCCGTTTGTAATAATTAAAAAAAAAAATTTGGACCCCATAAAATATATATATTTGTGATCCTTATAACAACCGGAGTTGATATAGCGATGTCCGTCTGTCCGTCTGTGGAAATCACGATGACGGCATCAATCGGGCAGCTAGGGTGCTCGTTGGCATAAAAATGATTCACTAACATAATGAAAAGTTCGCTATTTAAAATCGTCCAAATCGGTCGATTAGGGCCCGAGATTTGAATGAAGAACTAAAAAAAGTCTTGAAAAAATATAATTTTCTATGTTGTTCTTGTCACGATCACGCCCTCAATAGGACAGCTAGGGTGATAATTTTTAGTGAGAATGATTCACCAAATTCATGGAAAGATTTCTACTTCACAAATCATTAAAATCGGTGGAACAGGTCCAGGGAAATCTCTGAAAAATTAAAAAAAAAATGAAAAACATGATGTTTCCATATTGTTCTTGTTGTTATTCTAAATGTTGCATTGTTGTCATAGCTGGACTTGTTGTTTTTGTGGTCGTTGTGGTAATAATATAATAAAAACAAACCCTTTGTACATTTTTTTGTCAACTCTGGTAGAAAAATTTAAAAGTTTCCATTGTTTTGGCATCACTAAAAAAATTTGTTAGATCATTTCTGTCATTGCCACGAGCCCGCCAGCAAAATTTCAGATCGATTGGGTCACGGGGAAGTTGTTTAAATCGATCGGGCAGCTAGGGTGCTCGTTTGCATAAAAAATGATTCATTAACATCCTGAGAAGTTTGGTATTTAAAATCGTCCAAATCCGTTGATTAGGTCCCGAGAATTGGGTGAAGAAGTAAAAAAGTCTTGAAAATATATTATTTGTTTATGTTGTTCTTGTCACGATCACGCCCTCAGTGGGATAGCTAGGGTACTTATTATGATTTACTAACGTCATGAGAAGGTTTCTGTTTGAAAAATCATGGAAATCGGTTTAACAGGTCCTGAGAAATTTCTGAAAAGTTAAAAAAAATTTAAAAATATATGTTTCTCTATTGTTCTTGTTGCTATTCTAAATGTTGTATTTTTCTCATAGTTGAACTTGTTGTTTTTGCGGTCGTTGTGGTAATAATATAATAAAAAAATATCCCACAAAAAACTCTGGTAGGAAAATTTAAAAGTTTCCATTGTTTTGTCATCATTGAAAAAATATGTTATGTCATTTTTGCCGTCGCCACGAGCCTGCCTATTAAGTTTCAGATCGATTGGCTCACGGCAAAGGGGATAAAAATCGATCCAAAATTTTGTCGACAAGCAGACACTACCAGTTAATATAAAGGTAGTAAATAAAGGGAGTAAAAGTTCACCAACAATTTAAAAAAACAAATTTTTATGTATTAATTTATTTAGAGAAAAAAAATAATTAAATGAAATAGTAATAATAATAAAAAAAATAATATACAATACAAACAAAAAAAGAATATATAAATAAAATAAAATAAAGATAAATGCATTCATAGCATTATAATATATATAAAAGGTCAATGTTTTCTAACCGTAACCGTAACGAGTCAGTTGTTTTTTTTTACATGAAAATCATTTAAAACAGTTACCGAACGTAACCGGAACGTCCCAATACTTTTCATGTGAAAAAAAGGCTGACACGATACGTAACATTTACATGTCGCTAACTTGTTCTTTACACAGGCCACTGCTTTTGCAGCCAACTTCAGGTCTATTTATATAGTTTCATTAAAAAAACTGATAAAATTGTTTCATTATTTTTTGCTGTAAGTAATAAATTATAAATATACTGAATTGCAAACTAAAATGGATACATATATTGGAGGTGCTTTAATACAAAAAAATTAACGGAAAAAAAAATAAAAAAAAAACAACTCTACAACATCAACAATGACAGTCATATGTTCTTCAAATAGAAAAAAACTGCAAGTGTGTTTTGTTGGCTACAAAACAAAAATAGTGTTAACAATATAACAAAATATGTAAAAGAAATTAGTGCTATGAAATATTTTATTTTGTTAAAAAAAAAAACGCAAAATGAAAGGCTATAATTCCATTAATAATCAAAAGGGGTTAAATTAATTTATTTTTACGTTATACTAATGCATTTTACATAAGTAAAAGTAATTGTATATTTAAATAAAAATGCATTTGTATTATATGTTGCTGTCGTATTCAGAAAAATCAAGTAGCTGACTATACGACTACAAATGCTGCTGCCAGCAGTCGTCTACGTGTTTCATTCATGATGTTGCATTTTTTTGCAAGCAATACTTACATATATTCTAAATAAAGAAATAATAACGGGTGATTTTTTAAGAGCTTGATAACTTTTTTAAAAAAAAAAACGCATAAAATTTGCAAAATCTCATCGGTTCTTTATTTGAAACGTTAGATTGGTCCATGACATTTACTTTTTGAAGATAATTTCATTTAAATGTTGACCGCGGCTGCGTCTTAGGTGGTCCATTCGGAAAGTCCAATTTTGGGCAACTTTTTCGAGCATTTCGGCCGGAATAGCCCGAATTTCTTCGGAAATGTTGTCTTCCAAAGCTGGAATAGTTGCTGGCTTATTTCTGTAGACTTTAGACTTGACGTAGCCCCACAAAAAATAGTCTAAAGGCGTCAAATCGCATGATCTTGGTGGCCAACTTACCGGTCCATTTCTTGAGATGAATTGTTCTCCGAAGTTTTCCCTCAAAATGGCCATAGAATCGCGAGCTGTGTGGCATGTAGCGCCATCTTGTTGAAACCACATGTCAACCAAGTTCAGTTCTTCCATTTTTGGCAACAAAAAGTTTGTTAGCATCGAACGATAGCGATCGCCATTCACCGTAACGTTGCGTCCAACAGCATCTTTGAAAAAATACGGTCCAATGATTCCACCAGCGTACAAACCACACCAAACAGTGCATTTTTCGGGATGCATGGGCAGTTCTTGAACGGCTTCTGGTTGCTCTTCACTCCAAATACGGCAATTTTGCTTATTTACGAAGCCATTCAACCAGAAATGAGCCTCATCGCTGAACAAAATTTGTCGATAAAAAAGCGGATTTTCTGCCAACTTTTCTAGGGCCCATTCACTGAAAATTAGACGTTGTGGCAGATCGTTCGGCTTCAGTTCTTGCACGAGCTGTATTTTATACGGTTTTACACCAAGATCTTTGCGTAAAATCTTCCATGTGGTCGAATAACACAAACCCAATTGCTGCGAACGGCGACGAATCGACATTTCACGGTCTTCAGTAACACTCTCAGAAACAGACGCAATATTCTCTTCTGTACGCACTGTACGCATTCGTGTGGTTGGTTTAATGTCCAATAAAGTAAACTGAGTGCGAAACTTGGTCACAATCGCATTAATTGTTTGCTCACTTGGTCGATTATGTAGACCATAAATCGGACGTAAAGCGCGAAACACATTTCGAACCGAACACTGATTTTGGTAATAAAATTCAATGATTTGCAAGCGTTGCTCGTTAGTAAGTCTATTCATGATGAAATGTCAAAGCATACTGAGCATCTTTCTCTTTGACACCATGTCTGAAATCCCACGTGATCTGTCAAATACTAATGCATGAAAATCCTAACCTCAAAAAAATCACCCGTTAGTTCTTTTCATACTGCGAAATCTATACAAATATATGTACAAATACTATATGTCAAATTTCAAATTTGCAATAATTGATACATTTTTGAAAGAAAATTGTATAATATGAAATGTCTTCAATTTATTTCATAGAAAAAAATTTTTTGAGGTGCGTGGATTTTCCATATTTACGGTTTTACTATTTTCGTAATGAGGTTAAATGAGTTAAAAAGAATTTAAAATTTTTGAAAATATTACGTGAGGATCCTCAAGATGTAATATACGATCGGTCTAAAACTTTTCACTTAGAGCCACAGTTAAATTCGAAACAACAAAAGCCCATATATTTTGTGCGTAAAGTTTAACATTAAATGTGCTTTTCTTTAATGTCTATATATTTTTTCTCATTCATTGAAGATGGTCAGACCATCTTCAATGTAAATTTACCAAAGCTTTTTTTATTGCAATATGTATATAAAACTTAAAAATGTAATATTTTTTATTGTGTATTAACTTATTATTCTGCGATTTTCATTACATCACAATATGTTACAAATTGGCACTACTGTTTCAAAAACAGAAAACTTCTAAATCAGTTTGAAAACAGTTGTTCTGTAAAACTGTGTGTGAAACTGTGTCAAAAAAAATTACAAATATTAATAAATATCATAATACATATATATTATTCAACTTATAAGTAAATAGGTAAGTTATTTTATTAATTTTGTTAAGAATTAGCACAAAATTGATTTTCCATTTTGCATTCCATTTATAAAGAATTCTGACATATTTTGTTAAAGGGAAAATCCATTTTTGTTACATTAAAAAAAAACAGAGTTGCATTTAAAATTATACTAATTTTAGAAATGAAAACAATGTACTTTTTTTAATGTTTCAATATAATTTCATTATATATTTAACATTATTATGTACATATTTAACATTAAATGTACATATTATGTACATTTTTTAAAATCTAGAATTAAAAATAAATGAATTAATTATTTGTACATTTTTTTGAATATTTATATTAAATGTGTCATAAATAAGAATTTAAATTGAAAAATTCGACAAAAAGCAGAAATAATTAAAAATATATCAATTAATTATTTGTACTTTTTTGGCATTTTTATACCCTATACCACTATGTGGTTTGGGTATAATGACTTTGTGCTGCTGTTTGTAACAGCCAAAAATATTCGTCCTAGACCCATCTTTAATTATACCGATCGACTCAGAATCACTTTTTGAGTCGAAATAGCAATGTCCGTCCGTCCGTCCGTCCGTCCGTCTGTGTGTCCATGTAAAGCTTGTAATCAAACTACAGGTCGCAAATATGAATATATTTTAATGAAATTTGGTATATAAGCCTCCATCGGCCGTGGGATGAACGCTATTGAAATTGGTGAGAATCGGTCCATGTTCAGACCTAGCCCCCATACAAATGACCCCTATGAAATCGACATTAATTGCCATAAGTTCCAAATTATCGTATAGATCTCAGTCAAATTGGGTTTGTATGTGTTTATTACATCCATTAATCAGTAGTTCAAAAATACTGCCTATAGGAAAATTCTTAGTCATAGGTCCAATATAGAGCTGCTTCCCGATCTTCACTTAAATCTTTCAAAAAACAAAAATATTGCACAGATTTTTCTCAAATTTGGTTTGTATATATTTTTTCAAAGTGTAAGTGACTTTACCAAATATGGTCAGGATCGGTCCATTTTTCGACCTAGTTCCCATATAAATATAGTATCCGATATGAACTTTTTCATATCTGCAGCGAAAAAAATTAATAAAAATGCCACTCAAATTTGGTTTATGCTTATTTGATATATCTAATTAGTTGAACCGAAAAGATAGGGTCTCTTAACCATGGTATAGGGTATCGTATAGTCGGGCTAGACCGACTATAATTTGCTTACTTGTTTAATTTAATTTAATATTTATGACATATTTAAATAATATCTCAAACTTAACATAAATCGTATTCAAGTTGAAAAAATGTTTGGTCTCAAGTGGAGAAAAGTGTTGGATATCCAATTGAGAGTAAAAATGTTTCTCAAAGATTGGAAAAAATGTTAAGTCTCAACTTGATGTCAAGTTGAAAGCAAACAAGCAGAAAAATTGTTCAACCCAAGTTGAGAATTACATTTGACATAAATTTGAGAACTTAACTTTTCTCCAACATTGGAGAAATAATATTTCAATGCATACTGGGGAATGACCGAAACTAATACATAAACAGTTTTGTTCTATTTGAAAAACTCTGAAAAAGTAAAAAAAATAAAAAACATGATATTTCTATATTGTTCTTGTTGTTATTCTAAATGTTGCATTGTTGTCATAGCTGGATTTGTTGTTTTTGTGGTCGTTGTGGTAATAATATAATAAAAACAAACCCTTTGTACATTTTTTTTTATCAACTCTGGTAGAAAAATTTAGAAGTTTCCATTATTTCGGCATCACTAAAAAAATTTGTTAGATCATTTCTGTCAGATCGATTGGGTCACGGGAAAGTGGTTAAAAGCGATTCAAAATTTTTTCGACAAGCAGGCACTACGAATTAATATAAAGGGAGTAAAAATTCACCAACATCTAAAGCAAATAATGCTAAAATACCTAGTTGTTAATAAAAAAAAAACAATTGGGCAATTCACAATGGGTTATGTATCGTTGTATCTATTGTATCGTGTATCACTTTACAATAGTGTAAAATTGTTGTTGGTAATTTTCACTGAAAAATCTGATACACGATCCAACTTCATTTGCTATGTTTAGTAAATGTTGTATATTGTATCATAACATATCAGTCCCAAGTGAATGCCAGTTTTTATGAAAAGAAAAAACAAATACATAGAATTTTATCAGCAAAAATAATTATAAAATAATTATAAAATAAAATATGGCAAATAACGCAAATACATCGATAAGTTTATTTATATAAAAATTAATGTTTATATTTTTAGTATGTATTTTCTCTTTCAGTACCAACCAAAACATTTAAAAATTTTTTTTTTCATTATAAATTAAAAAGCAAGAGGTACGTAACTAAAACTCTAGGGTATATCTCACGACCAAAAAGCAAAAACTGACAAGTGTTTTCTCTTATACAAAATAGCAGAAGCGACGAAGCGATCTTTCCTCGTTGGATCGAAAATTACAAAAGAAAGCGTTTTACAATATGAAAATACAACTGAGTGTTCACAACAAATGATTGTATTGTGTATTTCAATACAACATACAATATACAACACCTGTTGTGAATTGCCCAAATGTAAATTTAGCAAAAAAAATTTATGTATTAATTTATTTAAAGAGAAAAACACAAAAATAGCCTTTGATGTTGTATTTTTTGTGTGTAATATTTACATATACATACATAAACATATTAAATAATACAAATAATATACATATATTATATATATGTATGTATGTATGTATATTCATAGTTACTGCATGTTAGAAATAAATCGGTATATTATTTTATTTACATAAAATTCTGCAATATTTTGTTGTGGGGAAAATACATTTCTTTTGCATTAACAGAGTGTCACTTCATTTTGCTCAGCGTGACTATGCCACAGTAGATGGCGCCACAATTTTTGTTCTAATTAGCTTTGCAATAGTTATTTCTATTTAAACATGAATGTCAATATTTTCAAATAGATACTATACATAACAATGTTAAGAGTATACACGGGCTGCTCTTTTATTTCATACGTTTTTTCATTATTCTTTTACAAATATGAACATAAGTTTGGCATATTAACTTTTTGTTGTCTTTTTAAAATAGAGTTACCGAGTTCATCAATGAGTTTTTTGCTTTCAAAACAGTTCTACATAGTTATATAGAATTATTATTCTGCTCTACCTACAAAATATCTGATTGCGATTACGTCTAATTTTTAAAAATTGTTTATAATTACTAAAGCATTATTATTCACATAAATACAAAATTGCACTTTTTAAATTTTCCATTCAAAATTTAGAAAATATCAGTTGTAAAAACTGGAATTAAAATTTCCAATTATAAATTAGAAAATATTAATTAAATTTCAGAAAATCATATCAAAACGTCGGAAATAATAATTTTAAATTTAGAAGACATCAATTGCATCTTTAATATATAAATTTTATTCGTTAAACACAAATTGAAATTCCAAAAAAAAAAACACCAAATATGTTTACATTTAAAAATGTTTACATTAAAAAAAAATATTGCCATTCAGGAGATATTAATAATTTTTCAGTACCGCGATTCAGTAACTTCTTTTAACGATAGTCGAATCGTAAAAAAAAGAAAATTGCAAAATTATCAGTAAAATTTTTAAACGATATTCGCTATTGTTAAAGTCAGCTGTTGTTATCTAAACGACTACCATTTTTGTGTTGTTCATTCAATCGATAAAAACTTAAATTTTTAGGTTGAAATGTCGTCATACATAAATAAAAATCATAAAATAGTAAAAATATTTTGCTTTTATTAAAAACTTTTTTTATATATAAAAAAATTATATAACATATTCAATTCATTATTTCATTTTCAAATAAATAAACAGAAATATTAGTAAAAAAAAATAAAGATATTAAACATAAACATAAAATCATCCTGTCAAACACGAAGTAGTTTGTTTTTTTCTATTCTGTGTGTTTTTCGCTTATTTTGACAGAGGCGTCACTAGTTTACAATTTAAATAAATAGAAAAACAGATTCGTCGACTGTCGTTAAGATGTATGTACTTAGTGAATCACTTAATCCTTAGTGCAAACAACAATAGCTGTCGATATATTTTGCGATTGTCAGATCGTTGAATTTGAAATTTACAGGATCGCACTACAGAAAATATTAATTTAAATTCAATGAATTTAAGAAAACCTCAAATGATATTTAAGAATTGCTAACATAAAAATTGTTACATAAGTAAACGTAATTTGATGAGAATGTTATTTTTTATATATAAATTTTCACAATTTTTTTTGGATAAAAATTTGAAGTTTTTCAGAAAATAAAGATAACATTAAATTATTTTAATTAAAATGTTTGGAACTTTTCGTTTTTTGCGTTTTTCATCCCTAATTTGATTATTTATTATTATAAATTTATTCTCTATGTTTTCAAAATATGGCAATATTTTAAAAAAAGTTGAGAGAGCTTTTTTTTTTGGTTATTATTTTGTTACTCCATCCGACCTATATGGCCACAATGAAGAAATATTTGGCCAGTTAAAAGAAGCTATACAGCCATCTCCAATTTGCACGATTTAATGCATATAGCCACTCTACACAACCATTACCTTTGCAATGGAGGTTAGGGCGAGCTATTTAATTAGCAAAAACTAAATTAAACGAGAAGTTATGTCATATAACCGGAAACGCATGCATATAGTTATATAACCTAAATGCATGGCGATCTGCAACCACGATGACCAAAAAGCAAACACCGAAATAAATCCGAAATAATAGAAAAGACGAAAACCAACCCAAAGAATTTTCTTAAATAATTTGGTATTAAGTTTAACAAATTGTTTACTTTTTCCAATATTTTGTTTACATTTATTATCAATACTCAAACCGAGGTGGAGGGTATTAAAGATTCGGCACAGCCGAATTTAACACTCTTACTTGTTTTATACTTAATTTATTGTAGCTGATGAAGTATTTAAGTCTTGTAAATTTTTAAATACCCAGTCTTTCATCCAGCTTTTTTGTCGCCTTTATTTACTGCGTTTTTTTGTCAATCCTTTCTTGGCGTTACTAAGTTCAGCTGTTGATTTCGCTGCTGGCTTATTTGTTGTCTTTGGAAAGAAATCGCATTGAATAGAGGCAGAAAACTTTTTCAACTTGAGTCTTCCATCGACAAGCGGTATAAAAGCATGGTATTGAACGGTGCCATCGATTGTTACCGCAGCATCGAATCTGCTCTTCAGTGTTTTCAATGTTTTCTGATGATCCTCTTTGCTACTAAAAACTATTTTAGTTTCTTTACAATAACTCTTTGCCCAATGGAATAAAGCAGTCGCATCTAAGATGCGATCTTGATGAGAGCACTGGAGGCTATACTTCGCTGCATTTCTTTTAAGGTTTGCTCCAATACCATCACATGCTCCTTTACCATGAGCAGTAGGATGAAAATGCCACTCATCTGGCATTCCAAAATCTTTTTCATGGGCCATAAGATTTGCCAAGCTACTTTTGTTTTTAAAATGTTGACGAGCTCCGTCCGAAACGTAGTATACCTTCTTTACTGTAAATTTAGATTTTAGAAATTTAAGTATTCTCTTCTGGTACTCATAAACTGCAGCGGTAGCATGTTTTAAATCGTCGGATGTGATTGCCATACTTTTGTGTTCCAGTTTTTCATCTTTTATGTAGTAAATAACTACTGTGAATATAGTTGCTTGGTCGTTATTGAAGTGGAATGCTTGTATGGCATCCTGAAGAACATATTTATAGTTTTCTGCGAAATCATATGAAATAACGAATTCACCAGACTTCAAATGTATCTTAAAATCCTTGAAGAATGACCATTGCTCTTTGACTAAAAAGTCATGGTTTCTCAAGTTTAGCAATCCTGTACACATATCTTCTACAAAATCATCCACATGTAAAATGATAGTTTTCAATGTGCATCTGTCAGTCTGAATCCAAGAATCAAATTTGACCTCCTCTATATATTCTAAAGAGTTCATTAAATTTTCTTTGATGAATGTGGTTTTCGGGCAATTGGTACATTCACCTAAGTGGCAAGAAGTTGTTGCATTAGGACACATAGTCAATTTAAGGCAATCGCGGTAATCGTGTAAATCTTCTGCCGAATCATCTGTTATACACTGTAAGTTGATTTCCTTCAACATCAGTTTAACATTTTCATGGTAAATGCAAACGCATACTGTGTGAGTTCCGCTGCTTTCTGCCAAAACGCAATGTTTTGGCCTCATTTGGGTTAATTTCGTGAAGCCAATTCTAACACCCTCGTGTTCAGATTGAAATGTTGCAAATAACTCTTTCAGGTTACAGATAACCATTCTCTTCTGTTATGTTATGGAGGTACGTTACATACCTTCGGAAAGGTTATTTTGTCTAGTTTCTCAGTATAAGTTTTATTTGTTAGGTTTTACACACAAATAGGAAAAAATTCAAAATAGTGCATTTGTGAAAAATTGAAAAACCGTTGTCTTGAGTTACAAAACATTTATTTTGATAGATATCCCACTCCCATCCCACTAAGCGACCAAAAAGCTCTTAAAGGAAAAATCCTAAGCTTTCTTATGAAAAAAAAATGCCCTTTTTGAAAAAAAGGCAAAAAATGCTTTAATTTAGCAAAAAAAAAAGTCTACAAATTTTTTTTTTTTAAAGTATTTTTTTCCGAAATATTGAAGAAATAGCTATCTAAACTATTTGGGACAAATTTTAGGTAAAAAGTTACATGGATGAGAAAAAACACCTGTTTGGCCAAAATGTCAAATTTTGATCCCCTCTAACTCAGAGAGATCTGGACCGATCTTGTTGAAAAATTGTGTCTAAACTACTGTCCAATAGGACTAATCTTGGTGCAAATTTCATCCCGATCGGAAGACATCGGTTTCAAAAGTTGGTGCACTTGACATGAAATCCCCCATATATGTATAAAATATGAAATGAAAAAAAAATTAATACATATTAATGCATATAAATAGTTATACTTTATACCACTATGTGGTCTGGGTATAAAGTCTTTGTACTAATATTTGTTACTAACAAAAATATTTAACCTAAACCCATCTTTATATTAAACTGATCGACTAATACTCACTTTTTCGAGTACATTTTATAAAATATATATTATATAAAATATATATTATATAAAATATTAAATATATTAAATAGCAAATTATATTAATATATGTATGTATATGTAAATAGTTATACTTTATACCACTATGTGGTCTGGGTATTAAGACTTTGTTACTAATGTTTCTAACAAACGAAATGTTTCTAACAAACAAAAATCATCTTTTATTATAGAAATGTCTGTCGCAAAAGTAATACATTATGACATAAGACGTACTATGGCATAAGACGTAAAATAAACGTAGAAACTTTTAAAATTCTCTACTTTTAGTATTGATACGCATAAAACCTTTATAATGTACTTTTGTTACACTATTAAAGATATACGACATGTCTAATGTAGGCGCACTCAGCTACCAACACATTTTGAAATTTTCCTTCTAGTACATTACTCATACCCGTTTCCTTTATTATGCATACTAATACAAAAAATGCGAAAAACCTTTTGCCCATGAATGTATATGTATATTCTAATTGAAAACTGTCGAGATCTTGATCGATCTCCGGTCAATATATTGGAAAAAGTGAGAACGCATTATCTTCGCAAATGTTATTCCTTTATTTAAAAGAGAAAATCTCCAACTTTTCCATTGTAAGCAGTTACTGTAAATCCAACCAAAGTAGCAATAGAAAAGAAAAAAGACATTTCTTTTATTACAGTGGAGTCTTTTCGTTAAAAGTGAAAAGTGTTGTGTAACATAAATTCCCCCAAAAAAAAAACAAACCCGAAAAAAAAACATTCATCAAATAACTTTTACTTTCAAATAAAAACTAAAAACAATTTTAAGTTCAAATTTAAATTAAAATTTTGAAAAAACAATTTTTAAAGAAAAAATTTGAATATTTTCCAAAAAGAAATTAAACATATAAAAAAAAGGTTTAATTTAATAAAAAAAAAGTGAATTAACACAAAATATTTAAAAAAAAAAACCAACTACAATTAAATTCAGGTAAGTGAAAAGTATATTATAATCTTTATATATATGTATAAAATATGAAATGAAAAAAAAAAATCAATACATATTAATGCATATAAATAGTTATACTTTATACCACTATGTGGTCTGGGTATAACGACTTTGTACTAATATTGGTTACTAACAAAAATATTTAACCTAAGCCCATCTTTTATGAAACCGATCGGCTAATACACACTTTTTCGAGTACATTTTATAAAATATATATTATGTAAAATATATATTATATAAAATATTTAATATATTAAATAACAAATTATATTAATATATGTATGTATATGTAAATAGTTATACTTTATACCACTATGTGGTCTGGGTATAACGCCTTTCTTACTAATGTTTCTAACAAAGGAAATGTTTCTAACAAACAAAAATCATCTTTTATTATAGAAATGTCTGTCGCAAAAGTAATACATTATGACATAAGACGTACTATGGCATAAGACGTAAAATAAACGTAGAAACTTTTAAAATTCTCTACTTTTTAGTATTGATACGAATAAAACCTTTATAATGTACTTTTGTTAAACTATTAGAGATATACGACATGTCTAATGTAGGCTAGTGGTTAGAACGTTTGCTTTCAAGTTTTTTCTGCACGGGTTCGAATCCTGAGCAGACTCTACTTTGGAATTTGTGCGAAGGTTTTTTTCTTGTTATTTCTTTGTACAACAGAAATTCTAAATGTTAAATATTCTTGTACTTTTCATAAATTCAGATTTCATTGTCATAAAATTTTCTAACATAGCTTCAAAATGAAAGAAGTAGAAGAAGAATTTGTTTCGGAAAAAAAGTCTGTCATATATTGCGTTTTTTTATTCTTACTTTGATATGTGTGTTTCTTTTTTGTTTTTTTTAGGTTTTAACATTTTTTTCGTATATGTTGTACAAAATGTATTCGTTTGAGTAATGTACTAGAAGGAACTTTTCGAGATGTGTTGGTAGCTGAGTGCGTCTAGTGGTGACGCTATGGTTTTTGCGGCCAATGTTCAAATCCCAGAGTTAGTAAAATAAAATTTTTTTCCAGTCTTCTTTTCTATTAGTCACTTCATTTTTATCAATGCCACACACAAATATATGATAGGCCAAATTTTACTTCCATTGGCAAATTTTATTTCATTTTTATATACTTACTTTTTTTCTTTTTTTTTAACATTAGTGATTCAACAAAACAATTTATATTCAGTATTTATTTATTTATTAACAAAAAAATATTAATAAAATATATATAAATACTTTTACAATATAATTACTTCCATATATACATTTCATTCCAATATTTTTTGGCCTCAGTCATATTTCCAAATATTTTTTGGCTTCAGCGAAAGGCACTTGCAAGCCGGCAACATGTTTCTCCTATTAATTTCTGCGACCTGACTAAGCCCAATTCAGTTTGACCATCCTCTTATTATACCGTCCTTGGCACTACCAAAGCGCCTGCCCTGAACCCCGACGGTTGCCGAGCTCTTGCTTTGTATGCTACCAACCGGGCCATACTCGCCACCAATGCCCACGACGGGAGGCTGCGCGTGCTGCAACTGCCACACTTCTGGAGGATGATGAGGTGCGGCTAGATGTAAGAAAATTGGTAAGTGTTGCTTTCGAGATGAGTGGGTGCACCAAAGTAATTTTTCTTTTCGCTTTATTTGATAGTCCGATTAGTTTCATCATTAAATCGGCGGTGCCTTTTCCTGTCACGGGAAGCCCGAAGCCGACAAGGTTCAGGGGAATCGGAAATAGGCAGCTTAGCACTTTTGGAACCATAGAGGCTCGAATAAAATTTGGACAACAGGAGATAATCCACAACTTTTTAATTTTAGGCGATAACGAAGCTCTACTGCCACTATTAATTGGCAGAGGCTTATTATATAAGCTAAATATTTTTTATGTCGGAAAAAGACAAAGTTTTGTTATGAAAAAGAACAATTGTTATATTTGAATTATAAAAGAGAAAATATAATATTTGTGAACGAAATCTATGAAATCTACGAAATCTCATTCTGTTGTGAGGGGGGGGCATGAACAGGAGATGCAATAGAGGTAGAAGAAGTTGTAGCAGAGATAGTTGAGTGTGACGAAGAAAGTCTTGTGAACGCGCAGTTAAACGCTATAAGAGAAGGAATGACAATAATGACGAGCAGCGAAGGTAACTTAGAAAAGAGGATAAGAGTCAGTGAGTTTCTAAATGCAATGGAGAGTGAGATTAATGATTCTGTCATTGAGGAGAGGTATGTTGAATGCATTGATAGGGCGGGAAAGTTTCATTCGCATGAAATGAAAATCAGGTTGACTAGTGATGTACCTGTTTTAAGTAGCCCTCGCCGACTGTCAGTAAGGGAAAAGGATGAGGTCCAAAGAACAATTAATGAATTATTGGCGGAAGGCATCATAAGGCACAGTGATTTTGCCTATGCGTCGCCAATTGTTCTTGTCAGGAGGAAAAATGGACAACTGAGAATGTGCGTTGATTATCGTTCATTGTGCAAGTTGATAGTAAAGGATAGGTTCCCGCTTCCCTTTATAGAAGACTGTTTAGCGTTTTTGGGTGGAAAGCCTTCTTCTCTATTTGAAATCTCAAAAATGGGTTCCACCAGATACCGGTAGAGGAGGGATCGAAACATATTACGTCATTTGTGACCCCAGTGGGTCAATATGAATATAATCATATGCCTTTTGACATATGTAATGCCCCAGCTATTTTTCAGAGAGCAATCTGTCAGGTGATGAAGTCTTTGATATTTACATCGCGACAGTAGACTTTCAGGAACATGTGGAAATCTTGGGACAAGTACTGGGAAAACTAGCCGAAACGGGGCTCCGATTGAATTTAGAAAACTGTAAATTTGCCTATCAGGAAATTAATATCTATGGTATCTTGTAAGTCGTGAGGGCATTAGACCCAGCAAAGCCCATGTGGAGCCAATTGCCCATTATCCCATGTTCAGAAACGCAAAGGAAGTGCAGAAGTGTCTGGGACTTTTCTCTTATTTCAGACGGTTCATTCCGAATTTCTCGCGTATTGCCCGGCCAATGAATCTGTTGGTTCGGAACAATGTACCATTTCATTGGAATGATGATTGTTTGAATGCATTCCTTACTCTGAGAGATTGCTTAACTAGCATCGGTCTCTAGTGTCTCTGACAAGAGCCGGGAAACAGAACTACACACAGATGCCAGTTTTAGTTGATATGGAGCTGTATTGCTTCAGCAACAAAACGATGGGAAATTTCACCTAGTGGCGTATTTCACCAGTTTTGAGCTGGAGACACTTGCTATCGTCAACGCAAGTGCCTACATGGCATTCACTTTGCGGTCGTGACGGATTGTAATGCTCTGGTTCTGACATTAGAAAAGAGGGTCGTCAACCCAAGAATAGCTAGATGGACGATAGATTTTTCTGATTTTGACTTTACTGTTCGTCATCGAAAAGGAGAAAGAATGGCGCATGTAGATGCCCTTCGTAGGGTGCAGGAGGTTTGTTCGATAAATGAGGGCGAAGTTGATGTTAATATCCTAATCTCGCAATGAGAACATTCAGAAATTAAAAGGGAAACTGGAAGAAGCGGAAGTGGAAGGGTATAGTTTAGAGAATGGGTTAGTCTTCCGAACAAACAATCGGTACAAGCAGTAACTTGTACCCTGGGAACTTGAAGAAAACATAATGAGGTTGAATAACGAAAAATATGGGCACATTGGTGTGGAAAAGTGCCTTAAATAGATTCAAAAGCATTATTGGTGTCTTTTCATGAGGGACAAATTTTCCAAATTTGTTAGGAATTGTTTAAAGTGTATTGTCTATTCTGCTCCTGCCGGAAAAAATGAAAGAAACTTGGACAGAATTCCTGAAAAACCCAAACCTTGGGATAATCTTCACATACACCACTTTGGCCTCTTGGAGGCAGTTGGTTCTAAACACCGACATGTGTTTGTTGTTGTATATTCATTTACCAAGTTTGTAAAGTTGTATGCGGTAAATACGGGCACAAAGGAAATAATCTGCGCATTTCGAAAATACTTCGTAGATTATAGACGTCCCAGGAGAATTATTAGTGATCGCGGAAGTTGTTTCACTTCGAGTGACTTTAAAACATTTTGTCAGGAGAACAATATAGTGCCTCACCTCAATCAAATGGGCAGGTCGAAAGAGTCAACAGGGTATTGAAGGCAATGTTAGCCAAGGTAACCGACCCTGTAGAACATTCAGATTGGAAAGAAAAGCTGAGTGAAGTAGAATTTGCAATGAATAATACGGTCCATAAGTCAACTAATCAAACACCTAGTAAACTGCTCTTTAACGTCGAACAACGGGGAGAAATAGTAGATGAGTTAACCGAATACCTCCAGGACACTTACGGTAGTGGCCCAGGTTGCATAAGCTCGATCAGAAATGAGGCTGATAAACCCTAAAGTATATGAGGAAGGAGATTTTGTCGTTATCAAAAACGTAGAAACTACTCTGTGTAAAAATAAGAAATTGATTCCAAAATACAAGGGTACGTACATTATACGAAAGTACTTAGGTCACGACCGGTATATTGTGACAGATATAGAGAATCATTCCGTAAGTCAAGTCCCTTATTCAGGCGTAAGCGATTCAACTAGACTGCGTATGTGGTTGGAGCCGCCTTGTGATGGTCTGGTGACTGACAGTGAAAGCAGCGCTAATAAATGTTTAAATGATGAAGATAACACTAACTTAGATGTAAGACAAAATGATCGCACGGACTATTACACTAATCATGAATATTTAGATGATAAAGATAACACTAACTTAGACCTAAGACAAGATAGTAGCGCAGATTGCTATACCAACTATGAATATTTAGATGAGGCAGCTACTGACCTAGAGATAAGTTCCTGTTGTGGGAGTAATCATATTATGAAATCTACAAATTTAGATAGTTTGCTAGGTGTAATATATAGCCCCATCGGGGTCGATGGTAAGGTAAGATCGGCCGAACTGTAGTAGATTTAAGTAATTGAAATGATTGGCAGCACTTATCAATGTCATTCTGCCAACTTCAGGTTTACTTTTTAGCTTCCTGTCATTGAAAAAACACACGTTTATCTAAGAAAATAAAGAAAGCGAACAAATAAAAGAAATAAATTTAATCAATCAATCAAATAAATACAGTATATTTATTACTAATAGAATACTATAAAAATATTTTAAAAATCGGGGCGTCGCTCCTAAACTGGTTTGAATATGGCGATAGAATATTTTTTTTTAATATAGTCGCTTCATCTGCGTTGATAGATGTAGTTCACAAACAAAATTTTAAATGTCGCTAGTTTGTGTTCAGACTGTATACATCGTGAAATAGACCGTGGTCAAAGTACAAATGTACATGAGCTTCAAATGAGAATTGAAAAAATAACATGCAATATTCCCAATTTAGTAAGTAAAATTTTTTTAAATTTACATTTTGTTGACATTTCATCGGAAAATTTTCTTTAGTTGTTAATTCCCTACTAAAAAAATATATATACGAAACAAATATATTTTTTAAAATGAGTGTAAAGAGAAATTTAAAAACAATTGCCTTCAACCAGAATCGTGAACCATTTGATTTAAAAATAGGTACTTTGTAATAGCTTTGTGATAGCTGCATTGCTGTGGCGACTCGTTGTCTTCTAAAATATTCCGTGTTTTTTTATTTGCCTATACATCTGTACATTTCAAAACTTGCGACACAACACTACACAAGGAAACTGTGCAATTTCTCATTTTAAAGTTATAGTTGGTCTGTGTTTATAAGCGAAGAAGGCAACATGTGGAAATTCTGCGCTATGTTATTGCTTGCTATAGCAATAAAAAGAAGAAAATAATACGAAGAAAAAAAATGCTTATGCATGAAACACATAGACGACAGCGGCTACACGACTACAGCAAGTCAAAAATAAAATACGTTTATATGAAAACGATTATTGTGACGCCTACATGGCTACACGACAACTTTTGTCGTTGTAGTCAACTTAGGATAATTTATATTTTTGTTGGCTGCAAAACAAATAAAATATGTAAAATAATATAATAATAATACATACAACAAAATATGTAAAAGAAATTAGTGCTATGAAATATTATATTTTGTTTAAAAAAAACATGCAAAATGAAATGCTATAATTCGATTAATAATCAAAAGAGGTTACATAAATATATGTATTTTTTTTTACGTTATAATGCACTATAAATAAGTAAGTTTATATACAATGATGCATGTTTTCCCATTTTAATAAAGTAAAAAAAATATAACTGAAATAAAAATGCATTGCACACGGTCAAAATGCTTGACGTCAAATTCATGTATGTGTGCATGAAGCTTTTCTCTTACACGATACTGCGTAGCTCTTCAGTCATTAATTTGGTATTTGATTTTGTGCTGTAAACACCACCTTATTCTTTTCTTCGGATATTTATACATACATTCGCTTCGAAGTAACATAAAAAATGAGACCATGCAGGACGATCAACGATATACACGCATCAAATTGGACGTCAAGCGACCAAAAAATCTAAAATTTTTGATTTTGCTTCACGTTGCGGGTAGGGTAGGAACGCAAAATTTTTCGAAGTCAATGACAAAGAAAAATTTTGCGTGGCAGAGGTTTAGGCAAGAGCCTGTTAGAGTATCCGGGAGTGCTTTTTCCACCCATGGATCGGGCGAAAAACAGTCCCCGTGTTAAAATGTAGGGAGTGCATGTTCCACCCAAGGATCGGGCGAAACCTCCAGTCCCTAGCACTTATATTTTTGGTTTTTTATTTCGTTTAGTAGTTAGTTTGGTTAGTGTTTTTTTTTTGTTTTTGTTTGTGGTTAGTTGTTTTAGTTTTTTTGTATTATTTTTGCATTTTTATTACCCCTTCCGGAGGCCAAAAGTTCCAAGAAAACCTGTAAAGGAATAAAAGAAAAAATTGATTAGAAAAATCCATACTTACGTGTGTGCTGAAATGTAAGAAAAAAAACAAGGAGGAAGAAGATAACAAATAAAATCTGGATACTTACATGTGTGTTGGGTTTTTGTTTTATCAATGGTCAAATGTCAGTGTGTATTGAACTGATGTTATATTTGGCAACGCAAAAAAAAAGTGTGTGCAATGAAGACCATATAGTATAGCGGTTATTTGTAAACAAATATTAAAATATTCAAAAGTATGATGGAAAAATAATACTTGCTAATTTGCATGAGAGCCTAGTGAGAGGAAGGATTGATTTGAAGGATATAGGTCAGGATAGGATGAATAGGAGGAAGAAGGGCAAATCAAGGATGAGATAAAGTAAAATTAAAAATGTTCAGGGAAAGTAAATGATGCTTTTTTTAAATAAAGATGGAGAGTTGGATGGAAATAGATAGTACATATATACCGAAATTTAAGAAACATCTAGAATATATAATCCATTATTTTGGGAATATTACTGTAGCAATAAGGTTTCCTGATATAATTACACGACACATAAGTTTAGTAGCGGAAAAGTTGCGATAGTAGACACAAGAAGTTATAGTCTGTCGGTGTTATGAAATAAATAAAACAGTAATTACAAACAAATACTTAAGTAGGAAAAAAAGATAAATTATTAGTGATAGTGAAATTAAAAAAATAAATATAAACCAGAAACCGGCTGAAACCAAGGAGTAGAATGGATGAGCCAGGTACCGAATGGATGAGCCAGGTAACAGATTTTTTCATGCAAACAAAAAGTGGGTTATCTTATACCAGAAGCTTTAGAATGTGGTAAAGAGTGCCTTGATGCAACAGAAAAAAAAGGACCGCAATTCAAAATAAAGTAGTTATATCGTTACCAATTAAAGAAAATAGTAAATATTGAAAAAAAAACCTCATGAATAAAAATGATTTTCATACAAATTTGAAATGAAAGATTGGAGCATTAAAAGAGTTAATTTGTAAAATCAAAAATATAAACTAAACAGAAAAAAAACAACATTTTTAGATTTGAAAATAAAGGAAATCTTAAGAATATATATGAAAGAAAAAAAATCAGAAGGATTAGATTGAAAAAAAAAGAGTATTAGGTTAAGTAGTTATTTTTACATTTATTGAATAGGTATTTGTTTTATATACGTATCATACTTTTACATATTTATAATTCTCGTGTTATGCACGCAGTTTTTTTATGTTAAACCTTTTATAGATTTTACTTCTAGTTGGTAGATATTAAAATAAGAAAAAAAAGGAGAATTTTAATGAGAAATTTAATCGGCAAATCTGCAAGGAAAACGTCGATCTGAAAGGCGAAAAAAATTTAGATTAGAAAATAAAATAATATATTTAAATTATATATGATTTTGATTGAGCTAATTGGGCCTATTATATTAATGTAAATAAAAAACCTTTTATTACATATTTCTCCCAACGTTTCGTCAATTTCTTGTTGACATCTTCAGGGGTTTGTCTATTTAATTTTTTCAAAAACATTAAATTAATACAATAATAGTATACATCATTCATTATAAACTTACAATTTCCAATTAATTTTTCACATTAAATTACAAATTAAAACATTTAACATATACTAATTAATTAATTAAATTAAACACACAACTTAAAATAATATCACAGTTTTTCCTTCTATTTTATTACAACTCTGTAACTTGTACTTATATTATCTGTGTCTTCCTTTAGATTCATCGTTTTGTCTATTTTTTGTTGTATACGTAAGCTTTCAATTGTGTAACGTTTTTTATGTTTTGTTTCTATGTCTAGTATTCTTATTCTATTGAAGTCGGGTTCATGTTTTTCGTTGATCATATGTTTTGACAATGCTGTTGATTGCCTTTGTTTCTCAATGTCATTTTTGTGTTCGCTCACTCTTGTTTGTAGATTTCTTTTTGTTGTGCCGATGTATATTAGATCACATTTTTGTTCGTCGTTTCCTTTACATGCTATTTCGTACACAACATTGTTTTGTTATTGTTTTTCAACAGGCGCTTTAATTTTGGAAAAAATAGAATTGAGTGTAGTGTGTGGTTTGTAGGCGAAACATATGTTTCGTGTTTCTATTGTTGTTTCAATATTCTTATTGTCCGTCAAGCCAGGAATAAACTTTACACTGGGAAAAACTTTGTCGTTGATTTCAGTGTTATTTGGAGATATGTTGGTTTTTAATTTTCTTTGCGTTTCTTCAACTAGTTGTTTTATAAGTTTTATTGGAAAACTATTATTTATTAATATTGATGTGATTTTCTTTATATTTTTGATATGAAATTCATCGTCACTTATATTTAGTATTTATTATTTGGTATTTTGGTTGTGTTGCGTTGAAATTCATCAGTCTTCCAGAAGATGTTTCTTTTGAATACCAGTCAAATTTAATCAGACTATTGTGTCTATAAATGTATGTATCCAAGTATGCAATTTTATTATGTGTCTCAATTTCCGTAGTGAACTGAATTTTACGATGATATGAGTTGAGAATATTCAGGATCTCTTCTTTGTCGTCACGTTTTACTATAGCTAATATGTCATCTACATATTTCACTATGTATTTTAAATTAATATTTTTCTTCTTTAACTCGGTTATTGCTTCGTCAAGTAAACTGTCTAATACTATATCCGCTATGGTGGGTGATAGAGGATTCCCCATCGGCATTCCGAAGACTTGGCTGTAGATTTTATTTTCGTAAACAAAATAATTGTTATCCATTAGGCAAAATTTGATTATTTTTAAGAACTTAGCTCTCGAAATTTTAGTTATGTTCTTTATTGTATCCCATGTTCCCATTATGTTTTTTATTGCCGTATGCACAGGTATGTTGGTAAATAAAGACACGACATCAAAAGATATAGGAACTTCATTGTCCGCTATATTTTTATGTTGTAATTGTTTTTTAAGTTCCATAGAATTTTTAATATTATATTTTTCTGAAATTATGTGATTTAAAAGTTGACCAATATATTTGGAGAGTTGATAACATGGGACATTCATTGAAGATACAATTGGTCTAAGAGGTGTATTTATTTTGTGAATTTTCGGGAGGCCGTAAATTCTTGGGGCGATGGCGGCGGAGCATAATAGTTGTCTTTTTTGCCATTGATCTATACAAACAAGAGTGAGCGAACACAAAAATGACATTGAGAAACAAAGGCAATCAACAGCATTGTCAAAACATATGATCAACGAAAAACATGAACCCGACTTCAATAGAATAAGAATACTAGACATAGAAACAAAACATAAAAAACGTTACACAATTGAAAGCTTACGTATACAACAAAAAATAGACAAAACGATGAATCTAAAGGAAGACACAGATAATATAAGTACAAGTTACAGAGTTGTAATAAAATAGAAGGAAAAACTGTGATATTATTTTAAGTTGTGTGTTTAATTTAATTAATTAATTAGTATATGTTAAATGTTTTATGTTTCATGTTTTTTGTTTTATGTATAAGCAATTTGTAATTTAATGTGAAAAATTAATTGGAAATTGTAAGTTTATAATGAATGATGTATACTATTATTGTATTAATTTAATGTTTTTGAAAAAATTAAATAGACAAACCCCTGAAGATGTCAACAAGAAATTGACGAAACGTTGGGAGAAATATGTAACAAAAGGTTTTTATTTACATTAATATAATAGGCCCAATTAGCTCAACCAAAATCATATATAAAATAATATAGATATAATAAAAATACTTATCTCCGAATAAACAGCACGGTAGGGGTTCACATCAAGGCGTTAGTGAAGACAAATCTGCGGTATAATAGATACTAGAAACTTGGGGAGCTCCTTCAGATTTTTGAAAAGGTACGCGGTATCCGAATGGGATGGAAAAAAGGTAGATTTGAGCCCTGAAAACTAAAGATAAAGAGAAAAAGAAAGAATATAAGAGATAATTCTTTTTTTGTGTGGAATAGATATTTTTGAATTTCAGAAAAAATTGAAAAGAATTAAATACGGACCAGATTTGCTGGTTAAATAGAAAGTATATAGAATAAGAAAAAAAGAAATTAAAATTGTGAGCAAACAAAAAAAAAAATTATAGACAAAATTGTGATAAGCAAATATATGTGTATAAGAAGTAAATTAGAAAATATAAAAACAATTAAAGATAATGTTAAAAGATTAAGGAGAAAAAGATATTGTATGATAGATGTAAGTAGATATTGTGATTTGATATAGAGTATAGTGGATGGAGTTAGATAGCTATAAGGGTAAGAAATATTGTTAAGGTTAAAAAAAACATAAAATAAAATTTATTATGATTTTGAAATGAAAACTAACATGCAAATTGTAATGGCTTAATACTAGAGGGATAATGGCAATAATGGTAAGGTAAGGGAGGGGAGAAGTCGAGCGGGTTTAGGGGTTGTAAAAACAAATTAAGCATGGATACGTACGACCATGGTTGGGTGGGCGTATATAGGGGCAACGACATCCGTCTCTATGTCTTCGTGTGGTAAGTTGTGTTTTTGTGTATTAGTTTTTTTTTAGTTTGTGTAGCATTTTTTTTTGTGTACGGAACGCACCTGGTGAGAGGGTTGGGACCTCCTGATAGTTGAGCCATGGTTAGCCGGAAACCTCATCAGGGCCACCGGGCCTTAACATAAATGGCGCCCAATAGAATGGCATAAATTAGGAATAATTTTTCGTAACATGAGTAGGACCCAAAGGTGATGTTTAATCGCCATAACTGGCGTCCAAATTTTGAATGTACAAATTAGGAAACTGTCGTCGTCTTATGTGAGAAAGTACCAAATTTATGTAATGAAAAGTATATGTAACGTCATCGGAACATATAGTTAATAGCCCAATAGTTTTAGAAAATAGCCCAAGGACTAATCGTGTATTTTAATCTAGGTATTTTAGTTTTTATAGCCTCTCGTGTATATTTAAATCATGAGGTTAGTAGTATAAAAATTGGGATTTTTAAGATTAGGAAAAGCGAGGGTGTCGGATAATACCAATGGAAATAAATAGCTATAGTTTAGAAGTGTACAATATTACTTCTAATTGTATAGTGATTCGTTTTCGGTTGTGTTTATGAGTATAGAGTAGTTTTAGTTTGAATAGGAGAGTAAAATGTTAAGTGTATGTTCGACAGCCGCTCGTGTATATTTAAATCACGAGGTTAGTAGTGTCAAACAATACTTAGATCCTGCGTAAGCTCGCTTTAGGTATAGAAAATAAAGTTGAAGTATGTTAGGAAATGCTACGAAATAAAAGTTTAAAAGATAATTAAAGTAAAGTTGTTTAATTACCGCACAACGATTTGTGTTAGGAAATCAAACGAAGAAAACCGCTTTGACCTCCATATCTGATCATTATTGCCAAACCCAAATGAAAATTCAATTAATTTTTTTTTTAATAATAAAGCGCTATAAGTTAGCCATAATTGGTTCTTAAAAAAATATAAGAATATTGAAATTTTAAGATTCAAAATTTTTGATTGTACAATTGAAAAGTTAGTTTGTGTGTTTATCAAAATTCTTGCTTTTAGGTATATAAATTTTCATTGTATTATTTAATGGTCTTATAATTAAATATTTAGTGCATTAGTAATAGGTCATATAAGTTTTTATTTTTATTTAAAGTTTTTATTATAAATTTTAAGTATTATTTTTGCTAGAAATAGTATTATAATTTAGTTTGTTTTAATTTTTGGTGTGCGAGTTACATATACAAATACACACATTTATAAAAAAAATGACACTATTGATAAATTTATTGAAAACATAATAAGCACAAAATAAAATTAAAATAAAATTAAAAATATGTAACAGCAAACTCATTTCCTGAAAACAAAATTATTTTTCGGTCGCAATTCCAAGAATTGCAACCGTAAAATATCAATATAAAATAACGTCAACATTTTAGCATAAGTAAGCAAAAAGATTGTAAAATGTATAAGTTCCAAAAAATATGAAAGAGAAAAATAAAGTTAGTTGTAAGATATCCACAATTGAGTTCAGTTCATTTTAGTATATTTATTTTAGTTGTTTATATATTTTTTAAAAACACTCCAAAGGAATCACCTTACGAAATTGGCGCAGTCGGTACTCCTTTTCTCTTTTATATAGAAAGGAGCGTGAAACGAAATAAATAAATTTTAGTGCAGTGACGACATACTTTAAATCGGTGTACGAACCACTAATTAATTAATTAAATAAATAAAAAACAGCTATTTTTTCATAATAGTGCAGTAACGACACACGGCAAATCGGTGTACGAACCACTACAGAACAAAAAGAAAATAAATAAATTAAATAACTATAAAAATCTTGTGAAAGCGCATCAAAATTCGACAAACAAGGCAAAAGAGATTTGACGAAAGAAGAATGGAGCAAATACAACAAGAAATGGCCAATGTGGCTATCGTGGAGCAGCTTGCAAGAAGGGAGCAGCAGCTGGAGAAACTCAGACTCGCTTATGTTGATTTACAGCAAAGACAACAGCAGAACCATGACATTCTGGACAGGACACTGAAAAATGTTAATCATCTTCCAGTATTCACAGGAGTAGGAGACGTAACAGTCAACTCATTTTTTAGCGGCGTGGAATACCTAATATCAACGTTACAAAACGAAGAACATAAGAAAGAGTTAGTTAGAGCCATATACTATAAAACCATCCAAGGTGAAGCAAAAAATTCAATTATCAACATCCCCGAGCCGGATAACTGGAAACTTATTAAGGACACATTAAAGTTGAGATACAAGCCGGACACCGAGCCTCACCAAATCTATGGAAGAATTTCCAATTTACGAGTTAATACAGTAAGTGAACTTATTGATAAAATTCAAAAAATTAAATATTAGACAGATGAATTGATAGTATATTATAATGGTGAATGTGGAATATACTTAACAAATATAGATAGTTCGTTAGTAAATACCATCAAAGAAATAACACAAGGGACACTACTAGACAAGATTTATGAACAGAGAGAATTAAAAAATATTTTATACATAATGAACCAAAGACGATTTGAAAATACGTGCATAAGACCAGAATACAAGACATATTGGAAAGAAGAAAGACATAGAAATCAGTACCAAAATAAACAAAATAGTGACAGGGCACATCACGGTAGGGAAGCAATTAATAAGCGACAATATCAGAATAGAAATAAATGGAACCCTAATTTTTATAGACATGAAGAACAGAACGGTTTTAATAAAAATAGTAATAATAATAGTAACAATAATTCTGGAAGATACAGATTTCAAAATAATGCAAGAGATGACAAATTGACAGGACAATTTCAACAATTAGGGAATTCAAGACCAAATTCCAATCAAGTTCGTTGGAATCGTTATAAAAATAACCAACCAGAACCCATGGAAATTGACAATGTAGAAAGAAATTACAATAATCCTCAGGTGGCAGGACACCCTAATCAAAGGTTTGGCCAAAATCGCTTAAATCTGGATAGGCAAAGCCCAGAAGGACCTGAAATTAATAAAACCGTTTTTTTTACGAGGCAGCCACAGAATGTTTACCAAAGATAAAATTCAATATTGAAAATAAAGAATACGTAGCACTAATAGATACAGGTGCTAGTCTTAGTTTAATTAATAGAGAAATAAATGATTTTAAAATATACAAATTGAAATACCCCATAACATTTAGTACAATAACGAATAAAGATAAAATAATATATGAAATTCACACAAAAAGCCCAGAGCAATTTAATTTACCTAACAATGCCAGGATTCGTTGGAAGATCACTCCATTAAGAGGAAGAACTTATGATTTCATCATAGGCATCGATATGTTAAACTTTTTAAATGCACAAATAAATATAGAAAAAGGACAAATAATACTAAATGGAAAGGTATCCTATTTTCTTAATAACCCATACAAATTTAATCAAGTTTACACGCTTGAAGCTGGTGATCCTAAAGTTGAAAGACTTCAGTTAAATCATTTGAATCATGAAGAACGTAGAGAAATTATAAAATTATTAAACCGATATAACAAATTACTGTTTAGGGAAGGAGATTTATTAACTAATACAACAGAAATTCAGCATGAGATAAAAATCATTACACAACAGCAAATTTATTCAAAACTATATAGGTATCCACCTCAACACGAAGCGGAGGTAAGAAAACAGATCAGAGAAATGGAAGAGCAGGATATAATTAGAAAAAGTCATTCAAGATATGCCAGCCCACTTATAGTCGTACCTAAGAAAACGGATAATTCAGGCGAATAAAAGTATCGAATAGTAATAGACTATAGAAAGTTAAATGAAATAACTATAGACGATAAATATCCTTTGCCCAACATAGATTCAATTCTAGATAAATTAGGTAGGGCACAGTATTTTACCACATTAGACTTGGCAAAAGGTTATCATCAAATTTTGGTAAAAGAGGAGGATAGAGAAAAAACTGCCTTCGTAACCCCACATGGTTTGTATGAATTTTTAAGGATGCCATTTGGCCTTAAGAATGCGCCAGCCACATTCCAACGGCTGATGAATGAAATTTTAAGAGATTACATTAACAAAAACTGTGTAGTATATTTAGATGATATTTTGATCTTTAGCACTTCTTTAACTGAGCATATTAAAGCAATAGGAGACATTTTCAAAATTCTCGAAAATAAAAATTTGAAGATACAAATTGATAAATGCAATTTTCTGAAAAAGGAAACTGAATATTTAGGCCACATTTTAACAAAGGATGGCATGAAACCAAACCCAAATAAAATTGCAATTATTCAAAATTTAGGATTACCACGAACCGAAAAACAGATAAATAGTTTTTTGGGAATAACGGGTTATTATCGCAAATTCATTAAGGATTATGCGAAAGTAGCTCAACCTATAACAAAATATTTAAAGAAAGGCACAAAAATTAATGTGAAAGATCCAACATATATTGAAGCCTTCGAAAAGTTAAAAACTTTAATAAGTACACATCCTGTTTTACGTTATCCCGATTTCCATAAACAATTCACGTTGACGACAGATGCATCCAATTATGCGATTGGTGCAGTATTGTCACAAGAGGGTCACCCGGTGTGCTACGCTTCAAGAACATTAAATAATCATGAGAAAAACTACTCTGCGACGGATAAAGAATTCCTAGCAATAATGTGGAGCGTAAATTATTTTAGGCCTTACATTTATGGTAAAAAATTTTAAATTCTTACGGATCACCAGCCAATCAAATATCTTCATTCCAAATACAAAGGAAAGGACATGTCGCCCAGACACCAGCGATGGCTATTAAAACTAGGTGAATACCAGTTCGATATCGAATATCTAAAAGGGAAAGAGAACAAGGTAGCAGATTTTTTAAGTAGATTAGAAAATAGTGAGAACACTATTTCAAAAAAGGAGGGAGGTAAAGACTTTGATATTTTTTCAATTAATAATTTTGAAGACAACATAACTATGGCAACAATACACTCAGCACAGGAAGACTTAGGTGATCATTTTTTTTTATTAAAGAAGAGATCGTGAATAAATATAAAACTCAAATAATTTTAACAAATAATAAAACAGAAGAATGTAAAGAAATACATGGGAAGAGAATTATTTTTATTGCAGAATGCGACTTTGAACAAATGGGAGATATTTTTAGAAGATATATTTCCAAAGGTAAAATAGGCATTTATTCAGAGTTATCAGAACATAGCTATAATTTGGTGCAGCAAAAATTAATAAGTATGTATTCAAACGATAATCAAATTAAATTCATAAAATCTACCATGAGAGCAATGGACATTGAGACAGAAGTTGAAGCCATAAAACAAATTTCATTATATCATGTTAGAGAAAGTATACATTCAGGAATAATAGAAACTTATAACAATATTAAAAATAAAATATATTACCCAAAACTTATGGAACTAATTCAAATCGTAATAAACCAATGCGACCTCTGCCAACAAGTAAAATACGATAGACGACCGATTAAAAATAAATTCCAATTTACGGAAACACCCTCAGATAAAAACCAAATTATACACATTGATACGTATGTAATTAAAGGTAATCGTTTTTTAACAACAATAGACAAATTCTCGAAATTCGGTGCGGCCTATCCATTGACCGATAGAAACCATATTACCATTATCGAGCAACTAGAAGACCATTTTACTAAATTAGGAAAACCAAGAAAAATAATTGCAGACAACGAATTTAAAACCACAAGGATAAAAGAATTTTTAGACAATGAAAACATAGAACTCCATTTAACTAAACCCAATAGCCATACGGGCAATGCGGACATTGAACGATTCCATAGTAGTATAGCAGAAAAATTTAGAATTTTGTATAAATTAGATAAAGGGCTGTCAGTTAAACAGTTAATACAGAAAGCCACTAGAAATTATAATGATAGGTTCCATTCAGCGACAAAATGTATACCTAATGAAGTGCATGATAATAAAGTAGATTTTGAAATAGTTAAAAACAATTTAGAAGAAACAAAACATAAAACCATAAATAGATTAAATAAAAATAGAGAGGATTATGAGGAAAAGAGATCGGAAGGATATATTAAGAATTATAAGGCAGTCAGACATAAAGAACAACCAAAATTTAAGAAAGCAAAACTAGAAAACGTACATCCAAACAATATTAAAAGACCGTATAAATTCTCGGACACTAACAATGAAGACGATGACATTGATTTTGAGCACTTGTCCCAACGTTTAAAAGAAATAAAAACAAAAAACACTGTAGAAACTCAACCAACCCAGGAATTAAATATTATTTAAATTAAAATTTCAGATGATAATTATGATACTGATTATGGCAACGTGGACGCAACCGAGTAATGGCACAATGACTATAACCGAACTAGTAGACCAAACAGGATTTGTTGACTTACAAATAAGAGACCAGGAAATAGTAAAGGATAGCGACATAGTACTACACATAATTGACGTCAAACAAATAGAAAATATTGTTAACGAAATGACGGACAACATTATATTAACGAAAACAAGTAACAAGGACATATTACAAGCCGAATTATTAGAAGCAAGGAATAAATTACTAACTTTAATACCAACAGAAAAAATACAAAAACGAGGACTTATAAATGCAATAGGTACTGTAGCCAAATGGACAATCGGAACAATGGACGATGAAGACAGACAAATGATACAAAAACATTTATCACAGACTGACAAGACACTAGACGAACAGGTACATATAAACAATCACTTTAATTTAGCAATAAATCAAATAAGAAATATTGTAAAAGATGATAGGAAAGAAATTGAAAGAAGCATTAATACTATAAATAAAATTGTAGATGAAGAATATCAACAACACATGTACTTACAACAAATGACAAAAATCCAATTAATAAAAAGCAAAATTGAACAAATTCAAGATAATGTAGTTTCAGCCAAATACGGGTTAGTTCACCCAAATATTTTGACAAATCACGAAATTGAAAAATATAATATTGATTTTAATAAATTAAAATATCTGCAATTAGGTACAGCAACTTGTAATAATACTTATCTAATATTAAGCCTTAGAATACCAAAATTGTTCATACAAGTAAAAATAAGGAAAATTATACCATTACCGGATAAAAATCAAAAAGAAATAGAATCCAGAATAGAAGAAGTCTTCACATATAAAAATAAAACTATGAAATTTGAAGAAAGTAAATATTTCAAACAATTAAAACCCAGTAACCATTGTATATTAACAAAAAACTGTAAACTAATAACAAACAGAGCATTAGAACTTATAGCATTGGATGAAAAAACAATCTTGGTTAAAAACGCAATAAAATTGGTTGTAAACACTACATGTAATAAAAATAATAGTACTATTCTAAATGGAAATTATGTAATTCAGTTTAACAATTGTTCTATAAAAATTAATGATTACTATTATTCTAATTTAGTTGAAAAGTTTGAAGGAAATATTATGAGTTTGCGATACAACGATGTAAAGAATTTTACAGAAAAACTTACGTTTGAACAATTAGATGAAAAAAATGAAATAAATTTTAAAAATATTTCTAATTTGAAAACCCATAATAAAGTAATATACGGATGTAACTTCTTTCTAATACTTACAATAATCTTAATAATTTTACTTTGGAGAACAAAGTTAAAATATATTAAAATAAATTTGAACAAAAGAATTCAGGAGAATTCTTATCTAAAGGGGGGAGAAGTTACATATACAAATACACACATTTATAAAAAAAATGACACTATTGATAAATTTATTGAAAACATAATAAGCACAAAATAAAATTAAAATAAAATTAAAAATATGTAACAGCAAACTCATTTCCTGAAAACAAAATTATTTTTCGGTCGCAATTCCAAGAATTGCAACCGTAAAATATCAATATAAAATAATGTCAACATTTAACATAAGTAAGCAAAAAGATTGTAAAATGTATAAATGTATAAGTTGTAAGATATCCACAATTGAGTTCAGCTCCTTTTAGTATATTTATTTTAGTTGTTTATATATTTTTTAAAAACACTCCAAAGGAATCACCTTACGAAATTCGCGTGATTCTGTAGGAATTTTTTTTAGTAGTTTTTTTTTTGGAAATGAATGATAATCATCCGACGATTAGGCCGAGAAAAAGAACAAGGCAGGTTCAATTTGATTTGAATAGATCGACACCACAGATTACACTGAAAATTTATAAGGCAAATACATCAAAACCGAGAGCTAGGAAAAGTGTTCAAATGGCTCAAAATAATATTGAAAATAACGGTCAGATTCGCGATTTGTCCAGTACAATAATGAGTAGTACGCCAAATATACCAACAGAATTATTAGAGCAGGGCACAAGTAGACGACAAAATATAGGATCAAATCTAGGCTACATTGAGGAGTCCGTAAAGAGAATGGTAGAACAGGGAGTTAATGCTCAACTTAATGATATGAAAAGGTCTATGGTTGATAATAGGTAGATTAAGTGTGGTAGTTCAGCAGACCCAGCTAGAGAATAAAAGAATTGCGGAGGCAAACTTACCATATATCTCTAAAACATCAAATAATGGACCTCGACCGATGGATATCTCTGGCATAAATAGTCACCAATAGTCGAGAGCATCATCCGTAAATTCAGAAGCAGATTATAATCATAGCAGCAACAAAGTCCGCATCGAGAAATTGGGGATAGAGTTTGACGGCAACAACAATAAAGTAGCGGTTGAATTCTTCATCTTTCGCTTAGAACGTCTGCAAAAACAATACAGTATGAGTGAGAAAGAACTCCTCGATAATTTTTACTTACTGGTAAAAGGAGTCGCAGAGAAATGGTACTGGCTATTCAGCCAAACTAACTACGTATCCGAATGGTCAACACTTAAATCAGCATTGCTTCAACAATATCAGGCCACCAGATCGAGCTTTGAATTGATGAGGGATATGGTGGAGCGGAAACAACAACCTGGAGAAACAATTGATGCGTTTTTCTTTACGATGACTCAACTACGATCTAGATTGGATATTTCAATGCCAGAATCTGAAATGGTAAAAATGATTAAGAGAAACCTTAGAGAAAGTATTGGGAGGAATGTGTACCCTATGGCAGTTTCGTCAATAGAGGCGTTGAGGATGGAATGTATCGAGGCCGAAAAAACCTTCCTAAGAAAAGGGAAGGCAAAACGACCATGTTTTTATGGATTGTTCAGCCCAGGAGAGATAATTATTTTGTTATCGGGTGCGGAAAACCCGATGTAATTTCACCAAACTTAGTAAATTGCAAAGGGAGAAATTTTCAGAGGAGCGCGGGAGTAGCGGGCAACCATCGTTCAATGGAGAACCCGCAATCCAACTTGCAATAGCAAGAGAAAAATATTAAAAATTTAATTAAACAGACCAAAAGAGATGCCTTCTAGATACTGGAGCTTCAGTTAGTCTTTTGGGAAAAGGGTGTAGGGAAATAAAAGATAAGTTAGGGATAAAATTATCGCCAATCTTTTCAGTAATTACAACAGTTGCAGGCCAAAACCATAGGCTACTAGGTACAGTTTAATTAGAAGTTAAATATAAGGATAAATTGAATAACATTGAATTTTATCTGTGCCCGGAGTTGGAACAAGAACCATATTTAGGTATAGATTTTTGGAAATTGTTTCAATTACCTCCTGAAATTTTTGGTGTAGCTGCATTAGATTTACAAAAACTCCAGGAAAATTATAAAGTCGAAAACCATAAATCAAATCCATATATCTTAACGCAAAAACAACAACTACAACTAGATGAGGTCATTGAGATGTTTCCTGCATTCGAAAAGAAAGGTTTAGGATGTACATCGTTAGAAAAACACACTATTAAATTATTAGAAGGTGCAGAACCCGTTAAAGACAGGCATTACCCTATTTCGCCTGCCGTCCGGTTCATCAAGGACTTTGCTACTATATCAGCTCCATTGACAGATACACTGAAAAAGGCAAAAAAATCACTATGACACCTGAAGCAATAGCAGCATTTGATGAATTGAAAAGTGCACTTACCTCCGCTCCATGTTGATTTTTCAAGACGTTTCTGGATCCAATGGGATGCGTGTGATTATGGAGTTGGTGCAGTATTATTCCAGCTCAATGACCAAAAGGAAGAACAACCGATTGCTTTTTATTGCCAAAAGCTGAATTCGTGCCAGAGAAATTATAGCGTCACAGAAAAAGAGTGCTTGGCAGCAGCGATGGCAGTGAAGAAATTCCTCCCATATGTGGAGATGATGCCATTCACAATAGTTACAGACCACGCCAGTCTCAAATGGCTAATGATGTTGAAAGATTTAAGTGGGAGATTAGCACGCTGGTCATTACAATTACAAACTTTTGATTTCGATATACAACACCGAAAAGGTTCAGATAACATAGTCGCAGACATGTTATCTAGGTTGCCAGATGAAAACAAAGTTGAAGAAGTTTGTATGGAAGAATTCGAAAGCGAAGAATATTGCGACCTGAAAAATAAAATAAAAGAAAACAAATATTTATTGCCTGATCTAAAAATCGAGGATGAAATGATTTATAAAAAAATAACGTTTAATAGAGACAATGATGATGAATGCCCATGGAAATTATGGATACCACCAAATATTACTCAACCTTTAATCGAAAAGGCTCATTCAACTTTAATAATAGCCCACGGAGGAGTAGCAAAGACGTTGGAAAGGCTTAGACGTTTCTTGTATTGGCCGAAGATGGCAATGCAATTCAAAATGTTTGTAAAAAACTGTCAATCGTGCAAGGAGACGAAGTCATCCAACCAAAATCTGCGACCGGAGATAGGAAACCTGGTAATCACCGATCGACCGTTTCAAAAACTCTATATTGATTTTCTGGGAAAGTATTCCCGGTCTTAACACGGTAACTGTTTTATATTTATTATTGTTGATCATTTTACCAAATACACGTTTCTCAAAGCTATGAGAGAGGCAACCACAAATAACGTTATAGAATTTTTAGTTCACGAAATTTTTCTCAAGTTTGGAGTCCCAGAGATAATTCACAGCGACAATGGATCTCAATTTACTGCAAAAGGTTTTGAAAGTTTAATGAAAACGTATAAAATACAACACATGAAAACACTCGCCACAATCCAATTCGTCTGAACGCGTAAATCAGTCGGTAATAGCAGCTATCAGAGTGTACCTTGATGAAGACCATAGAGATTGGGACTTATACTTGTCCGAGATTGAGTGTGCTATAAGAAACTCAGTACACATTGCAACCGGAGTCACACCGTTTTTCGCTCTGTTTGGTTACCATATGTACACCAGCGGTGCTGATTACAAATTGGGGAGAAAATTACAATCTGTAACTGACCATGAAATATTAAATATGAAACTCCGTGACAAGTTGGAAATTATACGTGAAAAAATTAAAGGAAACCTGACAAAAGCCCATGAAAAAAGCGCCGAGAAATACAGTAAACGCGAATTATGTGTCTTTATTTTATGAATTTGGTCTTAAGACTGTGCCAAATTATGGTCTTATTTTTTTCTTAAGAAAGAATTAAAACAAAATAATTTCTTTGTAAAAACACCTTTTAATTTTATTTAAATATAACAACCTTTAGGTTTGTGGTGGGTCTTAAGACTAACTTTTACAATAATCTTACTTTGGTATTTATAGAAATTCTTAATTCTAGTTATGATGACATATGGTTTTACAATCTAGGTTATTTTAGTTTTTATTGTTATACATATGGTGGGTTTACAATTTGGGTTATCTTAGTTATGCTTACATATGGATTTACTTTAAGTGTTTTAAGTGTCTAAATGTATTTATGGTTTATTGCTTAGGTCTTGGTTTTTTCTAGGTGGTCTACAAAAATAACGACAGTATAAGTGACACCGTTGGTATTTTTGTGGATTTGTTTATTTTTTGTTAAATGATTTCCGGGTGGTTTTACTAAATGTTTTATATTGCTTAGGTCTTGGTTTTTTCTAGGTGGTCTACAAAAATAACGACAGTGTAAGTGACGCTGAAGGTATTTTTGTGGATTTGTTTATTTTTCGTTAAATGATTTCCGGTGGTTTTACTAAATGTTTTATATTGCTTTTGTCATGTATTTCTGTACTATAATATTAATGTCGTTGTTGTCTGCGATGATATCTAGTTCGGGTTGCGTGGAGGGCGAGTACGTAACTCCTCCCCCTATTGATATGGGATTCTCCTGAATTCTGTTGATTTTTATATAGCCGTATATTATTATTATGCTTAGAATTAAAACTATGGCTATTAGACTTGTGTCTGAGATTATGTTTCTTATTTTAAGTTCTCGTATTTCTTTAATATTCTCTACTTCTTTTATGATTATTTCTTTGAATGATGGTTTGTCTGTGAAATTATAATTTACATTTGTTTTGTCTTCTTCGAATTTTTGTATATATATATTTTGTTTATTTGAAAATTGTTTATCTTGGATTAAGATTGTACAGTTTATGAACTCCAGGAGTGTATTATTAAGTATTGTATGGATTGTCTCTGTTTCGTTACATTTTGATGTGATTAGTAGTTCTCCTGGGTTTTGTATAAGCAATGTGCCGTCATTTATTACTTCTATTTTTGTATCGAGATCTTTAATTAGTTTACAATTGTTTTTAACTACGCAATTGCTGCTTAGTTTAAGCTCGTTGAGCATTTTATTTTCTACAAAGGAGAATGTGTTATTTTGTATTTTAACAATCTTTTCTGATATTTCATCTATTTTTTGATGGTTTTCGTTTGTGATGGGTACAATTGTGTATTGTGTACATTCTATGCTGTTAGTTGGTAACTTAATTGCTAGTATTATTGAGTCGTTATACATCATGACTCCTATCCGTTAGTATGGATGGGTGTAAGGTGTTGTATTTCGCTGAGGCTATGTTGTCTAATATTTCGTCAACTTTGTTCTCTAGGTATTGTAGTTTCAGTAATTGGTCGTGGTACGTTAGTCTACTGTAAATATCGTTAGTATGTGATTGTATATTATTTACGTAACTTGCTATTTTGTTTCTGTCGTCAAGTATTGTTTCTTTTAGTATTGAGATTGAGTTATTAAAGTTCGTATTTATTTCGATTTGTTGGTTTATAGTATTTATTGTTTGTAGGTTGTTAATTCTGTTGTTATTGAGACGTTGTTCGATTTGTTGTCTATCGTCGTCGTTCATAGTTCCAAAGAGCCATTTTTGGGCGTCTCCCACTATATTCAGGATGCCTCGCTTTTGTCTCTTGTTATTGGGTGTTATAGACCTAATTTTTGCTTCTATTGTTTTTATTTGAGTTAGTAGATGTTGTTTTGTATCTACTGATAGGGTTTTTATATTCTCCTGTATGTTATACAGTATGTTGCTTAATTCATGTGGTTTTATAATGTGTAATATTAGATTCGTCTCATTGACCATTTCCACGGTTTCTGTTGGTAACATGCAGTATCCGTTAGTTGCGGTTATCGGTGTTAGCGTTATCGATGCTGCAGTTAGGGGAATTGTCATCGTTAGCATTAGTAAGATTAATACCTGCAAATTTGGATGATCGTTTTATATTGGAAGTATGAATATTCCGTAGATTTGCTTTTCTGTATTTCGGTTGTTCTTTGTGCCTGACATTTTTATAATTTTTTATAAATCCTATGTCCCTGTTTTCATTGTATGTTTCTCTGTTTGCATTAGCTTTTTCTAATCTTGTTTGTTTTGCTTTTGTTAGTCTTTGAAAAATAGTGTTATGATCTGCTTTAAAATTCTGTACCTCGAGTGGTGAGCATTTTATAGTGCTATGGAAGTTGTTATTGTAAAGTGTGATTGCTTTGTTAATTTGTGTTGTTATTGGTAATTTCTCCTCAAGGTTGAGTGTTCTAATCTTTTCTGTTAATGTATTATTGATTTTTTCTATATCACTATTACCCGTGTGACTGTTTGGTTTTGTTGCATGGTACTGAATACCTTGTTGTTGTAGAAACTCCCTTATTGTTTTAATGTTAAATTCGTTATCGAATACGAATTTGTTAGGTTTTCCTTTTAACGCTATGAACTCTTGAAATTTGCTTTCGAGTGCTCTTTGATTCCTATCTGATAGATACAAACAAGTAGCGTGTTTCGAAAACTTGTCTATGAAAACGATGAATGAATGTTTGCTATTCACGCATGTATCTACGTGAATTATTTCATTTATCGTTTTGGGTGTTTCTGTTAAATAAAATTTGTTTTTGATTGGGTTTCTATCGTATTTCCCTCCGCTGCATATATCACAATTATTTATGATCTTATAAATTTGCGTTTTGAGGTCTGGGTTGTATATTAGCGTTTTTAGCTTTTCGTATGTTGCTGTTATACCGCAATGACCGCTTTCATGCTTATGAAAAAGTGCGATCTGTGTTTTTAGTTCGTCCTCAGATTCAATATTTTTTGGTAATATTCGCGGTCGTTGAGGTAGGAGTATATTCCCACTTTTCCTTTCGTTAATTCTCTGCGTAGGATATCGAGTGTATACCCTTTATCCATATCGTTTCTTTCTATGTAAATGATTTTGTTTCCAAAAATGGTTTTTATTGTTTCGTCCTTCTCTTTTATGAGAATTATCTGTGTTTTAAACCTATTGACGATCGTCTCTAGAATAGGTACATTGTAACCTAAGTCCTCTTCTTGTGAATGGACAGTCTGTACTTCTAACGAGGCGTTGTCGTCTTCTTGCTCTTCTTGAATTTCCTGGGTTTCCTCAAGATATATTTCATCTTCCCAGTGATGTATTTCATCGTTTCTAATCCTGCTTAGGAAATCGGCTATATTGTTGGTTTTGCCCTTTATATACTCGAGAGAGAATTTATATTCTCCTAGGCTTATAAGCCATCTTTGGAGTCTTGGATTTATATCCCTTCCCGAGTATTTCGTCATTAACCATTTGAGTGGTTGCTGGTCACTTTCCAGGTCAAATTCTCTACCGAATAGATATGGCCTAAAGTATTTAACCGCCCACACAATCGCTAATAGCTCCTTTTCTATCGTTGCATAGTTGCACTCGTGTTTATTTAGGGTACGAGATGCATATGCGATAGGGTGTCCCTCTTGTGAGAGTACTGCTCCTATCGCGAAATTGCTTGCGTCGGTTGTGACTTAATTTTTTGCTAAAATTTGGGTACCTTAATATTGGTGAGTTTGCGACTAAATCTTTTAGTTTTTCGAATGCTACTAAATATGCAGGGTCGTTAATGTTGATTTTTTGATCCTTTTTTAGGTATTTTGTCATTGGATACGCGATTTTCGCGTAATCTTTTATAAATTTCCGGTAAAAGCCGGTCATCCCCAAGAGAGATTTTATCTGCTTTCCCGTAGTCGGTATTTTAAGTTTTCGAATAATTGAAACTTTATTGGGGTTTGGTCGAATACCTTGGGTCGTAAGGACGTGACCCAAGAATTGCGTTTCTTTCTTCAGAAAGTCGCATTTATCAACCTGAATTTTCAATTTTGCCTTCCTTAGGAGTTGAAATATTTCCCCCAAGGTGGTTATGTGTTCTTGTAGGGATGTGCTGAACACAAGGATGTCATCCATATAGACGACACATGTCTTGTTTATGTGGTCTCTAAGGACCTCGTTCATTAGCCTTTGAAATGTAGAGGGGGCATTTTTTAGCCCAAATGGCATTCGAATGAACTCGTAATGTCCCGATGGTGTTGAGAAGGCTGTTTTCTTCCTGTCTTCTTCCCTGTCCAGTATCTGGTGAAAGCCTTTTGCTAAGTCGAGAGTGGTAAAGTATTGTGATCTTCCTAGCTTATCTAATAATGAGTTTAAGTTGGGGATGGGATATTTGTCGTCTACCGTAAATTGATTGAGTTTACGATAATCGATGACGAGTCTATATTTTTTTTTGCCCGAATTATCCAATTTCTTTTCAACTATCCACAATGGGCTATTGTAGGGTGAGTTGCTTTTCTTTATTATGTTCTGTTCTAACATTTCTTTAATTTGTCGATTTATTTCTTCCTCGTGTATCTGTGGATACCTATATGTTTTTGAGTAAAGTGGTTTATCGATGGTTGTGTTTATTTCGTGGTGGATCTCATTCGTTGCCGAGAGAGTATCACCTTCTTTAAAGAAAAGAAAAGATATAACCTTTTTGTCGTTTCACTTTCTTCAAAATTGAGGTGGTCGAGGTTGAAATCTGTACAATTTTCTTGTAATAGTTCTAATGTGGAAACGTTCTCGATTTCCGTTGGGTAATTGTATGCTTCGAAGTACAATTTTGTTCCCAACATATTAATAATTTTATTTTCGCAATCAATTGTTGCCTTTAATTTCGTAAGGAAATTTTGCCCTATTATGCCTGAAAAATGGGGGTTGGAAAAGTCTATTAATTTCCATTTTAAGGTCCCTAGGCACCTGAATTCTTTTGGGAATGGCGTGATGGTAGTGTATTTTACTTCATTTAAACCGTTAATAGTTCTACAGAATTGGGGTTTTTCCAATTCTGTTTTCGGGTATTGCTCCACTAGTATAGTAGTTTTTAATATGCTAGTTGTGGAGCCCGTATCGATTAGGCATCTTATTTTCTTTTTGCCTATTGTAAGAATTATTATGGGGAGTGTTGATCTAGAGGCTGCATTATAAAATTTACACTCTCTGTGTCAGATTCAACTTCTTGTATTGTATCCACTTCCATATATGTGGGGTGATTTGTCACGTTCGGTTGTTGCGCATCGACGCTCATATGTGACGTTTTTGTTTGTGCCGAATTATTTGTCTTATAATTCTGATAATTCCGTTTGTAGTATCCGGATTGATTTTTATTATATTGTTGAGTTTGTTTATTATCGTTATATTGTGTTGGTTTATTAGTGTTGTTTTGTTGTGACCTATTATTATTGTACTGTGTTTGTTGTTTGTGTTGTGTTTGTTCTGTTTTATTGGTACTGTATTGTGTCTGTTGGTTTTTCTTCCTATGACGGTAGTGTATCGTCCTAGGGTCACCCAAAGCTCTAATTCTAGTGTAATTTGTTATAACTTCGTTTAGTGTACTATTTTGGTCGCTGTGTGATCGTAATGGTACATCTATCTTCTCAATTAAAATGTTAACTAGGTTTTTATCGACTCGATTTGGCTCATATGTTTCTGGCCTCGTCTCGTCGTACATATATATCTTATTTAGCTCAGATTTGCTCTTTTCAAAATATGTAAATAATTCTCTAAGGTTACTCACTTTAACGTTTCTGCATCTGCTGAATATGTCTGAGTATGTTGTTCTTGGTCGGTGGTGATCTATCAATTTCGCCTTTATCTGGTCCCATGTTGCATCCGTTCCTAGTCCTCTAATGTAGTCGCCTGCATCGCCGCTAATTTTCTCGTTCATGATTATGGCGGTTGCCAAATTTATCAGTTGCTGGTTTTCTTTAGGGCATAGTGCTAAGACTGCTTCTACTGATGCTATGAAGGCTGTTGCATCGTGGTCCTTATCAAGGCTTCTCAATTGTCGGAATTGTGTTAACAGATCTTTTGGTGTTAACCATAGACCTTGTTGTGGTTGTGCTTATGGTTGTTGCTGCTGCTGAAGTTGTTGAATTTGCTGAAGTTGCTGTTGTACTTGCTGTTGCTGGAGTTGTTCTTGCAATTGGTGAATTGCAGCCTCCTGTCTTCTTATAACTTCATTAAGTTCGTCTTCGTGGTTGACGTTACGATTTTCATTAAATCGGTCTTGTAGCGACATTTTACTTTTTCCTTTTTCTCGTAGCTGGAAGCGTAATCTGATGTTGCTCAAGTAAGGTTTGGAAAGCACTAGTAATACGTTTTTTCTTCAAGTTTTCGCTGATTCCACGACCGGTTTCGGTAATGATATCTAAATTTAATTATCTTTATCACTGAAGGGTCCCTTGGGATTTGCAGTGAAAATTTTCTTTTTAAATTCTTCAGAATTTAAAGGCAGTTGTGTAGGTTTTTTTTTCAAATTAAATTCTTTAGAATTTAATTTCTGCGACTGCGCCAATTATGTGTCTTTATTTTATGAATTTGGTCTTAAGACTGTGCCAAATTATGGTCTTATTTTTTTCTTAAGAAAGAATTAAAACAAAATAATTTCTTTGTAAAAACACCTTTTAATTTTATTTAAATATAACAACCTTTAGGTTTGTGGTGGGTCTTAAGACTAACTTTTACAATAATCTTACTTTGGTATTTATAGAAATTCTTAATTCTAGTTATGATGACATATGGTTTTACAATCTAGGTTATTTTAGTTTTTATTGTTATACATATGGTGGGTTTACAATTTGGGTGATCTTAGTTATGCTTACATATGGATTTACTTTAAGTGTTTTAAGTGTCTAAATGTATTTATGGTTTATTGCTTAGGTCTTGGTTTTTTCTTGGTGGTCTACAAAAATAACGACAGTATAAGTGACACCGTTGGTATTTTTGTGGATTTGTTTATTTTTTGTTAAATGATTTCCGGGTGGTTTTACTAAATGTTTTATATTGCTTAGGTCTTGGTTTTTTCTAGGTGGTCTACAAAAATAACGACAGTGTAAGTGACGCTGAAGGTATTTTTGTGGATTTGTTTATTTTTCGTTAAATGATTTCCGGGTGGTTTTACTAAATGTTTTATATTGCTTTTGTCATGTATTTCTGTACTATAATATTAATGTCGTTGTTGTCTGCGATGATATCTAGTTCGGGTTGCGTGGAGGGCGAGTACGTAACTCGCGCGAGAGTTGTTAAGTTTACACCAGGCCAAGAAGTTTTCCGCCGAAACACCATTGTGAGTAATTTTGAGAAAAATATAAACGCAAAATTTTGCAGAAAGTTTTTGAAATGTAGAGTGGTTCGACCTGTGGGAAACAACATGTATGAGTTAGAGAATTTAGAGGGCAAAGCAATAGGAATTTATCATGTAAAAGACATCAAGGTTTAAATTGCTTATATTTTTGTTTGTAACAATAAATATAGAAATTTGAGTTTACTCAAAGAAAAGCGCAATATTAGGACATAAGAAATATTATTTATTTTTGTAATGATACAATGGATTATTTTTAAACGTGTATGTCCTAATGTGTATTTAGAAAACGAAATAGTGCAATTTAAACGTGATATCGGTGATAAAAACCGTAACTGAGTACCTGACTGAAATATTTATAAAAAAAATACTTAAGTATACAACCCATTATACACTACATGGCCAAACTCTAGTGCAATATTACTTTAGAAGAGAACTATGATCAAATCTGTGATATATGTGTTTTACATACCGTGATGTCCCATTTTTTTTTTCAGTTAGTAATTAATATTAGTGGTGCAATACAGTGTACGTACAGCATTTTTAGGTGTGCTTGTTCCATGTGTTCCATCAGATTATACAATTGTTTTTAGAGAATCTAAAAGGAAAAAAAAGGGTACACAAAGTAAAATTCGAATGAAACAAAGAAAGTCATAGGTTCTTCCCGTAAAATTGACATAAAGAAAGTTCGAAGATTTTTTAGAAATCTCACATCCAATTCTCTTTTCTTTTGTTATTAAAAGCCCTGTATAGAATACACCATAATACAATGAACAGCAAAGATTCCCAGGAAAAGGAAAAAGAGTATAGAGGTGTTACCCGAATAAAACAAGGATCTGAAATAGGAAATAATTATAGATATTTAGAATAGTATATTGACCAAGTGTAAAATTTTAGGCAAATAAAAGTAAATAAAATAGATGTATGCTATATTATCAACCCTTGAACCCTAATTATTTTAGTGAGACTAATAAAAGCAATTGACCGAAGGGAAAAGAGTTCAGACGATTAAAAGTGATAGTTGCGTTGGTTTAAATAACTAAAACGACTATAGAAATTTTGCCTCAAAGAAAGGGAAAGCACCTTCTTTCTGTGGGCGTTCGATTAAGTTAGCACTTTTAAGTGCCCAATTGGTTGAAGACCAATTACAAGAATTGTTAACAATAAAAAAAAAGGATCTGTGATATGGGTTGCCACTACGTTTTGTTACCTTAAAAAAAAATGCGGAAGTCGGCTGGTGTTCAGAGTGGTTCGGATGAGGATTCCGTTACATGTTCAAAGGCGGTGGGAGGAGTGTATAATTAAGTATCTGAAAAAAAATTGTTATGTGACTCCGTTTCAGGGTGTGGGAGTTCCCCACGTTTTGGAACTTTAACTTACCTGATGCTAAGTTCGCGCCCGGCTAACTCAGTCGGTAGAGCACGAGACTTAATCTCGGGGTGTGAAAGTTCCCCACGTTGGGCCGCATACAGGCATATCGGCACACCGTTCCCTACGATGTAAACCTCGCACGAAAATTTTTCTAAGTCAATGACAAAGAAAATTTTGCGTGGCGAAGGTTTAGGCAAGAGCCTCTTAGAGTATCCGGGAGTGCTTTTTCCACCCATGGATCGGGCGAAAAAACCAGTCCCCGTGTAAAAATGTAGGGAGTGCATGTTCCACCCAAGGATCGGGCGAAACATTCAGTTCCTAGTATTTACATTTTTGGTTTTTTTTTATTTCGTTTATTAGTTAGTTTGGTTAGTGTTTTTTTTTTGTTTTTGTTTGTGGTTAGTTGTTTTAGGTTTTTTTGTATTATTACCACGGGACGAATGGGTGTTCCCCTCAGTCCCCACCGAAGAACCAGTTCGAGCTTCTAATGAAGCCCCTAAGATGTGAAATTTCCACGTTTGAGAGGTCAGAGAGATCGTGAAGAAACGGCGATCCCAATTTCCGTAATCTTGTTCTGGATAGCGCCGGGCAGTGGCAGAGGAAGTGTTCTACGCTCTCTACCTCCTCCACATCCAAGCAGCTACGACAGAAATCATTTGACGAGACCTTAAGGCACTCAGCGTGTCTCCCTATAAGAATATTGTGACCTGAAAAATAAAATAAAAGAAAACAAATATTTATTGCCTGATCTAAAAATCGAGGATGAAATGATTTATAAAAAAATAACGTTTAATAGAGACAATGATGATGAATGCCCATGGAAATTATGGATACCACCAAATATTACTCAACCTTTAATCGAAAAGGCTCATTCAACTTTAATAATAGCCCACGGAGGAGTAGCAAAGACGATGGAAAGGCTTAGACGTTTCTTGTATTGGCCGAAGATGGCAATGCAATTCAAAATGTTTGTAAAAAACTGTCAATCGTGCAAAGAGACGAAGTCATCCAACTAAAATCTGCGACCGGAGATAGGAAACCTGGTAATCACCGATCGACCGTTTCAAAAACTCTATATTGATTTTCTGGGAAAGTATTCCCGGTCTTAACACGGTAACTGTTTTATATTTATTATTGTTGATCATTTTACCAAATACACGTTTCTCAAAGCTATGAGAGAGGCAACCACAAATAACGTTATAGAATTTTTAGTTCACGAAATTTTTCATAAGTTTGGAGTCCCAGAGATAATTCACAGCGACAATGGATCTCAATTTACTGCAAAAGGTTTTGAAAGTTTAATGAAAACGTATAAAATACAACACATGAAAACACTCGCCACAATCCAATTCGTCTGAACGCGTAAATCAGTCGGTAATAGCAGCTATCAGAGTGTACCTTGATGAAGACCATAGAGATTGGGACTTATACTTGTCCGAGATTGAGTGTGCTATAAGAAACTCAGTACACATTGCAACCGGAGTCACACCGTTTTTCGCTCTGTTTGGTTACCATATGTACACCAGCGGTGCTGATTACAAATTGGGGAGAAAATTACAATCTGTAACTGACCATGAAATATTAAATATGAAACTCCGTGACAAGTTGGAAATTATACGTGAAAAAATTAAAGGAAACCTGACAAAAGCCCATGAAAAAAGCGCCGAGAAATACAGTAAACGCGCGAGAGTTGTTAAGTTTACACCAGGCCAAGAAGTTTTCCGCCGAAACACCATTGTGAGTAATTTTGAGAAAAATATAAACGCAAAATTTTGCAGAAAGTTTTTGAAATGTAGAGTGGTTCGACCTGTGGGAAACAACATGTATGAGTTAAAGAATTTAGAGGGCAAAGCAATAGGAATTTATCATGTAAAAGACATCAAAGTTTAAATTGCTTATATTTTTGTTTGTAACAATAAATATAGAAATTTGAGTTTACTCAAAGAAAAGCGCAATATTAGGACATAAGAAATATTATTTATTTTTGTAATGATACAATGGATTATTTTTAAACGTGTATGTCCTAATGTGTATTTAGAAAACGAAATAGTGCAATTTAAACGTGATATCGGTGATAAAAACCGTAACTGAGTACCTGACTGAAATATTTATAAAAAAAATACTTAAGTATACAACCCATTATACACTACATGGCCAAACTCTAGTGCAATATTACTTTAGAAGATAACTATGATCAAATCTGTGATATATGTGTTTTACATACCGTGATGTCCCAATTTTTTTTTTCAGTTAGTAATTAATATTAGTGGTGCAATACAGTGTACGTACAGCATTTTTAGGTGTGCTTGTTCCATGTGTTCCATCAGATTATACAATTGTTTTTAGAGAATCTAAAAGGAAAAAAAAGGGTACACAAAGTAAAATTCGAATGTAACAAAGAAAGTCATAGGTTCTTCCCGTAAAATTGACATAAAGAAAGTTCGAAGATTTTTTAGAAATCTCACATCCAATTCTCTTTTCTTTTGTTATTAAAAGCCCTGTATAGAATACACCAAAATACAATGAACAGCAAAGATTCCCAGGAAAAGGAAAAAGAGTATAGAGGTGTTACCCGAATGAAACAAGGATCTGAAATAGGAAATAATTATAGATATTTAGAATAGTATATTGACCAAGTGTAAAATTTTAGGCAAATAAAAGTAAATAAAATAGATTTATGCTATATTATCAACCCTTGAACCCTAATTATTTTAGTGAGACTAATAAAAGCAATTGACCGAAGGGAAAAGAGCTCAGACGATTAAAAGTGATAGTTGCGTTGGTTTAAATAACTAAAACGACTATAGAAATTTTGCCTCAAAGAAAGGGAAAGCACCTTCTTTTTGTGGGCGTTCGATTAAGTTAGCACTTTTAAGTGCCCAATTGGTTGAAGACCAATTACAAGAATTGTTAACAATAAAAAAAAAAAGGATCTGTGATATGGGTTGCCACTACGTTTTGCTACCTTAAAAAAAAATGCGGAAGTCGGCTGGTGTTCAGAGTGGTTCGGATGAGGATTCCGTTACATGTTCAAAGGCGGTGGGAGGAGTGTATAATTAAGTATCTGAAAAAAAATTGTTATGAGACTCCGTTTCAGGGTGTGGGAGTTCCCCACGTTTTGGAACTTTAACTTACCTGATGCTAAGTTCGCGCCCGGCTAACTCAGTCGGTAGAGCACGAGACTTAATCTCGGCGTGTGAAAGTTCCCCACGTTGGGCCGCATACAGGCATATCCGCACACCGTTCCCTACGATGTAAACCTCGCACGAAAATTTTTCTAAGTCATGACAAAGAAAAATTTTGCGTGGCGGAGGTTTAGGCAAGAGCCTCTTAGAGTATCCGGGAGTGCTTTTTCCACCCATGGATCGGGCGAAAAAACCAGTCCCCGTGTTAAAATATAGGGAGTGCATGTTCCACCCAAGGATCGGGCGAAACCTTCAGTTCCTAGTACTTAAATTTTTGGTTTTTTTTATTTCGTTTATTAGTTAGTTTGGTTAGTGTTTTTTTTTGTTTTTGTTTGTGTTTAGTTGTTTTAGTTTTTTTGTATTATTACCACGGGACGAATGGGTGTTCCCCTCAGTCCCCACCGAAGAACCAGTTCGAGCTTCTAATGAAGCCCCTAAGATGTGAAATTTCCACGTTTGAGATGTCAGAGAGATCGTGAAGAAACGGCGATCCCAATTTCCGTAATCTTGTTCTGGATAGCGCCGGGCAGTGGCAGAGAAAGTGTTCTACGCTCTCTACCTCCTCCACATCCAAGCAGCTACGACAGAAATCATTTGACGAGACCTTAAGGCACTCAGCGTGTCTCCCTGTAAGGCAGTGCCCAGTAACAACAGCAACTACCGTTGAGATCTCCCCACGGGAGAGTGATAATAGCGCATTTGTACGCTTTCGATTCAGAGCAGGCCAGATTTGTCTTGTGATCCTACACGTTAATCCATTAGCCCATCTGTTATTCGTTATGCCAGCGGTGCGAAGCCGAAGTTCAAGCTTGCGCGATTCAAGGGGTGTACCAACACATTCCAAATCCGCTGGAACCTGTAAGGTAGTACCCTGTCTTGCCAGCTCATCCGCTTTGCAGTTTTCCGGTATGTTCCTGTGCCCTGGGACCCATATGAGCCTGATGTCGAACTGCTTGGCCATCTCATTTAAGGACGTGCGGCAGCTAAGGGCGGTTCTCGTTTTCAGGAACATTGATCGCATGGATTTTACCGCGGCTTGACTATCAGAATAGATGTTGACTGCGGTCGTAGACAGAATATTCCGACCCAAACAGTCAGCAACCTCCTTTATTGCCAGTACTTCTGCCTGATATACACTGCAGTGGTCTGGTAACCTTCGAGCCAGATTTAGTCCAAGCTCCCCTGAATGGACTCCAAAACCAACCTGACCGCACAATTTCGATCCGTCAGTATAGAAATTTACGGAAGGCCTACTGCCTGGTGTCCTCCCAGACCAAGATTCCCTGGTCGGTATTAGTGTACAGTAGTGACGTTCAAATACGCTCCTTGGAGTAGTGTAATCCACGCTCAATGGCAAGTTCCTGTCATTCAGGATCACCCCGTGGCCACAATTGTAGCCCCGCCATTGTAGTGGCCGATGAGGCCGCCGACTGCTTCCCTAATATGTCCAGTGGTATTAGGTGTAATAGGATGTTCAAGGCATCCGAAGGTGTAGTACGAAGGGCTCCAGTGATGCACATGGAAGCCATTCTCTGTACCCTTGCGAGAAGGTTGTTATTGGTGGCCTTCTCCAAAGCAGGCCACCAGACGATGACTACGTACACGAGTATTGGACGGACCACCACTGTATAGATCCAGTGAGCAATTTTCGGACTAAAGTCCCATCGCTTACCAATGGCCTTCTTACAGGAGTATAAAGCTATAGTCGCCTTCTTCACCCGCTCCTCCAAATTCCGTCTGAAGTTCAGCTTCCTGTCCAGGAATACGCCAAGATACTTGGCTCCATCAGAGAAGACGACTTCAGTGCCGTTGAGAGAAATGGGATCGAAGGTAGGAATCTTATACTTCCTAGTGAAAAGAACAAGTTCCGTTTTGGTCGGATTAACCCCCAGACCGCAACCCCTTGCCCACATAGATAGCTCTGTGAGAGCCCGTTGCAGGATATCTCTAATTGTAGATAGAAACTTCCCATTTACGGCCATGGCCACGTCGTCAGCATACGCGACTACGCTGCAGCCTTGCCCCTCCAACGATACTAGCACTGAGTTTAGCGCCAAGTTCCAGAGCAGTGGTGATAGAACGCCACCTTGTGGCGTTCCCCTGTTCACAAATCGGGATATTTCCGACGTTCCCAGTTTAGACGTTATCCGCTTGTTGACAAGCAGATTTCCAATCAATGAGATGATCACAGAATTCACTCCTAGACTAGATAGTGCCGCTATTATCGAGTCCGGTGTGATGTTGTTAAAAGCCCCTTCTATATCCAAAAAGGCTGTCATAGTATATTCTCCTGCCGAGAGCGATTTCTCGATGGTACCTACAAGCTCGTGTAGAGCTGTTTCAGTTGACCTTCCCTTGCTGTAGGCATGTTGCCTCGTTGATAGCAGTTTAGGGTCAATAATTCTACGTAAATAAGAGTCTATCATACGCTCCATTGTCTTCAATAGGAACGATGATAGTCTTATTGGTCTGAAATCCTTTGGGACAGTGTGTGAGCTCTTTCCAGCTTTTGGAATGAACACCACTCTTGTCTCCTTCCATTTCAAAGGAATATACGCTGTGTTTATGCAGCAAGTAAAAAGACTGCATAGCCAAGGGGAAATGTAGTCCGACACATGCTGCAATTCAGCTGGAATGATACCGTCAGGTCCCGGAGATTTGTAAGGTTTGAAGCTTTTAATCGCCTAGGTCAATGTTGGTACATTAACTATCTCCGAAGCAATGTCCGCCGTGCTAGCGTCAGAGTATTCCAACGCCTGTAGTGACGTATGAGAATTGCCCGGAAAATGGGTGTCCAGTAGCAAGCTAAGTGATTCTCCACTGGAGGTGGTCCACACCCCCACTGGATCCTTCAAATAGCCTAATGTGTGAGGGGTAGAAGCCAGAACCTTTCGCAGCCTGGATGCCGCGGAAACGTCCTCTATGTTATCACAGAATTTTTTTCCAAGAATCGCATTTTGCCGTTCTAATCTTCTTCTTATAGGTCCTAAGCTGCAGCTTGTACGCCGACCAATCCTCATCCGCTCTTGAAGACTTTGCCTTGTTAAAGAGTTTTCTGCAGGAGTCTCTACCCTGCTGCAGCTCGCTAGACCACCATGGTGGTTTCTTCTTGCCCTTAGGCCTTGCCACTGGGCAAGAAGAATCTAAAGACTTGTTAAAAACCGTCGTAATATGATCTACAAGACAGTCAAAATCCGCAGAATTGCGCGGTTCGGCTAAGGGTATTGTTTCCAATAACCCAGCAAAGGTTTTCCTATACTTAACCCAATCTGTCCTCTTCAGATTCCTGGGGACATTCTCCGTTGGGTCCTTTTCTCTAAGTAAGAATTCGATATAGCGATGGTCAGAAAAAGAGTGGTCATCCAACACCCTCCAACCATCAATTTTATCAAATAGTGTATCTGATACAAAGGTAGCGTCAAGAACCTCCCTTCAAATACTAGTCACAAAGGTCGGTTCATTTCCCTTGTTACATATATACAGGTTAGTACTAAGTAAAAACTCAAAAAGCAACTCACCTCTTTCGTTTATGTCCGTACTTCCCCAGATCGGATGATGCGCATTGACGTTACAGCACAGCATCAGTTGGTGTGCAGTCCCTTCGGCCTTCCGGATCAGATTTGCCACGCTGTCCGGGGGAATACGCCCAGGATCGCGAAAATAGGCGGAGGCGAGCCAGATTGTTTAACCATCTAACTCCAGGCTAGCCGCTGTTACATCTCTGTCACTGAAATTAGATAACAAGAAAATATCTAAACTGTTCCTCGCCAAAATGCAGGTCCTTGGTGTACCTTCATCCTTAGCGACGAGCAGCTTATAATTAGGAGTCTTCAATCCGCAAACCAGGCGAACCAGCAATGCAGCCGTTGCTGCTTTACAGTGGTGAAGATTTATCTGTAGGAGCCGCATCATTTGCAACTGCCTGCACATCCATCTTCACCACCGTGATTTCGGCTTCGTCCTCCGTGCTTTCAAGGAGGTCTTCGTAGAATAAGCCAGTAGCATCCCCTAACAGCTCAGAATCAGATGTTAAGTATCCATCTTCCTCCATAGCTGTGTGGGAACCCACTTCAGCTTGAGCTTCACCAGAGGTCCCCTCCCCAGCAGACTTCTCTACTGGTTTGCCGATCTCTGGGATTGGTCCCTGATCGCTTATATAGACCTTGATCATAATCTGCCCAAATCCGTAGGAAATGATGCTGTTTGTCTCGGTTAAACGCGGGAGGGATTCGGCATTAAGTAACAGTGTTACCTGCCGACGTGCCCCCTCTGTATCACCAAATCTACCAATCTTCCAATTGTGCATTGGAAGATCAGGATTGCAGACCTTCAGCATCTTTAGCACGGATTCCGCATCCCCAGGAGTTGCCGGAAGCCAAGCATGCGCTCTGGGTCGGGACGGGATGTCATGCTTGTGCACAACATCCAGTTTTGCTCCCGGCTAGAGCTCTCCTAGTTTGCTGACGGCAGCCCTGTAAAGGGATAATGAGCGTTGGTCAGCAAAAGCCACCAGCTTAGCACGGCCTTGGTGCCAGCCTGCGTCGCGGCAGGTTGGAGGTGGACCTGGCATATCCTCAAGGACAGTGAAGAATACTTCGGCTAATTTAGCCTCCACATAACTCCACTTGTCCTTGGGGATAGTGCCATCTTCAGCTCCCCTGTTAATGATAGCCATTACAAGGTTGTCTTTGACAACCTGACTAAACGACTTCGGCACAGCGTTGCCGGCCACTTTAGTACGTTTAGGTAATGGTTTCTCATCTGGCGAGCGCAGCCTTTTACCCGCCTTCGAGGTACTAGCAACCTGTTTATCAGGTACACTAGTCTTAGCTGAGAGGTCCTGTTCTTCAGTGACCTTCTTAGCCCATGTGAGCGACTCTCTCTGTCTATCAGACAGCTTCGCTTGGTCGAGTTTGCCTAGCCTATCGATGATCTTAAGGCATAGTCTCCTCTGATTATATTTCGCCTTTGACGGACGGTCGTGATTGACCCCAGTCTTACCAGACTTGGACCCCTCCTTAGCTGCATTCCCAAGATGACCGGATTTGTCCATAGCCTTCATGGGTTTGCTGCCAGTGATGGAGATTGTAGTCGGACTGACAACGGACCCCAACCCGCTAGAGCTTTGACCAGAGGTCGCAGCGTTTTCTAAATGGCCAGACTCCTGGGTCTTAGTCTTCGGACAACTGCTAGATGAACTAGCAGCGGACTGTGAGGCAGAGCCTCGATTTTTGGTTTTGTTTTTGTTTGTTTTACAAAAATTCATTTTGGTTCCCACGAGTGCAGGGGAAAAATTATGTCGACCGCGTCATAGCCCCCAGTAACGCAGCAAGGGCGGCCAACTGCCTCTACCTACTCACTGAGGTGCCCAGTTATCAGTGAGGCTCCATTAAAATACAGTCGGTTACCCCTGACTGCAAACTATCCGATAAGCACGGGTCGCGTGACACTCCAGATTAGGGGTGAGTAACCTTTAGTCGTGCACCTTCAAGGTTCCGAACTTGACACAGGTTTAGGAAGTGGTACTGATACAGTAAAACCTCTTCCATTACTAGCATCAAGTAAGGAGCCGCAGTGCACTTAAGCCACCGCATCGCGACAAGATTGTTACTCATGGTGGTGGTACATCCTTGTATGCATGTGGCCAATATTTTGAAGGGCTGAAAAGAGAAAGGAAAACGTAGCATTAATATAGAAAATGATACAGCAGACCTAAGTTTATCAAAGGAAAATACGTACCTGCATTTTTATTACCCCTTCCGGAGGCCAAAAGTTCCAAGAAAACCTGTAAAGGAATAAAATTGATTAGAAAAATGCATACTTATGTGTGTGCTGAAATGTAAGAAAAAACAAGGAAGAAGAAGATAACAAATAAAATCTGGATACTTACATGTGTGTTGGGTTTTTGTTTTATCAATGGTCAAATGTCAGTGTGTATTGAACTGATGTTATATTTGGCAACGCAAAAAAAAAGTTTGTGCAATGAAGACCATATAGTATTGTAGTAAAACGTAAAAAAAAAAATTGATAGTAAAGTATAGCGGTTATTTGTAAACAAATATTAAAATATTCAAAAGTATGAGGGAAAAATAATACTTGCTAATTTGCATGAGCCTAGTGAGAGGAATGATTGATTTGAAGGATATAGGTCAGGATAGGATGAATAGGAGGAATAAGGGCAAATCAAGGATGAGATAAAGATAAAGTAAAATGAAAAATGTTCAGGGAAAGTAAATGATGCTTATTTTAAATAAAGATGGAGAGTTGGAGGGAAATAGATAGTACATATATACCGAAATTTAAGGTTTCATAGCAATAAGGTTTCATGATATAAGGTTTCATGATATAATTACACGACACATAAGTTTCGTAGCGGAAAAGTTGCGATAGTAGACAGAAGAAGGTATAATCTGTCGGTGTTATGAAATAAATAAAACAGTAATAACAAACAAATAATTAAGTAGGAAAAAAAACTAAACTGTTAGTGATAGTGAAATTAAAAAAATAAATATAAACCAGAAACCGGCTGAAACCAAGGAGTAGAGTCCAGGAGATCCAAGTGAAGGAAAAATTAGACGGGTACAAGGATATAAAACGTAAGTTGAGTTATATAGAAAAGAGAAAAGTTTTTTTGTGTGACAAGTGAAAGGCAGTTAGACTTACAAGAGTATATGTGTTCATAGCTGGCTTCATCACCAACTGTGACCGGAAAAGGAAGACAGCATTTTCCTAAAAAGAATACCAAAGTGAGGCGTGTATCGGATAAATTGCCCTCGAGGGGATTGGTCTTCCAGGTACCGAATGGATGAGCCAGGTAAAAAGTAGGTTATCATATACCAGAAGCTTAAGAATGTGGTAAAGAGTGCCTTGATACAACAGAAAAAAAAAGGACCGCAATTCAAAATAAAGTAGTTATATCGTTACTAATTAAAGAAAGAAGTAAATATTGAAAAAAAAAACCTCATGATTAAGAATGATTTTCATACAAATATGAAATGAAAGATTGGAGCATTAAAACAGTTAATATGTAAAATCAAAAATCTAAATTAAGCAGGAAAAAAACAACATTTTTAGATTTGAAAACAAAGGAAATCTTAAGAATATATATGAAAGAAAAAAAATCAGGAGGATTAAATTGAAAAAAAGAGTATTAGGTTAAGTAGTTATTTTTACATTTATTGGATAGGTATTTGTTTTATATACGTATCATACTTTTACATATTTATAATTCTCGTGTTATGCACGCAGTGTTTTTGATGTTAAACCTTTTATAGATTTTACTTCTAGTTGGTAGATATTAAAATAAGAAAAAAAAGGAGAATTTTAATGAGAAATTTTATCGGCAAATCTGCAAGGAAAACGTCGAACTGAAAGGCGAAAAAATATTTAGATTAGAAAATAAAATAATATAGAAATAATAAAAATAGTTATCTCCGAATAAACAACACGGTAGGGGTTCACATCAAGGCGTTAGTGAAGACAAATCTGCGGTATAATAGACACTAGAATCTTAGGGAGCTCCTTCAGATTTTTGGAAAGGGATGGAAAAAAGGTAGATTTGAGCCCTTAAAAAAAAAGATAAAGAGAAAAAGAAAGAATATAAGAGATAATTATTTTTTTGTGTGGAATAGATATTTTTGAATTTCAGACAAAATTGAAAAGAATTTAGTACGGACCAGATTTGCTGGTTAAAGAGAAAGTATATAGAATAAGAAAAAGAGAAATTAAAATTGTGAGCAAACAAAAAAAAAGTATAGGAAAAATTGTGATAAGCAAATATATGTGTATAAGAAGTAAAATAGAAAATATAAAAACAACTAACGATAATGTTAAAAGATTAAGAAGAAAAATATATTGTATGATAGATGTAAGTAGATATTGTGATTTGATATAGAGTATAGTGGATAGAGTTAGATAGCTGTAAGGGTAAGAAATATTGTTAAGGTTAAAAAAAAATATAAAATAAAATTTATTATGATTTTAAATGAAAATTAACATGCAAATTGTAATGGCTTAATACTAGAGGGATAATGGCAATAGTGGTAAGGTAAGGGAGGGGAGAAGGCAAGCGGGTTTAGGGGTCGTAACAACAAAGGAAGCGTGGATACGTACTACCATGGTTGGGTGGGCGTATATAGGGACAATTTTTGTACTAACACACTTGCAGTTTTTTTCTATTTAAAAACATATGACTGTCATTGTTGCTGTTGTAGAGTTGTTTTTGTTAAGGTTTAGGAAAGGTAAGTAATTAATTAAATTAAAAGTTCAGGTTAATTTTTGTTGTTCCTTTAGGATTCTTCAAAATATGTCAGTGAATTCGTTAGTGCCATTCTCAATTGTGGTGGCACGTCCCTCCATTATACCCTTCCACAATTTATTTTTTGCTCGCTTGTGGGCTATTCTTGTTGGATCGTTACTTAAAGACATTGCTGTAGAATCTTCACAAAGTTTCAATCTAGAACTTTTATACCTCTTGGGAAACGCATTTGTGTAAAGAATTATATTGTGCGACGATATGTTATATCCTGGATTTCGATTGTGAATGCTGTACCAGAAAATAATATGGTTATCTATTTGATATTATTGATGGACTTTTTATGATGTTGGAAGATAATACACAAGAAATATAATTGTGTGAAACAACGCTGACACAGTTATTAAATCGATTCGTAATGATTCCAGTTAATACATGCGCAATCACCAAATGAACTTATTAACCCATTTTGTACAGGCGTTGCGTTTTCGCAACACTAACTTTGGATGTATATAAAAACACTTTCAACTAACGGATTCGAATAATTTTTTTTCCTCAAGCTAGTTTCGGGCTTTGCCATTACGACACTGATTCAAGAAAAAATTCAACTGGGTTGTTTAATTAAGTTGCTTAAGTTTTAAAAATGGTGAAAAAAAGCTTTTGCAAAAATGTTCAAATATATAAAATAAAAAACAAAAAAAATTTTTTTACTATACAATTTTTATTGCGGAAACATTAAAAAACATTTCTTAAAAAACCATTTTCGAAATAAGAATAAATTTTCTTCATGGTGCTACTTTGAAAGTAGCTGTTGCGAAAACGCAACAGTGGCTAATTGCATACAAATCGCTTTTATGTGTTTTTGAACAGAGTTCAGTTTTAACAGACAATTAGAAACAGTAGGCTTTGACAGACGAACAATATCAACATATAAATTTTAAATGTAGCTAACAATTAGAATAAGTAGGCTATGATATAGCGTAATATTTTCGAAAACAGACAAACAAAAAACAGTTTAATTATAGAGAACGGAAAAAACATAACGCGGACGAAAAATAATTAAATTATACACATAATATATATATATATATATATATACATTATAATAAATCCATAAATAAAATATAACTCTAATTCAAATATAAAAAAAAAATATAATCGCAAGCGTGTTCTATTCACCAAAAAAAAAAAAAAAAAAATTGTAGACCAAATTGTAATTTTCATTTTGTGTATGCGAGTTTTATAATTTTAAAAATGATAAGTCAAAATTATATATTTGAATACAAAACTTTATTTACAAAAAAGTTTCTCAAACCTTCAGGTTTGTATTGAATCTTAAGACTAAATTTTATTTTACATTTCTCTACATATATAAGTGAACAAATGCAAAAAGTGCCAACTTGCATTTTGTTCTTTTTCAAAGTTACAAAAAAACAAAATGCAAAGTGAGAACCTGCAATTTGTTCTTTTCTTTTATTTGTTTGAATTTATGCAGCTGCATTTGCAACTGCAAATTCCATAGGAGTTAAATTACATAAAAACTTGCACAAAGTGTGGGAATGAATTAGTATTTTATTAACTTAATATTTATAGTGATTTTTATATAATCAAGAAGGGGGACATAACTCCTCCACCCCTTGTTTTAAAATACTCCTGGATTTTAATATTATTATTTTCTTTCTTATTTTATTATTATTTTTATATTATTGGATCTACACATATGTTTGTGAACCAACAGTAAGTTATCCAAATCTTAAAACTGAAACTTATATATATTTAAATAATAAAAATTTATTCATAAGTTTTTTATTTCTTTTTTTTCAACTTAGTCATTAAATTTTCCAATTTACAAGTGCAATTTTCGATTACTGATTCTTATTACTTATTGCAATTTATATTTTTCATTAGCGTCTAATCAACAATAATAGATACATTCGATATTATCTTAATTAAAAATATTATAGGTTTCAATAAAAAACAGGTTTAACATATTGTTTGCCCTATTATTTTTCTTATTAGGCTTAATATTATTTTCGTTGAAAAATTATAAAACTTGTATTACTTAGAGGAATTATTGCTTCGATAGTTATTTAAAATGCTTTCTATACCAGACGATCCACCTGAGACTTCCACTGTATTGACCGTTTTATTTCTCTTTCCCCTCAGAAGTATAATCACAACAAGAACCACTATCACCAAAGCGAAAAGACTGATACTTAACCCATAATTAATGTGTTTGTGCAATTTCAGCTCTTCTATTTCTTTCATATTATTTGTCTGTTGCAATAAGATGTGCTCGAATTTGACTTCTCCCACCTCTGTAAAGTTAGCCTGATCCATGTAATGGTAGACTTCCTCTATTGTCTCTTTTTGATTTCCAAATACCTCGCTGTTAATTTCAACTTTGCAACCCGAAAAGTTAACCAAATAGTTTCCGTTCATCGTCAGATTCTTGTCATTACAATTCTGAGAAATTTTGCTTTCTTTAGCGTTTTTAATCACCAAAACACCATCATTTATTCTCAAAATTAAAAATTTCTTGTTGATTCTAAATTTACAATTCTCTAGCACTGTACAATCCCTCAGTTTGTGTAGATCCCTTAGAGCTGTGTTTTCTATGTATTCAAATTTCTCCTTATCTACCTCAATAATGTATTTCGTTTCTTGATCGATTTCATAAAAGCTTTCATTAGGAATTGGTAATATGATTTTAAGGTCCACCCTTATGTAACTCTTTGGAATGCTTATTGCAAAAATCAGTTTTGAATCTTCGAACGTCATTACGCCCAATTTAATTAGTTTCAACTTATAAAAGTCAATGTTATAGCGATCTATCTCCTCCAGAGTAATAATGCCAGGATGCAGAATGTTATGTTTAGCGAAGGCAATATTGTCTTGCACCCTATCAACAATATTTTCTAGGGTCTTAATCTTATGCATTTGATCCGAGTACAAAAGTTGCCTAATTATCTCGTTATTTCTTGTCCTAATCTCGTCAAATACCGCCTGAATACGAATTCTATCCTTCTCTATTGATTTTTTTAGTGTGCAGATACTGTCGTTAAAATGCTGGTTAATTACTATCTGACTGTTGATGTTTTTGATAGCATTGTGACTGTTTTCGCCATTGATTCTGAGCCTCTCCATGATATCTTCCCTGTCGCTATTATCCATGGTCCCAAAAAGCCAACTTTGTACATTACCCACAAAGTTAAACAGCCCCCTTTTTCTTCTAACCATCTCTGCTGGTTTAATTGACTTCAGCTTACCTTGCAATATTGAAATTTCTCTTAACAAGATTTCTTTATTAGAAACATCCAAGCTCTCAACATTTGTTCTTAACGCCTTCACAACATTGTCCATAGCAAATGGATCTATTATATGGAGAACAGTTATTGTCTCGTTAACCACCTCCACCTGTCCAAGTCGTATGGTAGCGAATCCCAGTCTATTTTCAATTAAGCTCACCTGTAGGTGACCGTTCGCCCGACCGATGAGCACTATCATTAGCAACATTAACACCTGTAAATTTAAATGGTCGTTTGATATTAGTCTCATGAACATTGGCCAAGGGGCATTTTCTATATTTCGGTTGCTCCTTATGTCTAACATTTTTATAGTTCCTAATGAAGCCTTCAGATCGTCTTTCCTCGTAATCCTCTCTTCCCTTATTAAGCCTTTGAATAACTTTCCTTTTCTGTTCCCTAAGGCGGTTTAGAATTTTAGTTTTGTCTACTCTACCATTATGTACATTGAGTGGGGTGTCCCCAATTGTAGAATGAAATGTGTTATTATAAAGCTCAATTGCCTTTGACATTTGTTCCTTTATCGGCAATGTTCGCTCCATATTAATGGTTCTAATTTTCTCAGTTATTGTATTATTGAGCCTTTCTGCATCTGAATTTCCAGTATGACTATTGGGTTTGGAAAAATGGATTTCTATTTCTTCTTCCCTACAAAATTGTTTAATGTTCACGTTATTGAATTCATTATCGGCCACAATCTTACTAACTTTTCCATTCATGGAAATGAACAATCGAAGCTTTTCTACAAGTGTTTTACTGTTTCTATCTTCCAGATGAAAACAGACTGCTCGTTTAGAGAATTTATCAATAAACACAATGAATGGCTGTTTTGTGTTAATATATGTATCTATATGAATTATTTCATTAATATCGTTAGGGGTCTCTGTTAGATAAAATTTCTTTTTTATTGGTCTTCTGTCATATTTACCAGCCGAACAAACATCACAATTATTCACCACCCTGTGTATTAGTGTCTTTAACCCAGGGTAATATATTTTATCCTTTAATCCCTGGTAATTTGCCAAGATGCCAGCATGACCGGACTCCTTTACGTGGTATAGAGAGATCTGTTTAATAACCTCGTCTTCAGATGAAAATTCCTTTGCAAGATAAACGCATCGAACGAATGATATGCTACTGATGTTTGCATATATCTCATCGAGCCTCATCTGAAGCTGATAGTACACAGAATCATCCAACTGCGAATATATTCCCACTTTCCCTTTTATAGTATATCTACCTAAAATGTTGGCAATATTATTGTTCAAATCGGCCCTTTCTAGAAATATTCTAGAATTGCCGAGAACTGTTTCGAAGTCCTTTTCTTTGTTTTCAACAAATATAATTTGTGTTTTAAATCGATTGACCACAGTATGAAGTATGGGAATACTATTGTTAGTATCCTCGGCTTGCGAATGTATTGTAGCCGCTGTTGAGTCATTGCAATCCTGCTGTTGCTCAATATTTCGAATTTCATTTAAATCAACATCAATACGACTCAAAAAGTCTGCTATCTTGTTTTCCTTTCCCGCAATATAATTAATCTTAGCATCATATTCACCCAATTGAATAACCCATCTCTGCAATCTAGGATTGATATCCCTTGCGGAACTTTTCACCTGCAGCCACTTAAGTGGTTGATGATCGGTATGTAGATCAAATTCCCTACCATACAAGTATGGCCTAAAATACTTCATACTCCAGACGACCGCAAGAAGTTCCTTTTCAATAGTTGAATAGTTCCTTTCATGCTCGTTAAGAGTTCGTGATGCATAACTTATAGGGTGTCCCTCTTGAGAGAGAACTGCACCCAAGGCGAAGTTACTTGCATCAGTGGTGAGTCTAAACCTTTTATCAAAATTTGGGAAACTCAAAATAGGATGTTCCGTTAAAAGTTGCTTCAATTACTCAAATGCCAAAATATAATTCGGGTCGTTAGTGTTAACTCGTTTGTTTTTCTTTAGGTATACAATCATTGGATATGCAATTTTCGCGTAGTCTTTAACAAATTTCCTATAATAACCTGTAGCCCCCAAAAATGATTTAATTTGCCTCTGTGTTGTTGGCAATTTTAGGGCAGCTATGGCATTTATTTTGGAATCATTTGGCATAACTCCTTTTGGAGTTAAAATATGCCCCAGGTATGGTGTTTCCTTTGCTAGAAAATTACATTTGTCAACCTGGATTTTAAGACCTGCCTCCCCTAGGGCAGCAAGAATTTTTTCCAAATTTTCTATATGCTCCTGCAATGACGTACCAAACACCAAAATATCGTCCAAATAGACGACACAAATTTTGTTTATATACTTCCTTAGAATCGAATTCATAAGCCGTTGAAAAGTGGCAGGCGCATTTTTCAAGCCAAACGGCATTCTTACGAATTCGTAATGACCAAGTGGTGTGGAAAATGCTGTTTTCTGCATATCCCTGGGTTTCACCCTTATTTGATGAAAGCCCTTGGCCAGATCTATGGTTGAAAAGTATTGTGCTTTACCCAATTTATCCAATATCGATTCTATATTAGGAATTGGGTATTTGTCTGCAACAGTACTATCATTGAGGCTTCTATAATCTATTACGATACGCCACTGTTTTTCCCCGAAGCTATTCTCCTTTTTGGGAACAATCCATAATGGGCTGTTATATGGGGAGCAACTTTCCCTGATAATTCCCTGCCTTAACATTTCACGTATCTGGCGTTCTATTTCTTGTTCATGAATTTTGGGATACCGATAAATCTTTGAATATATAGGTCTATCAGTTGTCGTCTTAATTTCGTGCTCGATTTCATGGGTAAACGTTAAGTTATCCCCTTCTTTGTAAAATATATTACTGAATTGATTTAGTAACCTTGAAATGTGCCTATTCTCCTCCTTGTTCAAATGTGACATTTTTATAGATTTTAAAATCGGATTTGGAGTAATTTCTAAATTATAAATTTTGTGTATGTCGAAAGGAAATACATTTAAGTGCATCCTTTCATTATTAATTTCCAAAAAATCTTCCTCGAAATTTATTTTTGCCTTCAACGGTCGCAAGATGTCCTGACCAATTATAGCGTCATAATTTTTTGCCACCAAATTGTTTATCATCCACGACATGCTACCATTTACATTAAATTCGTTAGGGAGTGGTGTAACCATTTTCCTATTAATTTCCGTTACACCGTTCAATGTTCTAAAATACACTTTTTGTGGTAAGTTACTAATCAAAAAATTTTTTAAAGCATTTGGTGAAATAATGCTTGTTGTCGAGCCGGTGTCTATTAAACAGTTTATTCGTTGGTTATGAATTGAAAGGGATACTATGGGCAATTGTGAATTTGGGCCTCTGCCGTAAAATTTTCATAATCCTGAATATTGTCGTTGTAAAGATTGTCTGTTATTACCATTGGAACTCATAGCATTTCCTTTATTATTATTTTGTTTGACATAAGAGTAATAATTTTGATTTTTTTCAGAATTATGTTAATTCATTTTTATCTGGTTATAATTTGGCCTATCTATTGTATTGGGATCAAGATTAAAATTTTTGATTTGCTTTGTAAAATGCGACTTCTTATAACTTTGTCCGTCGTTACTATTTTTCCTATGCCGAAAGTCTATAGTTCTCTTGTCCCACAATAATTTTAATTTTGTATATTTCATTATAATGTCTTGCATTGTCTCGTTTGTCCCTATGTGAGCTCTTACAGTTCCATCGATTTTATCTAGCATGATATCAACTAAATCCCTATCTACATTATCGGCCTCATAAATTCCTGGTTTTAAAGGGTCGAAGGCATACAATTCATTAAGTTCGAATTTTGCTTTTTCAAAGACATTAAATAATTCCTCTAAATTGCTTACCCTGATACTCCGGCATCTGTTGAAAATCTCCCCGTAAGTTGTTTTGGGTTGAAAAACTAATATAAGTCTCTGCTTGATCTCGTCCCATGAAAAGTTGGTAATTTCACCCACTCGTTTAGCAGCTTCTCCTCCTATTTTTTCATTTTTTATTATTTCCAGACAATAAAGGTATAACTGTTCATTTTCTCTGCATAGTTGCATAGTAGTCTCAACGGCCCTTATAAACTGCATAACGTTGTCCCTGTTGTTTAATGGTTGCAGCTTTCTGAATTGATCCATGATATCCCTAGGCTGCAGCATAAATGTTGTTGGTTGTAGTTGGGTTTGTTGTAAATGCTGTTGTTGTAGTTGATGTTGCTGTTCAGCAATTCTCTCTTCCTGCCGTTGCAGCACTTCTTGAAGCTCCAGGATCTTAGCTTCTCTTTCGTCCATCATGATTCTGTGTTTATCGAAATTGGCTGCTCTTAGATCTCCTCTTTGCATGTAGTTACTTTTTATGTGTGTTTTTTTTATTTTTATTTATTTATGTTCTTTTTTTTTCATACACTTGAAAATGTTTCTTTTCTACAAACCAAAATGTTATAAATTTGGATATATTTTAATGTCAATATTTTGAAAGTAAGTATAAAAATTTTTTTTTTTTTTATTTTAGTTTATCTTTTTTTTTTTTTCGCGAAACAGTTTTATGTTTTGTGTTTAGAGCGTTGTTTTTCTTTTTGTTAATATCTTTGGATATTAACACCGCCGACTGCGCCAGTTTTATAATTTTAAAAATGATAAGTCAAAATTATATATTTGAATACAAAACTTTATTTACAAAAAAGTTTCTCAAACCTTCAGGTTTGTATTGAATCTTAAGACTAAATTTTATTTTACATTTCTCTACATATATAAGTGAACAAATGCAAAAAGTGCCAACTTGCATTTTGTTCTTTTTCAAAGTTACAAAAAAACAAAATGCAAAGTGAGAACCTGCAATTTGTTCTTTTCTTTTATTTGTTTGAATTTATGCAGCTGCATTTGCAACTGCAAATTCCATAGGAGTTAAATTACATAAAAACTTGCACAAAGTGTGGGAATGAATTAGTATTTTATTAACTTAATATTTATAGTGATTTTTATATAATCAAGAAGGGGGACATAACTTGCGTGTTTAAAATGTCTGTTAAAAAATTTTTAACTCAGAAAGAAATCGAAATTTTTATATCTGAATGTAACGACAGCGACAGTGAACAAGAAACTGCAAATATTTTGAATGAAAACTCTAAAATGGTGTACATTCCGTCACCTAATGTAGGTGAAGTTACTGATGAAGAGGATATTGATGATGAAGAGCTTACGAAAGACAATCCACCTAATTTTGAAGTTTGTGGTAATATTGAAGTTGAATTTGATTCCCAGGTTACTGACTTTGCTGCACCAAGTATCACTGTTGAAAGTGAAGCCGTGTTATCTACACAGCAGCGAAAATATACATCCGAACAGAATTTTGGTGTTCCAAAGTGGAAGAAATCAAAAAGCATCGATTTGAACTTTGATCGCCAAGACGAAGCCTCTGTCGCACCACTTCAAAACAAAATCGTGGAATTAATGGGTAAGTCTAAATAGTACAACTCCCTACATGTTTTTATTTTTAAAATCTAGGTGGAAAATCACCCGTGGAGATATTTCTACAATATTTTGACAAGGAAGTTATGGATATGCTTTTTGATTATTCAAATATGTATGCTCATCAAAAAAACATATCAGTACATATTTCTCGAGAGCATTTGCACCGCTTCATAGGCATACTTATTTTTTCGGGTTATCATACTGTTCCTCATATCCAGCATTACTGGTCTTCCCAACCAACTTTGGGTGTGCCGATCGTAAAGCAATCTATGTCCCGTCAAATGTTTCAGAAAATAAAAAGTGCATTTCATATGATGGACAACAACAAAATGGACGTTTCTGATAGATTTGCTAAAGTATGTCCACTGATTGACGCTTTGAATCGAAAATATCAGCAGTTTGGAATATTTACAACCTATTTATCAATAGACGAGCAAATGGTTCCGTATTTTGGAAGACACAACTGCAAGATGTTTATTCGTGGCAAACCAATACGTTTTGGTTTTAAATACTGGTGTCTTTGTTCCGACACTGGGTATTTGTTTGAAGCTATTCCATATGCTGGCTCAGCTTCACCATACGATAAAAACGTTGGCTTAGGAGCTTCTGTCGTTTTAAAGTTGTTGGAATCAGTTACATCTCCGGAGAATCATGCCGTATTCTTCGACAACTTTTTTTCTTCATACTACTTGTTCTGTTTGTTGAGTGAACGGAAGTTTCGAGCAACTGGAACAGTAAGATCAAACCGCCTAAGAGGTGCCAATGATATCCTTTCCACTGGCCGCCGCTCTCTCAAAAAGCATGAATACGACTACTGCATTGAAAAAAACAACAAGTTATTCGTTGCTCGCTGGCAGGACAATTCAGAAGTCACCGTTATTTCGAATTTTGTTACAGCTTGTCCAGAAGTTTTTACTAACCGCTATTCAAAAGAAAAAAAAAAGATGGTGAGTTTGGGTTGTTTTTTTTATAAACTTCGATTTCACAGCATTTTTTTTAGGTTTCTGTTCAACAGCCGCAACTTATCAATGACTATAACAAACATATAGGTGATGTAGATCTGCACGATAATGCTGTATCTAATTACCGTGTTGCAGTTCGTGGAAAAAAGTGGTGGTGGCCATTGTGGACGAACGCAGTCAATAGCACTACAGTAAATGCTTGGAAAATCCACTGTCTTATTGCTAAAGCCGAAGGAACCCGACCACTATCGCAAATAGATTTCAAAGTGCAAATAGCTACAAAATTACTGTTATTTCAGGAAAAACCGGATAAAGAACAGTCTGTAGGGGATTTGGTGTTGGAAGAGAGCGAAAATCCCCGGCATTTGCCACGTTCTGATGTCCGTGAACACGTCATTTGGAAATCTCCGGACAATAAACGAAAAAGATGCAGTGAATGCCATTCACAAACGGTTTACCAATGTAAAAAATGTAATGTTACATTGCACCCAAAGTGCTTTGATATATACCATTTAAATAACCAAAAATGATCAAAGATTAATGTTAAAGTTTATACTGCCAAAAATAATACGTTCCATGAATTATTCTAATAAAAAACAAAAATAAAAAAATTATTTGACTATATATTATACAAAATGTGATTTGCACCTTATTGGCCAACGTTGCGTTTTCGCAACAGTCCGCCACGGCCGGCATATACTGCCGATTTTTTTCTTTTTTCGTTTTTAGTGATCAGGAGGTCGATAAGAGCCACCACACCAAAATTTGCGTAGATATCTTCACGATTTCGGATAGTGGTACAAGATGGGTTAAGGTAATGCACTGACATTTTATTAAAAATTGTAGCCAGAAACAAAGTAAATCTTCCTTGTAGCATTTTACACTAATCCTTATATCTATCTTTCAGTCTGTTGCCATAACATGGATATGGGAGTTTGTTTTAATATTTGAATGTTTTAATTTATGCCATTCTGGAATATAGTGTCTGGAATATGATGTTGATAATATGAAATGAAATTAGTTTCTTCAAAAGAACAAAGATCGCAGAATATTGAACAGAAGATTTATGGAGGTATTATCACAATATCTCACACACCGTTCTGTACAAACAAAGGTAGCAGTATTTGAATGGATACATCATTTACTCATCAATTTTCCAAATGAATTGTATCAGGTTTGGCCGAAATTGTTAATTCACAACACTCAAAAGGTAAGCTTTAATATAAATTGTTCATATATATGTAAGTGTTATAATAAATTGTTTTCTTTAAGAAACTACTGATGCACTAAGGCCCATTACCGGAAATTTCTATTGAATTTAGGGATGTTTCGAGTGAAAAGTCAGCAAAGTTGTTTAAATATCTGTTTTAAGTTAAGCCCATTGTCCTGTTTCAACATTGTCTCAAAGTTATCACCACGTTTCGGAATTAGTGATATTGTTGTGTTTTTAATATTTAATGTTTATTTTTATTTTTAATTTTGAATTTGATTTTTAATACAATAAATAAATAAATAAAAAATAATAAGTCGTGTTTCATTATAATCAAGCGTGACCGGTCAATGATGATACATATATCAATCAAATGTGACCAGTCAACGATGATATATATATCTATCATCGTTGACTACTAAACAGCGGTAGAGTGAGCAGTTCAGATATATATTATATGGTTTATATACATTCATAGGTTAGAGTAAGATGCAAAATCACATGTACACAAAAGTTTCGGTCAGTTTTGGCATATTTGCCTTAATAAAATGATAGAAACAGCAACATTTGTAGTCGTGTGTTAGCCGCACTCGTCTGTGTTTCATGCATTACGGTGTAAAAAGTAGCACATGAATTGTGAAAAATTTGGACAGAAAATTTCTTTAAAGAATTCGAATTTTCTAGCTGTAGTAATTGCTTCTAATGCGCGATCTCTGTATAATTCGAGGAACTGTTTCCAAAATATTTGTTCTCAGCTATTTTTCACCATACACCACCCTACAAGAAATGATTGACCGAAACTAACACATAAACAATTTTTGTACTAACACACTTGCAACAATTTTCTATTTGAAAAACATATGACTGTCATTGATGATGTAAATATCCATCATTGTTGATGTTGTAGAGTCCTTTTTTTGACATTTTTTTTAGTTAAGAAGCAATATTTGTAAATTCCCTGTTATTATTCATTAGTTATTTGTCTTGCGGAAAGTGCATTCATAAATTAATTTAATTGTGTGACATTTTTTAAGGGAAAAAAAAGAGTGAACTTAAAATGGTTAAAAAAAAAAAATATAGATAAAAAAGTTTTAAGTGAAAAAAAATTACTTTAAATTATTGAAATAACATAAATTTAAAAGAACTAAAAGACATAAAAATAAAAAAAGATAATTATGAAAACATAAATTAAAAAGAACTAAAAGACATAAAAATAAAAAAAGATAATTATGAATAAAAAGCATTTTAAAAACGACATATGGGTCCAATATAAAAAATATAAAAGATTATTTGAAATGGAATCAAAAGATGGTGAAGTGTAAAAAGTGAAAACCCCCAAAAATTAGATTGTGAAAATTTTATTTCTGAGCAAATTGCGTCCACATCTGCAATAGGGTTTGGTGTAGGGAAGATTCAGATTGCAATAGCGCTGGTACTGAGGCAGGTCAAAAATCCGTTTTTGTAGAAGCCGAGGGAAAATGGGCTGTTAGGAATAGCATGACATAAATAGCTTTGGAAAATTTGTTACACACATTAAGAAGGGTAGGAGTAAAAAATTTGCCACTATTTGCTAAAACTTTTCTAAATACGAGTAGGACATTTTTGTTATTCCTATCGGAGAGTTTTTATATTTTGGCGCTTAAAAATATTTGTTATCAGGTGCATTAGATTTTTTGGACGGAATAGAAGAAATTTCTATTGATGTAGGAATAGATGGACTAAAATTTTTTAAAAGTTCGAACAGAGTTGTGTGACCTATTGTAGGAGCAATCGTATGTATTCCTAATTTGAATCCATTTATGATTGCATGCTTTTCAGGTTTTACAAGGCCCAAAAATTTGAATAGTTTTATGAGAGATGCAGAGGGAAAGGAACTCAAAGAAAATGGTGTAAAAATAGGTTATAATGAGATTGTGATTCTCCAGCTAGGGCATTTGTAACAGGTGTATTGTCACATAATGGTAAATATGGTTGCTCCAAATGCTATCAGGAAGGTTTATATAAGGAGAGGAGAGTGTGTTTTTCGAAAAAGTTGGTGTTGCAAGAACGGATATGACATTTCAATTCAGATGTGATCCTTCTCATCATAGAGAAGAATTCAAAGAGAAAAGAAGTATTTTAGAAGAATCAGGTTTCAGAATGGTTTCTCAGTTTCACTTAGATTCTATGCATTTAGTTGATATAGGAGTTACTAAAAAGCTACTAAAACTTTTGTTTTATAAATGAAAAAATTGGAAATCTACTGAATTTAGGCAGTTTTTGTTTTATACAGTTATTTTCATTCTGAAGGATTGTGTTAGCAGTGATCAATATTACCACTTTTAATTACTGCACAGTTGTATAAGGCTTCTTTCTGTCCAATGAAAAAACGCATACCAGAGAGGCAGATATTTCCCAAAAAGTTCAAGAAGATTTTGTAAACCTTTTCGGAATACTATATGGGGATGAATTAGACAGCTTTTATATCCGTGGTATACTACATTTGGCAGATTTCGTGAAAAGTTTAGACCACTAGATTCTTTTTCAGCATATAAATTTGAAAAATATATGTATTGTACTTAGAAATCCAGTCAGTGATACCGACGATTTCGTATAATTTATCCGACGTAACAGCCGTTCCTAAAATCGATGGGAAAATTGAAGGTTGTTAAATTAAAAATTAAATTTATAAATCATGCTGGCCTATATTTTATTCTCTTTCAGACATCATAGCGTTATTAAATAAAATAAATTATCAGCTAGAACAACTTGAGAACACTGTGAGTACAAAATCGTAATCAAAATTTTGAATTCCAACGTTATTAACACTATTTTCTTTTAACGTTCAAGCAATTCGCATTGAGTGCTGGTCAAGCCGCAATTACAGGGAACCAAAAGAATATCGCTACGAAGTTGGAACATATCGAGACGAGTATATGCCAGTTTTAAACCCTTTTTTTTACTTTATTGATATAATAAATGTGTTTTCCAGATGGTAACAAAATCGGATATGATGGCTCAATGTAAATTCTTGATTGAGTGTAAAATATCCATCCAGAGGATCGATGTCTGGCAAGACATGCGACACACTTCAAGAAGAAATTGCCAGCATGCTGCCACTTAAAACCCTTACGGCAGAGCAAGATTTAGAAGAAAGGCTGCAAGGGAAAGAAGATTTCTCAGAAGCAATGGTAACAAATTCAAATGTATATATATTTAAAAATTTCACTACTTATTTTCCTTTCCAGAAAACCTATTTGCATAAGGTGAAAGGAGCTTCGGAGGAAGTTAGCAGCGTCATCCGTGTACTTTTCAGGGATGAACATCTCAAAAAATTTAATTGGAATGGGAGGTGGGAAAATGGAGCGCTGGCAAAGCTTCGCCTTTTTAATAAGACTCTGCGCGGTAAGTTTGTAACGACGTGTTTCCACCTATGCCTGGGTAAGCTCAGTCACGCCCAGGGTCGTTAACAGAAATTTATTGAAGTTTTATAATCTCTTACGAAACAGCGAAACACAGTCAATGTTGTCACCCACACAATTATGTTCGTCTTAGCTGGTTCTGGAATTCTATGCTGATAGTTTCTCGTTCACAAATAAATAAGTCAGGATGTTCATTAACGTTATAAATCGTATCACCATTTATTATACATTTATTTATATTAAGTTATACATTAAGTATTTTTTTTACAAAAAAAAAAAAAACACTGATGCGACCAAACAATTTACAAATGATTTAATGACAACAACTGAATCAAAGGAGAAACAGAATAACCGACGCCGATCAGTATATTCTATGTGTATTAGGTTGCTTTACATCTGAACACGATCTGAGTGTATATGCAGCCTTTTCATACAATTTCCTCTACACTACTTATCTCCGTGAGCTAGTCAACGTAACCGCTTACCTCGATAGTCAGTGTACGACTCATCATGAATTTGATTTCTTTAGGCCTTTTATAGTGTTTTGCTTATGCGTCGTGTGTTATACATACTAATGTACTCATATACACGAAGCCACCGACCAATCAGCAATAAGCTGACGTGTCAACGAAAGTGTCCCATTCTTGCCATTTGGTTTATTTGACAAAACGAACAGAACTAATATTATTTAAAATATGAGAAAATACGCGATAGGTGTCGTTGCATATGAGTATCATGTATGTGAAAGGAAAAAACATAAAGGGTACGTTAAGGTGCTTCTAAATGTTGTATGTGTATACCACAAGTATTAAATGTTTTATACTAGCTAACTATGAAGTTAAATTCTAGTTTTAGATAGTGGTTCCTATCATATAATTATAACAGGAAGATAGTTGAAATATATTATAATCAGGGCTGGGAGTTATGAATATAATAGGTATAATCTACGCTTTATGGTATAAATAAATAAGAGTTAAATAAATAAATAGTAGATATAGATATGGTAAATAAATAATAGCAGGGTGATGTTAAGATGTGTGGCCCAAAACGAGGGTTCTGACTTTGGTCCTCACACATCCTCTCTCCTCGGGGATGTTGGCAGCTACACGTACCACTGTTTGGGTTTTCTGACGGTGTTGTCACAAGTGTGTTGAGGTTGTTGCTGCTGTCCAGGCACTCTTGGGGTGAGGTAGACTGGGCAGGTCGGTGGTGACGTGGGAAGGGAGGGTGGTAACGCTGTCGGTCAGTGTTGTAATGCTTTACGCAGGAGTGGAGGCAAGGTGTTGGTGGTTTGCTCTTGGAGGAATGATGAAAATGGGATCAGGGGTGAGATCCGCGGTGAAGGTTCTAGGCTAGGTGTGCCAATGTTTAACGGACGGACCACACACCTCATGGCTAATTCTTGGTTCGATCGCCGTTGATGTCCGAGGCGTGGAAGTTCGTGATCGAGCATGATGGTACGTCTTCCTCGTGTTTGTTCCTCCAACAATCTCCGCCGGAAGTTTCTTTGGATAGCTGATAGCGTTTGTCAGACATTTTACGGTTGATTGATATATATTCTGTGGGTGATATAAAAAATAAACTGAATTAGAGGGGAAAATTGTGTATTATTATAAATCAAATGAGAAAATCAGTGGTTGTATTCAAAGTCTTAGACATCGTCCACGTATGGTTTTAGTTCGCCAATATGTGCCGTTCGCACGTCGTCTTTAGTTTGGCCTTTAATCTTTACGATAACCCGGGATGGGAACTCCGTAATTGTATAAGGCCCATCATATTTCGGAGCCAGTTTTGCTGCGAAATTTTCGGATGCTTTCGATAGGTGATGTTGCTTGACAAGGACTTTTTGACCAATCTTGGGTTGCCATGGTCTTCTCCGTAGGTTGTAGTACCGTCGCTGATCTTGAGTCGCTCTGGTGAGATTATTTCGTACGATTTTGAAAACGTCTCGTAGTTGTAAACCCTTTGGTGGGGTTCCAGTTAATGTTTCCGGTCCCTATCGTTACTTCATCGTAAAGGGCTCGTGGCAATCTGGGTTCGCGTCCTAGGGTCAAGAAGGCTGGTGAATAGCCGGTTGACTCGGATGTACTGGTATTCATAGCCAGGGATATTTCCGGCAACATATCGTCCCACAAGGTATGCCGGGTCTTCGTGAATTGTGAAATCATTGTCTTCACGATCCTATTTGTCCTTTCCGTCGGATTTTCCTGAGGAGTGTATGGTGCAGTGAGCTGATGGATGACCCCGAGTTCTTCTAAGAAGGTTTTGAATACCTTACTGGTGAATTGCGATCCGTTGTCAGTTATTGCTATCTTTGCCACTCCAAACCTGGCTAGAATTCGTTCCCGTAAAGCCTTCATAACACCTTCAGCTGTGGCTTTGCGTTGGGGAATCAACTCTGTCCACTTGGAGAATCGGTCTACGATCACTAGCAGCATGGTATTGCCGTGTTTCGATCGGGACAAGGGTCCCACGAAATCCAGGCAAACTGTGGCCCAGGGTTCCTCGGGTACCTTAGATAGCATATCTCCGGCTGGTTTTTGTTGCCAAACTTTATACTGTTGGCAGGATTTACAGCTGCGTACATACCGGCTAACGTCACGGAACAAACCCGGCCAATAATATCGGTTGCAAATTCGATTTATTGTTTTCCGGATGCCTAAATGTCCCGCCGTTGGGTCATCGTGGCTTTCTCGTAATACACGCTCTCGTTGGTGGGTTCCGACACAAAGCTTCCAAGGATGGCAATCCTCGTCATTATGGTTCCTGGGGAAATGTCGATACAGTTGATTGTTAATTAGTGAAAAATCTGAATATTTCTGAGGGTTATCTTTCACCGCCTTTATTTTTTGTTCTAACCATACACAATTTACCGTACTGTTACCTGTAACCATTCGTTGTACAGTTTCCAAGGGTTGTGGGGATAGAGCGTCTGCCAAGGTGTTTTGGGCGCCCTTTTCGGTATTGGATGGAGAAGGTGTACTGTTGTAACTCCAAAGTCCATCGTGCCAACCGGCCTGTTGGTGTCTCAATGGAGTTAAGCCACTTTAAAGATAGATGATCAGTTATAACGACAAACCGATAACCCTCCAAGTACATCCTCATTTTACGAATGCCCCACACGATGGCCAAGCACTCCTTTTCTGTGGTGGTATAATTTTTTTCAGCTTGGTTGAGATGTCGACTCGCGTACGCTATGACCCTTTCGTCGCCTTCTAGTTGTTGTGTTAGGACTGCACCAGGTCCGAAATCGCTGGCATCCGTCTGTAAGGTGAACGGTTGTGAAAAATCCGGGCAGGCCAATACCGGAGCTTCGGTGAGTTTCGTCTTCAGTTTCTCGAACGCTTTCTGTTGTTCGTCGAGCCACTTGAAATGTTTCCCCTTTTTAATAGGGAGGTCAGCGGTTGGGAGATTTTTGCGAAATCGGGAACGAATCTCCGATACCAAGAGGCGACACCCAAAAATCGCCGTACATCACGGACATTCTTAGGAGGTTGCATTTCTTTGATGGCTGATACTTTATCGGGGTCGGTTCGTATAATATCCCCACATACGACATGACCCAGGTATTTAATTTCTTGTTTAAAGAAGTCGCATTTTTCAGGGTTAATTTTTAGTTGGGCTGTCCTCAACCGTTGAAATACCTCCTTCAGATGTTTGATATGATCGTTTAAAGTTTTACTCGTGATGATAATGTCATCGAGATAAGCAAACGCATGGGGTTCTAGATCAGGTCCAATGACCCGATACAGGGTGCGTTGGAAAGTGGCTGGCGCCGAGTGGAGACCGAACGGCATAACTCTCCATTGGAAAAGACCTCGCCCGGGAACGGTGAAAGCGGTGAACTGTTTACTGTCATCGGCCATCGGTATCTGCCAGTAACCATTCTCTAGGTCGAGGCAACTGATATATTGAGTCTTTTTAAGCCGGTCTAAAATATGATTTATCCGAGGCAGAGGATATGCGTCTGGGACAGAACGAGCATTTAGCTGGCGGAAGTCCATACACAGTCGCCAAGTACCGTTTTTCTAAAGTGATGGCTAAAGTGATGGGGAAGCTGTATGGGCTAGTGGAAGGTTCGATGCAACCTTTGGCCAGCAAGTTATTGATTTCAGTATCAATAACGGCTTGCATTGCCGGATTTCGGTTGGCGTAACGGATCTTTATTGGTCGGTCGTCTTTCATGTGTATGTGATGTTGGTTGAGCCTGGTAGGGCCTTTCACCTCCTTGAAGGCACGCATTTCTTCGTCTAAGAATGTATTAATTTTTAATTGCTCGGTTGAGCCAGGATGAGTAGGTTGACTTATAGGGGAAGAAACATTTGATACACTTACCCGATCTAGACTGGTCTCAGTCGGGATTGGTGGGTCGCCAATAGTGGTTGTGCTTTTGGTGTCGCGTTCATGTACTACCATGCAGGGGTAGTTGAGATGGGTTGGCTTGTCCTCCAGGCAGAGTGAGAGATTTCCAAAATATACAATGGTTCGGAAACGTTTGAGCAAATTTAGTTCGACGATCATCGCCTCAATGGCAGCGGGCATGATCAAAAAGGTGACATTCTGAATAGTTCGGTCAACCATGACTGTACATTCGATGGCAGACCGGATTGTGTTGGTTCAAACGTCCGCGAGTACCACTTCTAATTCTTTCATCGTCCGGGGATGATGAGCAAAAATGGTTTCGGCGAGTTCCTCACTGACATAGTTGTTGGTTGCGCCAGTGTCAACTGTCGCCATAATGACGGTTGTCCCGACTTTCACTTCGGCACTCAGGCGGTTTTCATCACAGCGTAGGCTCAGTATTTGTAAAGGTGACTGGGATGATATGTTTCTTGTGTCGGAGGTGTTCTTTTCATTCATGTTGCTGTTTGGGGCTCGGCTCACCATCATCCGGTGTGGTTCGTTACGTCCACCATGTGAATTGTTACCACTAGGAATGCTCTCGAGGTCGTCGGCGAGTGCTAGCAGTTCCGATAGGTCGGAAAAATCCCTTCGTCGGATATACCACAAATAGTTTGGATGAGAGTTCCGAAAAATCCGCTCCAACTGCTGTGCCGGGGTCATCTCAGTGTGTCGCATCAAGTTTTATAAGGATAACACATAATCCTTAAATGGTTCACGTAGCCGCTGACATCTTCTTCGGATATCGTCTTCCAACTTTTCAAAAAAACGAGCTGGAAGAAAGAAATTTAAAAAATCTGCTTTGAACGTTCTCCAGGATTCCCAATGTTTATTATTGCTCCGAAACCAAATTAGTGCACGGTCCTTAAAAAATTCTGGCATGGTGCTCGGCAGTAAAGATTTCTTAACGCCATACATCTTGGCCATCTCCTCGACCCTTTCAATAAAAAGTAAGGGTTCTTTGCCGCCATCATACCGTATTCCCCATTTACGTACGCAATCGATCACAGCTATCATCTGATGATTATTATGTCCGTTAGGGCTGATTTCTGCCTGAGATATGCTGGTTTCGGCTTTGGGTTGACCGTGGTCCGATTTTGCTGGACTGTTGTCTCCGGAGATTGTGATTCGGGGGTTTTTGGTCGCAGGTTGTATTCCTGTTTTGTATTGCTCCTGTAGCTCTAATAATCGTTTCAACCGTGCGGGTGAATGTTCACCACCCACGAATTGTGCCAGCTGTTTCCGCATTTCGTCCACGCCTCCAGCCGGTTGGATATCAAATTCGTGCAGACATGCCAACAAATCGTCTTTCCGTAGAGTGTAGGCCCACGAAATTCTTGATATGGCTGGAGACTCTTAGTGGGAAAAGATTTATATAATTTACAAAGAAACAAAGTTTATAATTTGAAATGGGAATCTGTTCTTTATTGATATAACTGTTGGTTTTTTTTCCAGCTTTCGACAAGTTTCTTTACCAATTAGCGATCATACTTATTATATTTTTTTGTCCATTAAATATTTACAAAGTTCAAAATTTTTTAAAACTGCAATATTTTAAATTATTTTAGTTCACATTTTCATGGGTTTTTATTCCGATATGGCATTAAAAATATCCCTTTTAGCAATATTTCCAACAACAATACTCGATGCCCGATTTTAGGTAATACACTTTTTTTTCCCATCGTTTAATGTTGTTTTCTCCGATTTCCCTTTATTTTTCGTTTACATATAGTTTGTTCGCGCACGCTTCAATATGTCACCTTTAATGGGGATATGTTGAGGGTTTTTTTCCTTATATTAAAATTTTTTTTCCCAAAGTATTTAACATTATTTTTTTTTCAACCCCTCACACTTCACTATTCACAGTTTTGTTTTTTTTTCTAGTTAATTTTCTCAATTAATATATCAATTTTTTTTTTTTTTAATTGATACTTTTTTTTTTTTTTTTAATAATTTAATTACAAAACTTTTTTTTTTATACTTTTTTTTTTTAATATTTTAAATACAAAAAAGATTTTTTTTTTGTTCTGAAATTTTCAGAAGTGTCCCTGCTCGGGCGCCACTGTAACGACGTGTTTCCACCTATGCCTGGGTAAGCTCAGTCACGCCCAGGGTCGTTAACAGAAATTTATTAAAGTTTTATAATCTCTTACAAAACAGCGAAACACAGTAAATGTTGTCACCCACACAATTATGTTCGTCTTAGCTGGTTCTGGAATTCTATGCTGATAGTTTCTCGTTCACAAATAAATTAGTCAGGATGTTCATTAACGTTATAAATCGTATCACCATTTATTATACATTTATTTATATTAAGTTATACATTAAGTATTTTTTTTACAAAAAAAAAAAAAAAACACTGATGCGACCAAACAATTTACAAATGATTTAATGACAACAACTGAATCAAAGGAGAAACAGAATAACCGACGCCGATCAGTATATTCTATGTGTATTAGGTTGCTTTACATCTGAACACGATCTGAGTGTATATGCAGCCTTTTCATACAATTTCCTCTACACTACTTATCTCCGTGAGCTAGTCAACGTAACCGCTTACCTCGATAGTCAGTGTACGACTCATCATGAATTTGATTTCTTTAGGCCTTTTATAGTGTTTTGCTTATGCGTCGTGTGTTATACATACTAATGTACTCATATACACGAAGCCACCGACCAATCAGCAATAAGCTGACGTGTCAACGAAAGTGTCCCATTCTTGCCATTTGGTTTATTTGACAAAACGAACAGAACTAATATTATTTAAAATATGAGAAAATACGCGATAGGTGTCGTTGCATATGAGTATCATGTATGTGAAAGGAAAAAACATAAAGGGTACGTTAAGGTGCTTCTAAATGTTGTATGTGTATACCACAAGTATTAAATGTTTTATACTAGCTAACTATGAAGTTAAATTCTAGTTTTAGATAGTGGTTCCTATCATATAATTATAACAGGAAGATAGTTGAAATATATTATAATCAGGGCTGGGAGTTATGAATATAATAGGTATAATCTACGCTTTATGGTATAAATAAATAAGAGTTAAATAAATAAATAGTAGATATAGATATGGTAAATAAATAATAGCAGGGTGATGTTAAGATGTGTGGCCCAAAACGAGGGTTCTGACTTTGGTCCTCACAGTTCCTATATTTATCTATCAATAATTATATTTTATATATGTACATACAAACGTACATGCATGCAGACTTACTTTTTTTGTATTATTAAAATTTAAGATGTTTTTCAACAGCAAGGAGCTTGTAGCTTTGAAACAAGTGTAAGAAAAGCGGTAGAACTAAGCCACCACTGCGTGAAGCAAAAAACATACATAAAAAAACAAAAAATAGACACTGCCATTTTTGATTTTAGTTTTTTTAATGTTTAATGTTTATTTTTAATTTTGATTTTTTGAATTTTAATATACAATGTTTATATTCTAATTTTTGATTTTTGCTCTTTGATTTTTAATTTAAGTATTTAATGTGTATTTTTAATATTGATTTTTTGCATTTTAATATTTAATGTTTATTTTCTAATATTTGATTTTGATTTTTTTAATTTTTATATTTAATGTTTATTTTCAAATTTTTGATTTTAGCTTTTTGATTTTGAATTTTAGTATTCTATGTTTATTTTTAATTTTGAACTCTGAAATTTAATATTTAGTGTTTATTTTCTAATTTTCGATTTTTGAGTTTATTGTTTATCTATTTTTTATAGGTGGCAGCTATTTCCAATTAGGGCGATGACAACTGTCGGGCTTGGGGTAGTTAAATTAGCGAAGATGGGTTATAGCTGCTCCAATAAAATGCTATTAGACTGCAATTGACAGTGCTAAGGAAAAGTGTTAAAATTCGCGTAAATTTAAAAATTATAAAATTAGTGTAGGGTTAGGATTATAAGGTGAGGAAGTTAGGGTTTGGGGTTTAAGAACTAAAACGTTATATTTAGTTTTAATTCAACAAATTTTTATTTAAATTATTAATTCCTCACCATTCGAGTGATAAAATCCAAGCAAGTTTCAAAAAGCATCGGTTCAACATACAAAAAAGTGATTTTAGCGAAATTTACTTCATTTTGTATTTTTAAGGCCGCAGGAAACGTACAAATAAACCCATCAAATTGTGCAATGTGTGAGTGTCGTGTGTTTGATGCTTTAAAGGCTACGTACAAATAAACACGTCAAACATCATTTGTATTTTGATTTCGTAGCGTTCGCATCAAATGATGTCGTGTCGGATGATGATTTATTGTTATTGTAATTTTAAAAATTGATTTTTTATGATATTATTAAGGCAAATTTTATAACTAATATTGTATACACCATAAATTTTATAACTAAAAATTTTAATCAAATATTAACTACAATAATTATTTAATTAAAAATATAAAATAATTGTTTGTTAGATTTAGTAATTTTTCAGACATATTGCAATTACTGCAAATTATAATTTTGTTTAAATGGTGCGTGGTAAAGAAGAAGAAAGCATAAATTTCAAAAATTCATAACTGCACTGTATTCTTAATCGGACCGGTTTCTGGCATTTCAGCCTTCATCAGCGATTTATTGAACATTGTGATAATTGTTATGTTTTAATTGAATAGATTGTTTCTATATGAAAATTTTTTCTACTTAGGCCGGCCGTGAGGTTTTGAATCATGAACCTTCACATACACTCGTACTTGCACTTTTAGGTCAGCGCTTTAACACACTCACCTAAAGTCAGGCCTATGAGCAGTGTGATTAGATTCAGTTTCCGTAACATACAGCTTTACTTTGTATTAATTTCAGAAGATACAACTCTGTCCAAACAAACAATCGTTATTTTTGAATTTTGAATATTTTTTGCATTTATACTTCTAATTTCCACTATTCTCAGTTTTCGTAAGAGTTGTCATATGTGATGTACGGTTTTGTACATACCTACATATGCACTTTTACATGGTTCAAAACCTCACGGCCGCCCTAAGTAGAAAAAATTTTCATATAGAAACAATCTACTCAATTAAAACATAACAATTATCACAATGTTCAATAAATCGCTGATGAAGGCTGAAATGCCAGAAACCGGTCCGATTAAGAATACAGTGCAATTATGAATTTTTGAAATATATGCTTTCTTCTTCTTTACCACGCACCATTTATATAAAATAATTAAATTTATATTGTTGCCGCCACCGTATTTACTTACATAAAAATGCAGCTTTGTATCTGTAAAAGATACTACTATCGTAGATAATATATTCCGCCATTTTATATATTTAAAAGTTTAAAGTTAATTACAGCTAACCTCATTAGCTACTGGATATTCAACGTGGTTAACCAACAAATCGAGAAGCTGGTGGTTTGAAACCAAAAAGTATGTATATATTTTATAATATATAATATATTTAATTTCATTGTATATGTAATATTTAATTTAAGGAATTAAAACATATGGTTATAATAAAGAATTTATTTAATTCAACCAAATTTAACCTACATGTGTTAATAATCTCGTCAGACCATCGCTAACTCTACAGTCAACAAATTTTTAATTCTTTTTGTGGTGATTTACTTTTGCGGTATTTTTATTTATATTGAGATTTACGCATTGGACAAAACTGGCATTGTAATTTACTGATCACTAACCCGGGACTCAACCACTGGACTAAAGTGGCATTGTAATATACTGCTTGCCAAACTTGGCCTTGATTGCTAATTTCAACATAACCTCAACCACACGTAAGTATTTATATGGACTCCCCCACACAGCATGGTCAACCACATAACACAGACGTCGCTTCGACACAAGATCTACGACAAATATGTCAGCTCTGCGGCAACGGCATAAACTGCAACACATGCGCAAAACCCTACCACGTAAATTGCGCCAAGATCTCAAACCAGCAAGAGACCTGGTTGTGCCTATCGTGTAATCCTAATTTAGCGCACGCTACTCACACTCCTTCAAGTACACATGCGTCGATTACATCAAAAGACTCAGTAAGTAGAAAAAAATCCCTTGAACTACAAAAACTAGAAGAAGAACGTGAAATGTTAAAGAGGCGCGACCAATAATATCTGTATAAAAAATATCAAGTCCTTCAACAATTAACACAGCCAGACTGCCTAACTTAACCTCAATATACGTACCAGCAACGTCGAACAATATTCCCTCCATGTCGACAGCTGACATATCCCATCTCTAAACCAAAATTATAATGCAAACAATGTTACAGATTTTCAAACTGCAAAATTTATTGATCCAAATTTTTCACTAAACTCTACAATTCACCATAACCAAACACAAACACACCTCGGCCATTCACAAACCATACATACTACACGGTAATCACAGTCATTTATAAACGCTAGACAGACGGAAGCTTCTCAGCAATTACCGGAGCAGCCTATTGTTTCAAGAAGCAGACTTACATCTGACCAATTGCATGCTCGTCAAACTGTGCCAAAAGATTTTTCAGGCTGCCCAGAAGAATGGCCATTATTCAGTTCAACCTACGACTGGTCTACTTCTGTTTGTGGATTAACAGACGCAGAAAATTTAATAAGACTCCAACGCGATCTACGTGGGGAAGCCTTAGAGTCTGTTAAAAAATTCTTGTTCATCCATCATGCGTACCACATGCCATTTCGACGCTAAAATTATTATACGGCCAGCCAGAAAAAAATACTTTTCTCTCTGAAAAATAAAATAAAAACATTACCACAGATAAACCCAAACAAAATGGAAACAATTACCAATTTTGCCATTCAAGTTAAAGGGCTGCAGTCAACTATTGAAGCTTGTGGTCTTAATGATGAATTAAATAATTCATCTTTGCTTCAGGAACTTGTCTCCAAACTGCCACCATATTACCAAATAATTTGGGGGTTCAAATAAATTAAGCCTTCAACAAAATAATAAAAAGGCAAATCTAATTGAATTCGCTAATTGGATTTTTGATATCGGCCTGTCAGCTAGCACAGTAAACATTGAAAACCAGATCACTGCTGAGTCTGTTTTCCCTCGTAAACAAAAGAATGTTTTTGTACACACGTATGAAGAAACAAATAAAAAGAAATGTCATGTTTGCAGCGGAGATTGTAAGAACTTGCAAAACGTTTCTGTCAGCTGACCGTAATAAGAGATGGAACTTTGTAAAAATACATGATCTTTGCAGATATTGTTTAAGAACCATAAAAGGCTGCCAGTTAAATACGATGATTGCGAAAATAAACAAATCAATTCAGCTAAAGGCACTTGTTCAAATGTGAACACCATTATTTTTAACATGTCATTAATTTGTAAAATTCTATATAAGTTCAAATCCGTTATCTTTGTGTGTATTTTAATGATAGGGATTGTTGGAATTCCCAAATAACAATTATAAATAATCACTGTTTATTTAGGACACAATTTCCGCACACATGTGGGAAATATTGATAATTAAGCGTTGTTTATCTTATTTTATTATACATACATAGAAAGATAAGATGCGCATGTGCGCATGATTTTATTAGTCTAGTTTAGTTTTAAGATTTTGTATTTAGCAAATACTCAAAAGGCTAGCAGTAGTGTTCAAAATTTAAATACACATAACATAAGAAAACAAAAAATTCTTTTCAAAGTTATTCCAATAAGAATTTATGGAAAAAACAATAAAGTGGTTTCTACATATGCATTTCTAGATGACGGCTCATCAATAAGTTTAAAAGATGAAGAAATTGTTAACCAGTTAGATTTAAAGTGTGAAGCCGAACAACTCTGCCTGAAGTGGACAGGAAGTATAGAAAGAATTGAAAGCAATTCACAACATTTGACAGTGCAGGTGTCGGGTAATAATAACAAACAGTTTGGTATAGATGTTCGCACAGTAAAACAAGTTATGTTGCCTAAACAGACACTCGATTACAAATATCTTTGCCGCAAATTTGATTATTTGAAAGGGTTGCCAATCGAAAGCTATACTGCTGCTACACCAAAAATTCTTATAGGCCTTAATAATATAAATATAACAATTTCGACCAAAATTAAAGAAGGAGGAAGAAATTAACCAATTGGTTTAAAGACAGCACTAGGCTGGACAGTTTTTGGGCCATGTGGTTGTAATAGACCTACACAATATAGTATGCATTTTTGCGAGTGTATCGAAAATGATAATAAAATCCAACAACTTGTAAAACAATATTTTAAAATTTGAAAGCTAATAAAGAAGACGAACGATCCTTGCAACTTTTAAGTGATTTTACCAAACAACGTGATGATAATCACTATGAAACATGTTTGATGTGGCAAAATGATGAAATTATATTACCCAATAATTAAAAATAGTGACCTTTTTTCAGTATATATCAAAACAGTTCAAGATTACGTAAACAAAGGTATTAGCAAAATTGATATGGCAACTAAAGCTCAAAGAGTTTGGTACCTTCCTACCTTTCCGATCTACAACAAAAATAAACCAGGCAAATGTCGAATTGTGTGGGACGCTGCCGAGAAATTTAACGGAGTATCTTTAAACTCTGTGCTCTACAAAGGCCCAGATCTCTTAGCTTCATTACAAGCAATACTATTTCAGTTCAGAGAAAGGTCAGTAGCTCTATCTGGTGACATTGAACAGATGTTTCATCAGGTATATATACGTGAGGAAGACCGACAAGTTCAACGTTTTTTGGGCGAAACTGTGAAGCTAACAGAGAGCCGGATGTTTATATAATGAACGTCATGATATTTGGCGCTTCATGTGCTCCGTCAATTTCACAATACAATAAGAATACAAATGCATCCAAGTATGAAACCCAGTTTCCACAGGCAACCGCTGCTGTAAAAACAATCACTATGTAGATGATTTTCTCTACTCAACAGATACCATTGAACAGGCCGTAAAAAAAGCAAAAGAAGTAAAGTATATTCAGAAGCAAGCTGGCTTCAACCTCAGGAATTTTATTTCGAATAAAGCTGAAGTAGTTCACAAATTAGAAAAGCCAGAGCAGGCTTATGAAAAGGAAATAGACATGGGTTCAGATAAAAATTTGGAAAAAGTCTTAGGCGTTTTTTGGAACCCAAATAATGACACTATTTTATATAAGATTTCACCTTACATATTAAACAATGCTATAGTTTGTCTTGACAAGCGCCGTACAAAAAGACAAATTCTGAGAATTTTAATGACAATATATGACCCTCTTGGATTAATTGGTAGCTTTGTTATGTATCTTAAGATTATTCTACAGGAGATCTGGAGAAGAGGTGTCAGCTGGGATGACCCAATTACAGACGAACAATTCGTCAAATGGAATAAATGGTTGAAATATTTACCTGACTTAAAAAAAATAAGTATCGAGCGCTGTTATTTAAAATCAAACGTTGATTATACTGATGCCTATACTGAATTGCACACATTTGTAGATGCAAGCGAAAATGGCTATGCGGCGGTAGCTTATCTCCGAATAGCTCACAACAACAATATAGTCTGCTTCCTGGTAGGTTCAAAAACCCGAGTGGCCCCGTTAAGAATGACCTCAATACCACGATTAGAACTTATTGCCGCACCAATTGGCTCGCGATTTGCAAACAGCATTATAAAAAATCATTCTATTCTGATAAAAAATAAATATTTTTGGTCTGACTCGAAAACGGTCATTAGCTGGTTAGCATATAATAATAAAAATATCATCAATTTGTTTCCTACGTATTAGTGAAATTCTCGAAACAACGGATTTAAAAGAATGGCATTGGAAAACAAAATGTTGCCGACGAAGCGACCAAGTGGGCCAAAAGACCAGATATCTCTTTTAGTAGTCGCTGGTTTAAAGGGCCAGACTTTCTTCTAAAGCCTGTGACTGAATGGCCACATTATGACATCATTTCCGAGCCATACGATACAGAAATAGTTGATTACGTAACGGTACATGACACTAATGAAATTTTTGTAGATGCAAATCTTTTTTCTAATTGGAATCGACTTTTAAGAACTACTGCGTATATGTTACGTTTTTGTAATATCGTTCAAAATAAACCTTATTCGAATGGTGAATTCACTTCTACTGAGCTGCTCAGAGCAATTCGCACAAACAGAGTTTTACGCAAATGAAATAAGCATCTTAAAAACAAATAAAAAGTTGAATAAATCAAGTCGACTGTACAAAGTTACACCAAAACTGGATGAAAATCAAATCCTTCGTGTAGATGGACGATTAGATAATGCATTTGTTTCAGATGATACAAAATTTCCAATTATCTTACCCAAAGGGAGTCGTATTACCCAGCTTTTAATTATGAACTTTCATATAAAGTATAAACACCTCAACAACGAAACCATTATAAATTAAATAAGGCAGCGGTATTATATTCCACGTTTAAGAGCTGTGCTTAAAAGAATGCTGAAACAGTGCCATGCCTGTAAAATAAAAAGACAGTTGGTCGACGTACGGAAAAGAGGTATGGCGCCCTTTTTACCTGTCTTATACTACGAGCCCATATTGAGATTGTTAACTCACTTAACACTTCATCGTGCATAATGGCAATCAAAAATTTTATATGCCGTCGTGGTACACCGAGAAAATTCTTCAGCGACAACGGAACTAATTTTACAAGCGCGGAAAGGGAAATCAGAGAAGCCGTAAATAAGGTTGATAAAAACGAACTCATACGTAATTTTACTACTACAACTATCAGGTGGAACTTCATCCCACCGTCGTCACCCCACATGGGAGGGGCCTGGGAAAGGCTGGTAAGATCAATCAAAACAGTTTTTACAACATTTTACCCAGGCGAATACCGAATGAAGAGCTTCTTCGTGGAATGTTAGCCGAAGCAGAAAATATATGTAGTAAATTCCTGACCCTTAGTATACGTTCCGCTTGAGCATGAAAACTCCGAAGCTTTAACACCAAACCATCTACTAGTCTATTCATCTAACGGCATGAAACTTTTAGCTACATATGACGATAGTGGTGTAGCACTCAAACATAACTGGCTGAGTTCTCAACAGTATGCAGACAAATTTTGGCGCAAGTGGGTAAAGGCGTACTTGCCTTCGTTAACATTTAGGTCAAAGTGGCACGAAAAAACCAAGCCGTTGCAATTTGGCGACCTAGTTATAGTGGTTGACCCGTCGAGTCTAAGAAACGTGTGGCCAAGAGGAAAAATTATAGAAATAACTGTAGCAAAGGATGGACAAGTGCGCAGAGCAAAGGTTCTTACTGCAAGTGGAATAATTGTGCAACCGGCTGCTAGATTGGCGATACTCGATGTCGCTTCTAATTAGGAGTATGACGTCGAAAGCTTCTTGTTATACTGCGGGGGGTGTTACCTCCACCGTATTTACCTACATAAAAATCCAGCTTTGTATCTGTAAAATGCAACTCCACCTAGTTATAGACGTTATAGATACTACTATCGTAGATAATATATTCCGCCATTTTATATATTCAAAAGTTTAAAGTTAATTACAGCTTACCTCATTAGCTATTGGATATTCAACGTGTTTAACCAACAAATCGAGAAGCTGGTGGTTTGAATCCAAAAAGTATGTATATACTTTATAATATATTTATTTTCATTGTATATGTAATATTTAATTTAAGGAATTAAAACATATGGTTATAATAAAGAATTTATTCAATTCAACCAAATTTAACCTACATATGTTAATAATCTCGTCAGACCATCGCTAACTCTACAGTCAACATATATGTTCATTTTTGTATAAATTTTCTCATATTTATAAACTTTATAATAATAAATTTTGAAAATTTCTTACTAATTCATTGTTAATTATAATTATAATTTAATTATAAAACAGATAATAATTAAATATATATATATACATATATTAATATTAATTTTTACATTAAATTTAACAATAATACCTTTATCAAGAAATCGAAAAAAAAAATAATTTTTTTCCGCACATGTGTTCAACGTAAAGAATTCAAACCAAATGAAGTTTGTTTGTCAAACAAGTCCCGCAACGATTAAATAATCAGTCGTCAAATAAAAATATCAAAAATTTTGCTTTTCATCAAACATAGCCGACGTGTAGCCGAAAAAAAACGACCGCACGCACACAACCTTGTGTTTGATGGGTTTATTTGTACGTTGCCAGCCGCCTTCAAAAAGTTACTCAAATTCAACGAGTACGAACATTTTTAGATATTACATTTCATTCATGTTATCGATAAGAAAATTTTTAATGTTAAGTAATCGATATTAAATTTTACAATAAAAAAAGGAAATCTTTAATATTAATAGGCTAGGCGATTTCTTGTGACTGATGTTTAGTTTTACCGTTTTATCCCAATTTTGACCAAACATATGTTATTTGAAAGGTACTTCTTTTTAGTCGATTTGTAGATTTACAGATTTTTGAATTTTCTTATTTTGAGTAAATTACATTTAAAATTGCTACTTACACATACATAAAATTATACATTATGCTATGTATGTGTTTATTAAATATGTTAATGTGTTTGTAATAAAAATGAGTTTGTTTTTTGTGTTGATTTGTGAATTGGCTATAATTGATTAGCATACTTATACTTAAAGAAAAAATAAAATTTCGTAGAACTTGCGCTCGAATTTCGAGGGCTGGAATCTGCTAGTAATAATTATTGTTCAAACGTAGTTTGGACAGTTTATTTTTTATTTTGCATTTTTTGTCAAGCGAGTTCGGTCAACGAGGATGTATATATCCATCAAGTGTGACCGGTCAACGACGATGGATATATTCATGGATGAACGTTAATGTAATTTTTTAGATGATTTATAACTTATTAAGCAATGAATTGCCTAATAAAAGAATTAAATATTATATTAATTACAATTTTAAACCCTAATTTTATTCATACTTTTAATAAATTAAAATTTTACATTTAAATTACATTAAATTAATTTATTAGTAATTAAATTTAGTATAAACGATTGAGTTTGAAATTATTCAGGCTCAAGATCAAATGTTTTTACTTTAAATAAAGCAAAAACATTGGTACATTTGTTTCAAAAAGTTGATCTATATTCGCATGACAGGTTTTACAGCTGTTTCAGGAAGAGTTACCAACCCTCATCAGTAACCAAAAGCAGTAGATAGTTTGTTTGGTAAAAAGTTAAATTCATATATATTTGCTGAAAACACCCAAATGAGAATTCAAGCAAAATTTATGCTATTAAAGCCTCTTCCGATAAAACAAACTAACATATAGAACAACTTTGAGACAAATATGTTTTGTGTACGAGTACACATTGCATACTACAATATACATGTTTGTTTTTGTCAATGTTTTTGCTTTATTTAAAGTAAAAACATTTGATCTTGAGCCTGAATAATTTCAAACTCAATCATTAAAATGATAAAGATCGAAAATTAGATTTCTTATTTTTATAAACTATTTCAATATATTAGGGCGACAGCCAATTTTTTTTGGAATTTCATTTTAAGACGTATGGGTCGGATTATTGTGACATTGGATCTAAAACTTTAGTGCGCAAAATTTGAGCCAAATCGGACAATGCTTTCTGGACGCGCATTAAGTTCAAAGTTCAAATATGCATTTATATGTAAAAATTATCAAAAAAATCATTTTTGACCAAAATTTTGATATTAATAATTGCGTTTCAATTAAATTAGTTAATAGGCCATAATCTAGAGTAAATTATCTTTCTAATAAAACAACAAAATCTATTATCGGGTGAAAAACTGCCAAGTCATATAAAGTTTCCCAGGCAATAAATGCGCCGCAGACGACTTGATTAAGAAAATCGAGCTCACATTTTTACAGACATTGAAATTGTTTACAACAACAATATTTTTGCATTCTCCTGATCCCTAAATAACCATATGTAAAGTATTTTGCATCTCGCCATTTTTTATGCTGTCCTAAATTAATGTCAAACGGTACGTATTTCTTAGCACTATTTCAAAATCTCCAATTTTACTTTTTCAAAAATTTTGTTTAAGAAACATTTAGAAATTAACGATTGGACTCTAAGGTCTTATTAACAAAATATATATAATTTAAAATGCCAAATATTGTATTTATCCTATTCTTAATTTGGCGAGGGCAGAGTTTTTATTTCAGTGGATTTGAAGAAATATGTGATTTTACATACTTTTTCAACTTTAAGTCTACATATTTTTGGTGTTTTCATATTTCAAATATGTTTTGTCAAAATATTTTACTACTTGATATAGGTTCTCAATTTTGTAAATTAAGGTTAAATTGAAGCACTATAAACTGACCCTTTTTAAGGTCAAAAGTCAAATTTAAGGAGATTTATATTTTTTTAAAACAAAATATCGAACTAATGTATATTTGAAGTATAATATTTTGATAAAATATATTTGAAATATAAAAACACCAAAAAGATGTAGCCTAAAAGTTGAAAATCCGATGAAATAAAAACGATGCCCTCGCCAAATTTAGAACAGGATAGCTATAATATTTGATACTTTCAATCACATATACTTTGTTAATAAGACCATAAAGTTCAATCGTTGATTTAGGTAAATTTCTTGAACAAAATTTTTGAAAAAGTAAAATTGGAGGTTTTGAAATAGTGCTAAAAAATACGTATTGTTTTGATATTAATTTAGAACGGCGTAACAATACACGAGATTCAAAATACTTTACATAAGATCATTTTGGGATTAGGAGAATGCAAAAATGTTATTGTTGTAGATTATATCAATGTCTTTGAAAATGTGAGCTCGATTTTCTTAATCAGGTGGACTGCGGCGCATTTATTGCCTGGGGAACTTGGTATAACTTGGATGGTTTTTTTACCAATAATAGATTTTGTTTATTTATTAGAAAGATAATTTACTGTAGATTATGGTTCATTAATTAATTTAATTGAAACGCAATTATTAATATCAAAATTTTTGTGAAAAAAGATTTTTTTTTATATAATTTTTACATATAAATGCATATTTGAACTTTGAACCCAATTCACTTCCAGAAAGATTTGTACGAATTGGCTCAAGTTTTGCGCACTAAAGTTTTACATCCAGTGTCATAATAATCCGACCCTCAACCTCCATCGGAGCAAAACGGCTAATCAAACTCTGATGGAAAAACTACAAAAAAGTAAGTTACATATCATGCTGGTACAGGAGCCTTGGTCGGTAAATGACAAGGTTGCTGGACTAAATGATCCTAATTACCAAATTTTCTATGCACATACAGGAACTCGACCGAGAACTTGTATTATTTGTCACAAAAACCTAAACTATCTCTTATCTCCAGACTTGTCCACCGCAGATGCCACCGTCCTGCAACACGGAAGCCAACCGATGTTCTTGGCATCGGTTTATCTACCTTCGGACTCGCCGACACCTCCACCGACGTCGGAACTGGAAGAGATAGTAAAAACGGCCAGTATAACAGGTAAGGGAATTCTCAAAGGGTGCGATGCGAGTTAAGATATGGCATACCATCCCTTAATATAAAAAATTCTGTAGTCACACGCGCAACCCACTTTACACGCGCTGAAAAAAATAACAACCTTCATATAATTCGTGGAATACCAGAAAAGTTATTTAAAACGTTCCCACAGATTTCACAATACCAATTTCCGCTATCGTACCAAAATTGTACTTTTATCTTTCCCACGAATTTTGCAACATCAGCTATCGTACAAAATTGCATTTTTTTTCATTCTCACAAATCCGCTAATGCAAAGTGTGACATCTGCAACAGACGATTTTCATGGAACTCAGGAGATCGTTACACACGCTAAACAGTCAATGCTGATGTCAACACTTTTACTAAAGTAAATAAAATTGTCAATAAAATTGATACCCACAATATTTTTATACAATTTGTTAATGACAGGCTGTTTTGCCTGATTAACTTGTTATTTGTTATTGTTTATTATCCAGGTAATAAGCCAGGATAATGTAAAATTATTTATTTGTTAATGACAGGCTGTTTTGCCTGATTAATTTGTTATTTGTTATTTTTACTATCCAGGTAATATACCAGGATAATGTAAAATTGTTTATTTGTTATTGATTATTATCAAGGTGATGCACCAAGATAATGTGAAAGTTAACGCAAGCACTTGAAACTTGGTTAGCCGGTGAAATGAAGAAATTAACACGACAATGGTTATGATATTTCTCTTTTTATTATTGATTTAAATGGTTCTTAAATACTAAATTATTGCTGATTTATATTATTTACATTATTTGTTTAATTTCAACAATGGGGAATGACTTAAACAATGACGTAAACAAATTATTTGCATGAGTTTCGGAATGTATGTATATCCCTGTACATAGAATTTAACTGCAGCAATTAAATGCTGTCGTTTTGTATTTTATGTACGAATGTGTATATGTATATCAAAAGAAATAATTTGTGAGTTTGAACATACACCCCGGCGTGAGCTACGCTCACAAAAAGAAAAATGTGCTGACATGATAGATGTTTGTTGCTACAGTTTGTTTATGAATTTTATTGTTTTTTCTTAAAAATATGAATGTATTCTTTTTCTCTTGCATATTTATTGTTTATAAAAACCGAATTTGCATTTTCTGAGGCAAATTTATTTTTGAATCATTCCGTTTATTTAGTTTGATATTAGTGGTTGCTGAACGAGCGACATTTACAAAAAAGTTGAATAGTTGAAAAATAATGAGTGTAGATAAAAAGTGAGTATGTGTTTATAACTGTAAAGTTTGTAATCCACTTCTCCGGCTCCTAGGTCAATCTTTGTATGAGTTGATGGTGTTCGACATTTGATCTGCATAGTTTGAATCTAAGACACCGAAAAAAAAATGAGTTAGCGATGTTGCCGACAAAGTTTACTGCGCCACGTTTAGTTCTCTTGCCGTTCAGGAGAATATTTTCATCTTTCAAGTCAGCTAGGCCGAATTCAATAGTTTGCAGTGTGTTTAAGCAAGTTGCCTTTTGATTCATGAGTTTGCATAAATGTTGCAGAGCTATAGTTCCATTAGTGAACGCAGCCATTTCTCGCCAATATGGTGTTAATTCATAGTAGCTTATAATATTCCATTCAGATCGTGATATTCGCGTGTTGCCAATTCCTTTGAACTGTAAGCCCATGTTAGATTTGAGTTCTGTTATTTCCACCTTTCCTGCGAAAATGAGTGGAAGTGCGAGCAATGCTATTAGTAAGATGGGCATACTGGGAAGAGTTAATAGCCGTCGTTTTTTATTTTTTGGAATTTCATCAGATGGTGATGGTGATTCAGAGGGCTGCAGTTTGCAATTGTCGCTTAATGTTGTAGCCTGTTGATTTGGTTTTTGCTGCCATTCTTCATCGTCGTCTTTAACTCTAGGAAGTGGTGCCAGATATCGAATTGCTCGCTTAAATACGCCTGAAGCCGTTTTAATATCTGCAACTCTAACTGTTTCGTCGATTCCCTTATAGGTTTTAATTACTCGTCCTAAAGGCCATTTCATGACTGGAACGTTATCCTCCTTGACGATAACAATATCACCTTCTTTAAGGTTTTTCGATCGCTCTTGCCATTTATTCCGGTATTGTAGTTCGTTGAGGTAGTCCTTCGACCACCTGTTCCAAAATTCATGTTTTAGATAAGAAACTAACTTCCATCTGGTTGCCAAGCTAGAGTTTATAGGTTTAGCCTGTGCATCAATTTGGGCTGTCAATGGTTCTCCGATTAGAAAATGTCCTGGAGTGAGGGCAGCTATGTCGTTAGGATCATTTGACATGGATGAAATTGGTCGGGAGTTCAGTATTGCCTCAATTTCAATTACCAGAGTTTCTAGTTCCTCGTATGTCAAAGATGCATTACCTAAGCTTCTGACAAGAAGATGCTTTGCGGATTTAACTGCAGCTTTCCATAGGCCCCCAAAGTGTGGCGCTCTTGGGGGTATGAAATTAAATTGTATACCCTTTTTGTTGCATGCATTTGTGATTGCTGCTTGAGCGTCGGAAGAGTAAATTACCGTTGATAGTTCAGGCAATTGATTTTTAGCTCCGACAAAGTTTGTCGCATTATCACAATATAAATTTTGGCAGTGCCCACGCCGGCCGATGAATCTTTTAAGAGCACCAATAAATGCGTCGGTGGTGAGATCACTCACAAGCTCCAAATGCACCGCCTTAGTAGCAAAGCAACAAAATACTGCAATGTAAGCCTTGTGCGGCCTTTTTCCACGCAGTTTGTAGTGTACTGTTATTGGACCACAGTAGTCGACTCCAGAGTTTATGAATGGTCTGGCTGGTGTCACTCGTGTAGAAGGCAAATTTCCCATTACTTGGTTGAATAGCATTGGTTTGGCTCTGCTGCATACTGTGCAACGATGAATTGTGGCTCGAGCCATAATTTTTCCTTTTATTGGCCAATACCGTTGTCGCACAATTCCAAGTAACGTTTGTGCACCACAATGTTTATTGCTTTTGTGAGTCATTTCAAATATTATTTTTGAAATGGGATCATTGTACGGGATGAGCAACTGATGTTTTGAGTCATATGCTAATGATGAAGCGTCTAGTCGACCGCCAACACGAATTAGGCCATCTTTGTCCAAAAATGATGAAAGATTGCTTAAACTGCATGCTCCTCGTAATTCATTGTATCTCTGCAGCTGCTGAATTTCATCTTTAAACCCTGACGTTTGCATTTGTTTGATGATTGGAACTAGTGATGAATCCAATTCCGTCGTCGTTAAAGACATTTGAGCCTCTCGATGCTCTCTTTTACGCCTGGTATGGTTTATGAAGCGCAAAACGTATCCTACAATTCGCTGTAGGCGATGGAAAGAATTCTTGTGTTTGATTTTATATATAAAATCAGGCTCAGCTATTGTTGCGACAAGTGATTCGGGTGCCTTTCGTTTTCTTTCTAGATTGTTGTTGATAGAAGAACTTGGATTGAATCTTGGGGGCCAACCTGTTTCTTTGCCATGTAGGAATAGTGGTCCACAGAACCATAAGGTACATTCCTTCAATGCTTTGGTGACATTCCCCGAGATAAAATGTCTGCTGGATTATATTTTGAGCTGACGTGACGCCATTGTTCAGCTCGTGTCGTTTCTTGGATGACTGATATTCGATTTGCCACAAAGGTATTAAATAATGCTGAGGATGAGTGTATCCATGATAATACTATTTCTGAATCAGTCCAAAACCATATTGGACTTGTAAATTGAAGATCAGCTGTGATTTTGGCTGCTAACTGCGCTCCGAGGACTGTTGCACACAGCTCCAGTCGTGGTATTGTTTGTTTTTTGAGTGGTGCTACTCGAGATTTGGCACATAACAATCGTGTTATGATCGTGCCGTTTTTACATACTGATCGAATATATGCTGCTGCTCCATATGCTTTCTCCGATGCGTCAGTAAAGATGTGTAATTGAGTGGCTTCTGGGACTTCTCCTTTAAAAATGTGCCTTGAAATTTGCAGTGTTTATAATGCGTTCAGGTCTGAGCGGAATGTGAACCATTTTGTGTGTAGCTCTTCGGGCAAAGATTGATCCCAGTCCAATTTTAGTTCCCACAAACTCTGAATGAGAATTTTGGCTGCTACCACAATTGGAGAAAGGATTCCTAACTGGTCGAAAAGTCTGGCAAGATCTGACGTGACGCTGCGTTTCGTAATCCTTTTGACCGCTTCGACGTTAACTTTAACGCAGATTTTATCATCCTTCGGCAGCCATGTGAGTCCTAATGTTTTAATTGAGTCAGCTTTTGTGTTTTCAAAATCTAAATTTACTTCTTGATCTCCTTGTGTAATATTTCTGAGCAGTTGAGGATGATTTGCACACCATTTTCGTAAGTTGAAGCCACTTTCTTTCACGATCAGTGTTAGCTGTTCTTGTAATTGTATTGTAGCTACTAAGCTGTCTGCGCCACCCAGGCCATCGTCCACATAGAAATTCTCTTGAAGAAATTTCGAGGCCTGCGGGTAACGAACAGTGTTCTCATAACGTATTGAGCTGGTAATACGTTATGGATTTTTGGCATCTTTTCTCCAAATGATGAGTTGAAATTTGCGATCTTCGGGGGAAATTATGACTTGTCTATACATTTTTTTCGAAATCTTGGAAATCGAAATCTTAGCAGTATAGAGAATAGTTCGCTTTGCACTGTCGGACCCGTGTACATGAGGTCATTTAGTGAATGTCCTGACGTTGTTTTGGCAGATGCATCGAACACTACTCGCAGTTTTGTGGTGGAACTCTCAGGCCTTAACACGCAGTGATGTGGAATGAAATAGTTATGTGATAGGATTGCATCTGATGATATCTTCGTCATGTGCCCCAGTGCCTCATATTTATCCATAAACTTTATGTATTCACTTCTTATTTCAGGAGTTTTCTGCAGTCGACGCTCAAGCGAAAGAAATCTGTTAAGAGCAATTCCATGTGAATCGCCTAGAGCATCAGGGCTTTGATGAAATGGTATCTTTACTACGAATCGATTTTCGTGGTTTTTGAAGGTATTTTGCGTGAAGTGTTCTTCACATTTTCTTTCTAACATGGAGAGTGGTTTGTCATTGGCTTTGATTTCATCTAACTCCCACAGGCGAGCTATGGAGAGCTCGAGACTTTCATCGGCGGTGCATACTCCACATGCTACCTTTGAGCGGTGTTCTTTTTGAATTTTACCCGAATACTGTGTTTTGAAGTAGTGGTAATTGTTCAGATAACATACAAAAACATAAATATGCCAAGACGTTTTACTAGGCGCTCAGTGACGAAATTTTCTTGAGATCCTGAATCTAGTAAAGCTCGGCACTCAACTTCTGTATGTTCGCTCTTAACCCTTACTAATGCTGTGCTAAGTAGAACATATGAATTTGATGATTGCTTATTGGCAGCAGCTAATGAAGTGCTTTCTGATTCTTCTGGTAAACAAGTACTCAAAGAGGTGGTGTCTGGCTTATCTCTTGTAAATAGTGCTGTGGCAGGCGATGATGTGTTGTTTTCGTTAGATGATTCTTGCCTTGATAAAAATTTTGTTGATTCAAGGTGTAGCATCGAATTGTGTTTCTTATTGCATTTTCTACATGACCTGGATGTGCAAATTTTTGTGGAATGGCCTGATTTTAAACAATTGACGCATAATTTATGTTTTTGTATGTATTTCAGTCGATCGTGTGGTGTTAGTTGTTGAAACCCTTGACACCGAAATAGTGGATGAATGTCCTTTTTGCAAAGTTTGCATGTCTCTTTATGTCGGTTGAATGAAGTAGCAGAAGCACATGCCTTTGAAGATGATTTTTCCTTCTGACCCATAGCTTCCATTGATTGAAAGTGTGTTTCCAGGAATGCCAAAAATGTGTGATCTTAGGAAGTTCTTTTGGATTTGTTATTGATCGCTCGTAAAGAACATGTGTTCCACGATCCAATTTTTTAACTAATAGATGTAGCAAAATCGGGTCCCAAGAGGTTGTGTCGACGCCAATATTTTGTAATGCATGTAAGCATTCCTGTGTGACATCATGCAGCTGTTTGATGGTTGCTGCTGATGACCCGCCTGATGGTTGATCAAGCAGTTGTTGAATTAATGTTGTGGCAAGAACTCGCTTATTATTGTAGCGCTCTTGTAACATTTTCCATGCTGTTTCATAATTGTCAGCTGTAGCGGAATGGTGACTTATCAGGTTCCCCGCTTCTCCTCCAACATTAGATTTAAGGTACCACATTTTTTGTACCGTGGGAATCTGCTGCTTGTCGACGAGTGGAGAAAATAGATCAAAGAATGTTCTCCATGTGACATAATTCCCATTGAATTGTGGAATAGTTACTTTAGGCAGTGGTAGCACGCTGTTTTGCTCATATTGGGTTCTTCGTTCTGGAGAAATATTTGATGACATCTTAAAGTTTTCGATGATTAATTTTTCCAGATTTGTGTACGAATCCATGTCATATCCTTCTCTAAGTGGATCAGGATTATTTTCCCAACTTGAGAAATGCAAATTTTGGATTTGTTCCCACAGTTTTGCCTTCAGAGTCATATTTGTTGCTGTTGGATCCATGATGAGCAATCGTTTCAGTGATTCTATCATCACATTTTGTCTTCTCATTATAGAATTGATCGAGGAGAGGGGGGCTGTTGTGTCGCTGTTGTTCAATATTGTTCTGCTAGGAGCAGTGGGCTTATTGGCAGCATGGTGTTGATTTGTTTCCACTGCCGGCCCATTCGGGGTTTCCGATATAAGTTCCGATATTTTTTCGTAATACTTCTCGGTGAAGTATTTGTGGTCTGTAGGAGTGTTTTTGAGACACCGTATTTTGCTGTCGGTGGTTTCGAAATTAGACCATGCCGTATCTAATCTCCTGAGTCGTTCCTCATAGTACTGGACTGTCTTTCTGAAAGCTGAGTCCTTTTTGACGTTGTGAATTAGGCTTTCAATGAGCTCACCCGTGGTTCTTTGAAACGCTATGAGTTGATCAAACAAAGCCATATTCGAGTCTTTATGATCATTTGCCATTTTTAGGATGACTGGTGTGACGATTAGATAGCTGCTGTCTTATGTTTGTGGAGAATGTTAATTCTGATGAGGTATGCTAGTGCCAATTTTGCGACAAGTTGCAGAATCTTAGGACAGCAATGTTAGTATAGTGCCTAATGAATAGACTGCGTATGCAACGGTGATTTAGAGTATTAAGAGTTCCTTACCACTGGTGGGGGGAAACTCAAAACGTCTATCACGTCGAGGTCACCAAAAATGTTAATGACAGGCTGTTTTGCCTGATTAATTTGTTATTTGTTATTTTTATTATCCAGGTAATATACTAGGATAATGTAAAATTGTTTATTTGTTATTGATTATTATCAAGGTGATGCACCAAGATAATGTGAAAGTTAACGCAAGCACTTGAAACTTGGTTAGCCGGTGAAATGAAGAAATTAACACGACAATGGTTATGATATTTCTCTTTTTATTATTGATTTAATTGGTTCTTAAATACTAAATTATTGCTGATTTATATTATTTACATTATTTGTTTATTTTCAACAATGGGCAATGACTTAAACAATGACGTAAACAAATTATTTGCATGAGTTTCGGAATGTATGTATATGCTTGTACATAGAATTTAACTGCAGCAATTAAATGCTGTCGTTTTGTATTTTATGTACGAATGTGTGTATGTATATCCAAAAGAAATAATATGTGAGTTTGAACACAATTATTTCTCTAAATATTTAAGCTTACTCTTTATTTTCAAATCTGTTCTATCTTTAATTATTCTCACAAAATACTTTATACTTTAAGCTTACTTTACTCTTTATGTTAAGTTAACCATTTTGTAGAATATATAAAAGATAAAACATAAAATAAAGAACAGTTAGTTCAAGTTGGTATTTAAAAATATAAACGTTAAAAGAGAAAGAAAAATAAATAATTTTTTTCAAATAAAAATCTAGTTAACTAATTAATTGGGGGATCCTCCATCGTAATAATATCCTGAAAAAAAACAAGTAAGGATTCGGTCAAGAAAGTAAAAAAGGTATCCTTCAAAGAAAGGAGAAAAAAATAGTGTCTTAATAGTGTTAAAAAAAATTTAAAAAAAAAAACAGTGAAAGGAAATATCTTCCTTATAATTATAAAAAAATATAGAAAAATCAACTTTTTTAAAATGAAAATAAAAAAAAGCAATAAATTGTTGTGTCTTCTCACCTAAATGAAAATAAAGTAAACAAGTGGAAAATTGTTTATATGATATTTTACCAACTGAATTAAAAACTACAAACAATAATACTTCCCATGATAAAATTTTTAAACACATCAAATATTTAAATAAAAAAAAACTTGAACTAAAAAACAGCTCCAAGATCAATAAGCATAAAAATAAATCTAACAAAATACCCACAACAACAAGAGAAGAATCAACCAATTGAGAGTTGTTACAACCGCCCAGTCCAAGGCAGCAACACCCCAGAACGATTGAAAATCTGGGTCAGATTCAGCTCACCTTTAAACCAGATTTAAATCAGCTTCAAATCAACAACAGCACGTTCCAGATAATAATGTAAGATTGAATCTTTAATTTATCTACAACAGAGTTCTAGAGAAGATTTTGTGATATAATTATTTAAAATAAAAAATATATTTTGAGAAGAATAAAATTTTTTCAGAAAAATATTATTAAGAAATTCTGTGAAATAATAATTTAAAATATTACAAAAAATATATTTTGAGGAAACTTTATGGAATTTAAATAAAAAACTATAAAATACGTACGAAAAAGAAAATATTATTGGAAAATTTTTATGAAATTAATATAAGAAAACAAATTAAATTATAAAGTTAAAAAAAGAAAAAGAAAAATACGTTTGTTCAGATAAAAGGAAAATATTATTTAAAAGAAAATTTTTTATAAATTTTGAAATTTTATAGGAAATAACAAGAAAATGTTGTCCAGGAAAATACCATTGAGAAAATTTTACCTATATATTTTTCAATCTAGATTCAGAGATTGATAATTTGTCACAGCTGTTCAGATCTTTGAGCACCGGTATTGTTAATAAAATGGCAACTACGGAGCAAGTTAGAACCTTGATAGAAGCACAGACAGGACCATTGATAACCAGAATAGAAGAAATAAGTAGAGGTTTAGGTTGACTGACTTTAGGTAACCCTGTAGATGAATTTGTGGAAGAAAAGATAGATATTACTATACGGTGTGATGAGCCACTTGATGTCATCAAATCTATGCCAGTTTTTGATGGAAAACATTCTTATGTTAGCTGGTGTGAAGCCGCCACACATTCAATGAACTTATATACTAGGCGGAGCAAGCGTTATTATTCCGCCTTAACGATACTTACAAACAAAGTTATTGAGGATGCAAACGACACATTGACTAACCACGGTGCCCCATTAACTTTTGACGCTATTATTAGCCGACTGGACTTTGCGTACGCCAACAAACGACCCTTACATATTATAGAGCAGGAACTAAGTGTAATGCGACAGGGGTCGCAATCAATAATGACATATTACAATGAGGTTAACAAGAAGCTGACCGACCTGACTAATAAAACGATAATGACATATGGAACGAACTCCACACTGATCAGGGAATTTAATAACAGGAATACACAGTACGCACTTAGGGAGTTCATGACTGGACTGAATCCATCATTAGCTGACATATTGCTTTCCATTTCGCCGAATAGCCTACCAGATGCGCAAATTTTGCACTTCATTTCAATAAACCGAATACTAATAATAATTTTAAGGGACAGAATTTTTTACGTTTCCCTAGTCGCGGTCAAAGGGATCAACATTTTAATAATTTTAATCGCAATCCGGAACGGAAACCAGAGCCAATGGAACTCGGTAGTTCAGAAAATATCGTAGCAAAACCACGACACAATTTTAGTAACAATAACAATAATAGTATTATTTATTTTATTTGTTTATACACATAAATTGAATAAATCACCACTGAAGATGTCAACAACCAGTTGACGAAACGTTGGGTAAAGCATGAAACAAATTTGTTTTATTTGCATGGAACTAATTGACTAGTAAGCTCAATATCAGCAGATTAATAAAACAGCACTAAAATAACAAACTAGTCAAACTAAAATATAATAACAATACTAGTAATTTTGGACGGGGAAGACCTTCTTACCATAATGGTAATTTCCAACGCTTCCAACCAAGACCATATAATGGCAATTTCCAACAGGGAATAAAACGGCAATTAACCGGTAGTGGCTAAGTTATCCAACAGCCTCAAAATAAGGCACGAAGGATAAATAATCTGAATGAGGAGTCTTTTTTAGAGCAAGGATTGGACTGCCCTACATCATTAGGACAGCCTCAACGGAAAGAAGATGCCGAATTTTAATTGATAGTGGCGCAACAAGCTGCTATTGTAGTCTTGGAGTTCTCACGAGCAGAAAGGAATTAGTTATTAAGAAGAGGATAAGAACCATTAACGCTAGTATTTTCGGGTTCAAACAGAGATTTTATGAGATACCGAATTTGGAAACAGATATTCTTATAGCCTATAATTTTATGAGAAAACCGAATATAGTTTTGAGTTTTATGGAAGGAACATTGACTTGCGGTAAGCACTGCGAGAAAACTATAAATTTTGAACCACAGGATTCAATTTGTGTTAATAAAAATACGAAAAATGGAAATGAGCATTCTAAGGAAAATGCTTTGTATAAAATGAATAATGAGGAAATTACTGATTTTAGTGATGAGGGTAGAGAATCACTGAACATTTTAAGAGGAAATATTATACGGAGTATAGAGAAATTACATTCGAATATAAATATGAATTTACCGTTGCTGAAGCGCCTATATGGAGCAAGCAATACCTTTACCCACTCTCTGCAAATGGTTTCGTTAATGACGGTGTAAAAAGATTATTGGAGGATGAGCTTATTCGTCCAAGCAAAAGTCCGTACAATTCCCCAATATGGGTTGTACCAAAGAAAGGATTGAATGATAACGGTACTCAGAAAATGCGTATGTTCATTGACTATAAGAAATTAAATGAACAAACAATTTCCGATAAATATCCAATTCCCGATTCCAATGTGATACTGTCGAACTTAGGAACGGCTAAGTATTTCTCAACAATAGATTTGGAATCTGGCTTCCATCAGATTCTTATGAAAGAAGAGGATATTGAGAAAATCGCATTTTCCGTCAACAACGGAAAATATGAATTTAGTAGATTACCCTTCGGCCTTAAAAACAGTCCGAGTATTTTTCAGCGATATATTACGCGAATAAATCGGAAAAATATTTCACGTCTATATAGATGGCATCATCGTTTATTCAGAATCATTAAAAGCGCATTACAAACTTTTAAAGACGATAATTGGTAAACTCAAAGCATCGAATATGAAAATTTCATTAGAAAAATCAAAATTTTATGAAAAAAAGGTAGAATTTTTTTGCCAAAAAAATTAGAAACCATATATGAGTATCCATTGCCTCTAACGTTGAGAAAACTTCGAAGCTATCTTGGAATGGTGGGGTATTATCGCAAATTTACAAAGGACTACGCGAAAATAGCGAAACCATTGAGAAAATATTTGCCAGGGGAAAATGGGAAAGTATCGCAACACATGTCCAAGAAAATAGAGATAAATATAGACGAACAAGGTATCCTAACGTTTAAAAAATTTAAAAATTTGTTGTCCCAACCGGTCGAATTAGTTCAACCTGATTTTAACAAATAATTCGTACTTACCACTGATGCCTCTAACGAAGTAGTAGGTGCTGTCCTCAGCCAAGAATGAAAACCTATCACATTTATATCAAAAACATTAAGTTCAACTGAACAGAATTACGCGACAAATGAAGAGGAACTTTATGCCATTGTTTGAGCATTGAAAAATTTAAGAAATTATTTACATGGCAGCTCAGATCTGGAAATTCACACAGACCATCAACCGTTGATATTTGGCATTTCTACCAGATGTTACCAGTGTGGTGGCTGATGCTCTTTCACGACAATACTTGAACAATATTTTAGATGAAGAATCTTTACAGGATACTATACATTCTGCTGAAAGCAGTGATGATTTTAATATTCCCGAAATTTCTAAACCTTTGAAAGAATTTAAACAACAAATTTTACTAAGAAAGGCAAATTTTTCATTGCATAAAACGATAACAAATTTTGGAAGAACCAGACATATTATAGAATTCGATACTAGGCAAAATCTCAAGACCATCTTTATGGAATTTATTCAACCAAATTTGGTTACTGCGGTACATTGATTATGATTTTAAGGAAACTGTCAAGGGTGTTTTCACGAATAAATTTGTATATACCAGAATATTCCCTATAGATATAATTAATGTTGATGATTAATAAAACATAATACAAGATACTCATTCCCGAGCTCATCGAATTTGTGTAAAAAATTGCAAACAGATATATATATAGATAGATAGATTTCTTTATTATTTTTTCGTTCATTCGTTATAATACTTATATTATAAAAAATAAAATAATAATAAAGATTTTACGGCATGTAAGAAACCGTCTGCTGGAAGGTTGGGATTGGTTAACAAATATATAAAAAATTGTATGCTAATTAGGAATTTATATGATACAGTTTTAAGCAGCATTTTAAATTAAAAGTTATATTCTTTAATTAATATTTTTCTATCATTTAAGGCTTTTGTTATATTATTATATAATAGGTACCAGTTTCATTGGGACCACCGTTTAAAATATCAAATATTTCACAATCTGTCAATCGTGTACAAAACAAAGACTCAGCCTTAGTTCTTTTAGCACAGGACACCTTCCTAAAAAATGTAACAACGTTTCTTCTTCCTTCCATTTAGATTACATAGTGAGCGCATTCTGGATTGAACTGTACTGTATGGATTTCCGTTCAGCCAAAATAGATCGCCACGTGCCTTATAATGGATATGACATGTTTATTATATTGTTCATTGCAGTATGAGAGACCTTTGGAATGATTCAAAAACTTATTTGTTCTTTGTTGACGTTGGAGATCTGATACATGGTAATCACGTTCGATTTCATCCTTCTTTTTTTGGATGAGTTGAAAACATATATTATTCCATACGGATTTACAAAGATTTGCGTTATTGAGACTTAAATTGTACATAGAGGCCCGTGCTCTAAATCTTTATATCAATAAATTTTTTTGCTAACAATTGCCTTTGAGAGTTTAAGTGGTAATCTACGATTTTCATACTCGAATAGAGTTTTGAATATATATTTCAAATGCAAACTGTATGTATGTATATAAGCCTCTTCCTGACCCGTTTCAATAGCAATCACATAATTTGGCGTATTATCTGGTAGTTTTAATATTCTTTTTGTGAAAAACCTTTGCAGTTTATATACATAATCGAATCCTGAAAAAACCGATATCTGCGCTCCATACATTTGTATTGATCTGCAGATGGCTTGAAATAATTTCCATTTTGTTTTTAGTGACACATCCCTCTTACCAATAAATTCCTTCCACGTAATATTAATACAAAATTTAGCAGCATCAATTTTAGAACATATGTGTTTAGTAAAAGCCTTAGAGGGTATTAACAGAAATCCTAAATATTTATATTCATTTACTACTTTGACTTCTATACCATTAAATGACCACTTTTCCTTTGACGACAAACGCCCGCTTTTTCGAAAGACCATTATATCTGTTTTAGATAGGTTGACTTCCATTTCCCATGTCGAACAGTAAGTTTCATTTTTTGTAGAGTTTTAATATTGTCTGATAATAGGACTATGTCATCAGCATACATAAGGACTCTAATATTTACATTATCTATAAATAGTCCACCTTCTAAAGAATCATGTACATCCTTTAAGTACATGTCGAAGAGTAACGGCGATAACAAACATCCTTGTTTAACGCCTGAATTTGTCTCCAAATATTCGGAGAGTTCGGTTCCAATCCATACTGCTGATTTTGTATGATTATAAATAGTTTCAATGAAATTAACTACTTTTGTAGATATGCCCAAATTATGTAGTTTGTATATTAATAGTTTTCTTGGGGCACAATCAAAAGCCGCTCTAAAATCGAAGAAGAAATCATAAATTCTCTTCTTTTCGTAGAATTTGATGTTAACTATTGCTGACAAATTATATATGTTTTCGATAGTAGGATACCCTTTGCGGAATCCAGATTTATAAACAGTACTATTGGCCGAAAATGACAAATCATTTTAAAGAATATATTAGACATTGCGACATCTGGAATAGGAATAAATATAATAGACATCCACAGAAAGTCCCAATCGGAGAGTTCCGATTCCCAACAAAGAGGGGGAGTATCTGAACATAGATATTTTTGTGTAGAGGGTTTGAAAATTATAACTTGCATCGATGCCTATTCCAAATTTTTAGTCATTAACAATATTGAGGATAAAACTAACCTAGGGGGAAAAGTTTTAGCTGTACTACAGAGTTTTCCAAGCGCAAAGAAAATAACACTTGATTACGAACCAGGATTTTTAACTGCTGAATTAAAATCTCTAATGCACAGATTAGGAATTGAATTGTGTTACTGCACACCACGACATAGCACAACGAATGGACAAATCGAAAGAGTTCATTCTACTATAATAGAGATATCTAGATGTATTAAAGAAGAATTTCATTTGTTGGAAGATGCAGAAATTTTCTATAGAGCAGAACAACAATATAATCATACAATTCATTCGGTCACACAAAATAAACTTAGTAGGTACATTGAAAAAAGCACAGGAAAAAAATTTTATTAAGAAATAATCATAGTCAAGTAAAGACATATCAACCAGGCGATACGATATATGAGAAAATTATAGGGCAAAGGAACAAATTGTTGCCACGATTTAAGAAACAGGAAATTAAGGAAGTCTTAGGTAATAAAGTAAAAATTAAGTTTCGCGATAGAATAATTCATAAGGATAATATTAGGACCTAAATATTTTAAACACTTTGTTTTATTTTTTTTTTACAGAACATGAATATTTTAATAATACCTTTTGCAATATTTGAAATTTGCAAGGCAGAAGTCCAGATACTGGACTATACGAATACGCACTTAATACCGATTTATCTGGGGCAGGCAAGAATACAGAACGGAAATTTTAAACTCATCCATATTCTGCAATTGGACGAATATGAAAAGACTGTCGACATTTTTAACAATGAAATTCAGGACAAAATATTAAAGAACAGCACGATATTACCATTTCTACTTCACGATATCGACCAACTTAAAAACCAGTTAAAACGAATGAGACCGAGAACTAAACGACCAATTGACACTATAGGAACGGTTTTTGAATGGATAGCTCGTTCACCGGATCACGAGGACCTTAATATTGTGGTGAACAAAATAAACGGACTACCAACGAATAATGAACGACAGAAAATAATTAATCGGGATATTATGGGTAGAAATAAACTGCTCACCAACACCTTGAATAAAATGTTGAAAACAATCCAATCTTTGGGAGAAGCCTTTCGGGTAATAGAAGATTCCATTAGGACTAAGATAAATATCTTACAAACTGAAGTAATGAATATGGAATACGTTTTACAATGGGCGAAAATAGGTGTAATAAATTTTTCATACTTTCGGAAAAGGAAATTAATGAAGCTACAGAATTTTTGGAAGCATTAGGATTTGCTACAGTCAAAATAGCTAGGGATCATTCATCATTGGTTTATATAATTAACTTGCCAACCATCGATCGGGCAGATGGTGAAAAATTATTAATTAAGCCCATAAAACGAAATGAAACTATTATAAAAATTAATTCAGAAAATGTGATTAGATGTAAGAATAGAATTTTTGAAATTAAAAATTATTGTTCTCAATTCAATGAATTATGTATTTGCAAAACTGAAAATTTAACAGATATAAGTGAACCAAATTGTGTACCATCACTTTTGAAAAGCAAAAATTACAATTGCACTCATATAAATAATCAGCACGTACCTTCTGTACAAGAATTAAACCAAGGACCTATCCTTCTGAATCAATTTTATGGGATTGTAGAAATATCTGAAAATAAAACATATAATTTGTCCGGAACATATTTGATTCGGTTTCACAACGAAACAATTACTATCGGAAATCGAACATTTATTTCAAAGGAATTATCAACTTTGAAACCACTTCCAGCTTTGCTACAGCTATGATCTAATAAATCATTAGTTGAAGAAGTTCTATCCTTGGAAATGATGAAAAACTTACAAATTAATGATATCGACGAAATAAACTCCATATCCATCGAGGGAAATTTAATGTTTTCAACCAATATCATTTTATTTATTGTATTGACTAACTATTACAGTTTACCTAATGATCTATAAACGTAGAACTAAGTCCAATTCGGACACTAACGTAATAACCATTTTCAATGAAGAAGTCAGACCAAAGGTTTCTATTAACGAAGAACCCTCTTCACAGGAATCGACACGACGACTCTGTGGTGTAAATGTTCTCCCAACATTTTAATAATCGGGACGATTGATCTTACAGGGGGAGGAGTTAAGATATGGCATACCATCCCTTAATATAAAAAAATTATTTAGTCACACGCGCAACCTATTTTCCACGCGCCGAATAAAATAACAACCTTCATATAATACATGGAATACAAGAAAAGTTATTTAAAACGTCCCACAGATTTCACAATACCAATTTCCTCTAAATAGCCAATGCTGACGTCAACACTTTTACCAAAGTAAATAAAATTCTCAATAAAATTGATTCCCACAATAATTATTACTCTTTATTTTTATACAATTATTTCTCTTAATATTTAAGCTTATTGTCTTCTTTATTTTCAAATCTGTTCTATCTTTAATTATTCTCACAAAATACTTTAAGCTCGTTAATGATTTAAGCTTACTTTACTCTTTATGTTAAGTACGCTCAGGAATTATTTTAAGTTAACCGTTTTGTTAAATATATAAAAAAAAACATAAAATAAAGAACAGTTAGTTCAAGTTGGTATGTAAAAATATATATATTAAAAGTGAAAGAAAAATAAATAAAATAAAAATATAGTGAACTAAATAATTTGCGAATTCTCACCATATAGCTTGGAGAAGTTCGAACTGTAACCAAAGGGGGATGCTTTACTTGAAGTTCTTAACGAAAATGACCTTTTTACCCTTAATGTTTGGAAAGCGGCGACCTTTGTTAACGAATTAAGGGAAGAGGTTCCAGATATTTCAATTTGTTCAAAAAATTTAGTGGATGATATCCAAGATTGCCATGTCTCTAGCGAACATTCCTTCTCGGATCATCGATATATTTTTTTAAACTGGCACACCCACCACCTGAACTCTTTAAGTTCAGGAATAAGGCTAAATCTGATTGGCCTAAATTTAAAAGAAATCTACCAGCCCGTCTAACTACTCCTCCCACAGACCTAACGTATGTCGAAGAAGTTGGCGAAGAAGTGGACAAATTAACGAAAAGCCTAATCGAGTCCTTCAAGGAATGTTTTTCACTCCGGGAAAGGAGGTCTCCCCGAGATAAACCATAGCTAACAGGGGAACTGATAAATCTTGGGAAGGACATCCAAAGACTATTCAATATTGGTCGTCGTAAAAAACATGCAATATACTGGGACGACTACCACGTTAAACTCAGGGATTACAACAAAAAAAATTCGAGTAGCCAAATGCAACTCCTGTGTCTTCTGTGAACAGGTTAATAGCGTTAATGACATCTCGAAAATCAAGAAATTCTTATCGAAAACCCATTCAGAGCATGAAACTCTAGTTGATAAGGACGGGATTCGGGCGGAATCAATGGAACAGTCCTTAAGAATATTGATGGAAACACACTTTCTTACCGAAGAACATGGGCCGAATAGGAACCCAGAAATTGGTACCAATGCGTCCCGACAAACTGGAACCAACGTGGAACAGCAGACGGGACCCGAAGGGGAACAATATGAAGGCCTAATGAGGAACAATATCGAGAAAAAAGAAATGCTAGAATAACCGAAAATATGGTAATTAAGGCAATACAAAGCTTTGCCCCCTTTAAGGCAGCTTGCCCAGATGAAATCTTTTCTGCTCTATTACAAAAGAGCGAGGACTTAATTGATAGTAGTCTGGCTGGCATATTCTCTGCTTGCCTAAAATTGGCGTACACTCCCAGGGCATGGCAGGAGGCCAAGTGGTGTTCATACCAAAGCCGGGAAAGGAAAGCTACGCGAACCCAAAGGACTATCAACCGATAAGTCTTACATCCTTGGTACTGAGAACCATGGAGCGAATAGTCGATAACATGGTTAAATCTCAAATCCCAAATGAGTTGTTGAAGTTCAAACAACACGCTTATTTAAAGGGGCGCTCAGTGGAAACTGCGCTTCATGAATTTGATCTTTTGATCTAAAAATCTTCACCTTAGCTATATTCACTGATATAGAAGGATCAACGAATACGCTACTCCAATCCCTAGAACGATTCGACATCGACCGGAATATCAAAGCCTGGATCAGTCACATGCTAGGGAATAGATGGATGAGTTGCGAAGTCGGTGGCATAAAAATAAGAGACAAGGTTTTTTGTGGGACACCTCAAGAAGGGATTTTAGCTCCCTTCTCTGGGTGGCCACTATAAACAGTCTTGTAAGGATTCTAGCCAATAAAGGTTTCCAACCTGTCTGCTACGCAGACGACGTAGTGATACTCTTAAGGGGGGGAAGATCGTAGAAATTTATGTAGGAGGGCATCGGATGCACTCGAAATAGCATACGATTGGGCACAACCGAGGGGATTAAATGTGAACCCGGAAAAGACTGAAATATGCCTCTTTACTAGGAAGACGAGAATAGTTTATTTCGATGAACCCCGCCTCCAGGGTAAAACGATTAGAATTACACAAACGGTGAAATACATTGTGGTGATTCTCGACAAAAAGCTCACTTGGAAGGACCATATTGATAGCAGGATCACGAAAGACTACCATATATAGGCCATTTGTAGAAGAGCTATAGGTTAAAAATGGGGTTTAAACCCGAGGATGACGCATTGCCTATACACAAGCTTCGTTAGACCAATTCTAAATTACGCATCCGTAGTCATATGGACACCAATGAATAGGAAATGTTATATTAAACCATTCCAAAAGATACAACGCCTCTGCTGCATAGGACTCAGCGGTGCAATACCGACTACATCTGCGAGGGCTTTAGAGACGATTTTATATATACACCCGATCGAGATTAGATTTAGGATACCTGACACGGAAAGCTGGGTAAAGAAAAATAAGAAAAATGCTTTGTATGAAATGAATAATAAGGATATGACTGATTTTAGTGATGAGGGTAGAGAATCACTGAACATTTTAAGAGGAAATATTATACTGAGCATAGAGAATTACACTCGAATATAAATATGAATTTACCATTTAGGACGGATATTAGAGCAGAAATTAGAACAATTGCTGAAGCGCCTATATGGAGCAAGCAATACCCTTACCCACTCTCTGCAGATGGTTTCGTCCACACAATTCACCAATATGGAATGTACCAAAGAAAGGATTGAATGATAACGGTACTGAGAAAATGGATAATGGTATGGTCATTAACTATAAGAAATTAAATGAACAAATAATTTCTGATAAATATCCAATTCCCGATTGCAATGTGATACTGTCGAACTTAGGAATGGCTAAGTATTTCTCAACAATAGATTTGGAATCTGGTTTCCATCAGATTCTAATGAAAGAAGAGGATATTGAGAAAACCGTATTTTCGGTCAACTACGGAAAATATTAATTTATTAGATTACCCTTCGGCCTTAAAAACAGTCCGAGTATTTTTCAGCGATATATTACGCGAATATATCGGAAAAATATGTCACGTCTATACGGATGACATAACCGTTTATTCAGAATTATTAAAAGAGCATTACAAACATTTAAAGACGACAGATAATTGGTAAGCTCAAAGAATCGAATATGAAAATTTCATTAGAAAAATCAAAATTTTATAAAAAAGAGGTAGAATTTTTAGGCTACGAAGCTTTCGTGGAATGGTGACAAAATATTTGCCAGGCGAAAATGGGAAAGTATCGCAACACATGTTCAAGAAAAAAGATATGAATATAGACGAACAAGGTATCCAAACGTATACAAAATTTGTTGTCCCAACCGGTCGAATTAGTTCAACCTGATTTTAACAAAAAATTCATACTTACCACTGATGCCTCTAACGAAGTAGTAGATGCTATCCTCAGCCAAGAATGAAAACCTATCACATTTATATCAAAAACATTAAGTTCAACTGAACAGAATTACGCGGCAAATGAAGAGGAACTTTATGCCATTGTTTGGGAATTGAAAAATTTAAGAAATTATTTATATGGCAGCTCAGATCTGGAAGTTCACACATCAATCGTTGACATTTGCCTTTTCTACACGGAACCCTAATGCAAAAATTAAAAGATGGCGCTCTATCATAGAAGAGTTTTCCCCGAAAATGATTTATAAACCCGTTGTTACCAATGTGGTGGCCGATACTCTTTCACGACAATATTTGAACAATATTTCAGATGAAGAATCTTTACAGGATACTATACATTCTGCTGAGAGCAGTGATGATTTTAATATTCCCGAAATTTCTAAACCTTTGAATGAATTTAAAGAACAAATTTTACTAAGAAAGCAAATTTTTCATTACATGAAACGATAATAAATTTTGGAAGAACCAGACATGTTATAGAGACCATCCTTATGGAATTTATTCAACCAAATTTGGTTACTGTGGTACATTGTACGCAGGAAGATCTCTATGATTTTAAGGAAACTGTTATGGGTGTTTTCACGTATAAATTTGTATATACCAGAATATTCCCTATAGATATAATTAATGTTGATGATCAACAAAACATAATACAAGATACTCATTCATCGAATTTGTCTAGAAAATTGCAAACAGATATATATAGATAGATAAATTTCTTTATTGATTTTTTCATTCATTCGTTATAATACTTATATTATAAAAAATAAAATAATAATAAAGATTTTACGGCTGTGATGACCGAAGTCTGTGCCATCGTTTCGGCCCACACAATCCATTAGGATTATTTGAATTATTTTATTTTTATTATTTTGATTGAATTGTACTTTATATTTTATGTTTAATTGCACAAACAAAATGAATTACCGAATAGACTTCTAAATTCCTTTTTGAGATCACCCTGTGATCCCGTATGTGGCGATCATATGATACTGGTAACAATCAGCTGTCACCAGCCGTCAGGCACAAGTATAAAAAGGCGGTCATGAGGACAATCGGGACAGTCGTGCAGTAGCCGTGGCAGCAGTAACAAGGTAAGCAAGCTAATAATCCTTTCGCTGAACGAAGTGTGCCGTCCTAGGTCACTTCATTATCCTTATCCTGCGAGTCTTTCGAATCCTTCGAGTCCTTCGAGTCCTGCGAATCCTTCGAATCCTTCGAATCCTTCGAGTCCTGCGAGTCCTTCGAGTCCTGCGAATCCTTCGAATCCTGCGAATCCCTCGAGTCCTGCGAGTCCTTCGAGTCCTGCGAGTCCTGCGAACCCTTCGAGTCCTGCGAATCCTTCGAGTCCTGCGGGTCCTTCGAGTCCTGCAAATCCTTCGAGTCCTGCGAGTCCTTCGAGTCCTGCTAATCCTTCGAGTCCTGCGAGTCCCGCGAATACTTCGAGTTCTGCGAGTCCTGCGAATCCCTCGAGTCCTGTGAGTCCTGCGAATCCTTCGAGTCTTGCGAGTCTTATGAATTCTTCGAGTCCGGAAAAGCCCAACTAGTCCTGCGGAGAGTGTGCCGATACAGGTAACTCTCACCGTGTAATTACCTTGCACAGCCAAGAGTTAGGTAAGTAACTAATCATTCGTTCCACAGGTGGAGTGTGCCGACTTAGGTCACTCTTGAATCAGCACCCGACGAGTCCTGCGGAGAGTGTGCCGACATAGGTCACTCTTGACTCACTATATCAAGAATCCTGCAAGCCCAACCAGTCCTGTGGAGAGTGTGCCCACATATGTCACTCTCACCGCATAATTACCTTGCACAGCCCAGAGGTTAGGTAAGTAACTAATCATTCGTTCCACAGGTGGAGTGTGCCGACTTAGGTCACTCTTGAATCAACACCCAACGAGTCCTGCAAGCCCAACGAGCCCTGCGGATAGTGTGCCGACTTAAGTCACTCTTGAATCAGCACCCAACGAGTCCTGTGGAGAGTGTGCCGACATAGGTCACTCTCACCGCATAATTACCTTGCATAGCCCAGAGGTTAGGTAAATAACTAATCATTCGTTCCACAGGTGGAGTGTGCCGACTTAGGTCACTCTTGAATCAACAACCAACGAATCCTGCAAGCCCAACGAGCCCTGCGGAGAGTGTGCCGACTTAGGTCACTCTTGAATCAGCACCCAACGAGTCCTGCGGAGAGTGTGCCGACATAGGTCACTCTCACTACACCCATCATCCTGCGAGGTCCAGAGGACAGGTAAGGGACTACTCATTGTTTCATAGGTGGAGTGTGCTGACATAGGTCACTCTTGACTCACTATATCAAGAATCCTGCAAGCCCAACGAGTCCTGCGGAGAGTGTGCCGACATAGGTCACTCTCACCGCATAATTACCTTGCATAGCCCAGAGGTTAGGTAAGTAACTAATCATTAGTTCCACAGGTGGAGTGTGCCGACTTAGGTCACTCTTGAATCAACAACCAACGAATCCTGCAAGCCCAACGAGTCCTGCGGAGAGTGTGCCGACTTAGGTCAATCTTACTCCGGTCCGAAGCGCCCGCCGGAGAGTTAACCACCCTCGAACAACCCGACACCAGAGATACCGAGTTTCCACAGTCTGGAAGACTGTCGTCCGAGGTCCTGGACCGACCACACGGAACCACCCAGGCATATTTTTGTGTATTTTGTAGTTTTAAGATCTCAATAAACGAATAACTGTACCTTAAAACCGTACCCAACGTTTTTTCACTCTCTGTCTCAGTGGAAACAAAATTTCTGCAACGACCCCGGCCACCGCGAGCTATACCCTAGCAACCGGAGGAAAACTCGTCCTTACAGTGGCGCCCGAGCAGGGACATCGAGAGTGAAAAAAAATGGAGAGTCCAGTTTAATGGCGAAGAGGAACCCTGGGAATTCCTAGAGAGGATAGAGGAGCTGTCCATGGTGTACCAAATTCAAGTGGACCTCATGCCCACCATGATGCCGGAGGTGCTCACCGGCAAGGCGTTGATCTGGTACCGGAACAACAATAGGCAGTGGAAGTTGTGGTCCACTTTTCGGCATGATTTCTTACAATCCTTCTTGCCGCCCCGGTATTTTGAGCGACTGGAGGATGACATTCGGAAGCGCCATCAACGACCACGAGAAACCTGGCCATGCAGAACCTCATGAGGCACACCGAGTGCTCCGAAATCCAGAAATTAGAGCGCATGTTCCGCAATGCATTACCCGAATATTTATGGTATATTCGAAGGAGGGACTTCCAAACCCTTGACGAGCTTCTGGAAATGGCAGCCGACCTAGAAGGTATCCCGATGGCCCTACAGCAGCCCAGAGAGCAAAATCGGCTAATTACACCGAACCCAACCGCCCAGACGTTGTGCGAAGCTATTCCGGAACCGGAGAGTGCGTGTCGGCGCTGTGGACGCCAAAGGCACTTCTCCACCCGATGCCGGAATGAACACGTCCTTTTTTGTTGGGAATGTGGAGAGAGGGGTGTGAGGACCAACCAATGCTGTCGCCAACGGTCGGGAAACGATCAGGGGGCCCGCAACAAGTGAGGAAGTCCGGGTACCCTAGACAACAGACCTCGCCAGTAACCACGTCCTTACGGTATACCAGAACGAGGTTGGTGGCCGATATAATTATCGGGGAACGTTCGGTCACCGCCGCAATCGATACAGGGGCTACTAGCTGTTTTATCAGTAAAACTTGCGCTGAAACCCTCGTCAATCCCTGCAGTATAAAACCTCATCGGTCGCGTGTCATCCTCGCCGACGGATCGGAAAAGGAAGTAACACATGCGGTGGAACAAAACGTCACCCTAGGAAATTGTACGCTAGCGGTTACACTTTTAATCATGCCCGACGCCACTGAAGACTTGATACTTGGCCTTAACTTCCTAGAACGGTGTGGGACCAGAAACGCCTGTGCCGGCCTAGAGTGCCAGTTCCAGCACACTAGCGATAACGATGCGGCACCCCAGACCCGAGAGAGCATCTGACATGACTCCAGACGAAACGCCGCCAACCCCAATTTCTGCTTGCCATCGGAGACGACGCCACATGAAGAGGCACCCACCTTGGACCAGGATACCCGCCGGGGACATGTTACGTCATTTCATCCCCATTCATCATTCCGTCATAACCATCCACAGCACCACCACACCACACAGCCATTCCATACCAATATTAACCCCGCACGTCATATCACCTAAGTCACACCATCATCCCTTACGCGTACACACAGGCACCAGGTAGACACTTTTCATTCACCACCCAAACTGCACTATCACTCGTAGCTACTCCATCAACATACCAACACATCACCACCCGGACATTGAAGCATCTTAGGTTTCATTCAGGGCCACAAACAATGGATGCTGACCAGGCCAATTTAGAGATGATAGGTGAAACGAATACACACCACGACACGTCCGCCCAGCCCGGTTGGCTTATTAACCGCTTGGAGCACGGGTCCGGGGCCGACAACCACGAAGTATGCCAGATAGTGGCAGACGCACTACGCCCTTGGTGGAATACAAATGTGGAAGTACGAGGACGAATACCATCTGCGCCACACGCTCCAACCCAGAGCATCTCGCCTGAAATGCCCAAATGCATCGTAAGATTAAAAAGACTCACGGCACAAGAAATTCAAGTGGCAGGAGGCGGACACCGCTTTGCGGTGGACACCAAAGTCGACCGTGGCTACCACACTGGATCCGACGGGGTGATGTCAGAGGAAGAAACTACACCTAGGCCTCAGGTAGGGCGGAAGCACCCAGGGCAGCAAAGGATAGTCATCGAGCTCTCCAGCGACGAGGACGCCGATGTTATTGAACTCTCGAGCGATAGTGAAGGAATACGAACGCCCTATCCCTCCCCCCAGGTGTCACCGATTTGGACACCTAAACGGTCCATGACGACACCGACACATGACGGCCCCTCATCGTCGTCATCATCGTCATCATCGTCGTCATCATCGTCATCATCGTCACCCTCCGACTCATCATCCTCGGAAATGGAAGGAGAGCCCAGAGCAAGGAAAAGACGACGTAGGGTGAATGTCAAACTAGTAAGCACCCGGAGTATCACACTCGAATGCTCACTACCGTACCGTCCTCTGTCACCGCACACGCCACCACAGCCGCCTACCAGGGTAATGAAACCGTTCTGCTATCCCATAACCACACGGAACGACCTCAGTACCCCCGTATTACAAGAACTGCAACCTCTTATCAAACGGATGCTGAGTGTATACAAGTCGGGAACCCGAGCCAAGCGGGTGGTGCCAATACTCGGAAGCCAATACCGGATCCAGATCAGCCAACAACGGGAAATAATCGTCGACCAGCTTAGTTTCCCAAGGGGGATCAGGTGTGATGACCGAAGTCTGTGCCATCGATTCGGCCCACACAATCCATTAGGTTATTTGAATTATTTTATTTTTATTATTTTGATTGAATTGTTCTTTATATTTTATGTTTCATTGCACAAATAAAATGAATTACCGAATAGACTTGTAAATTCCTTTCTGTACGTGGCGAGCATATGATACTGGTAACAATCAGATGTCACCAGCCGTCAGGCACATATATAAAAAGGCGGTCATGAGGACAATCGGGACAGTCGTGCAGTAGCCGTGGCAGCAGTAACAAGGTAAGCAAGCTAATAATCCTTTCGCTGAACGAAGTGTGCCGTCCTAGGCCACTTCATTATCCTTAGTAGGTCCTGCGAGTCCTGCGGATCCTTCGAGTCCCGCGAGTCCTTCGAGTCCTGCGAATCCTTCGAGTCCTCCGAATCCATCGAGTCCTGCGCGTCCTTCGAGTCCTGCGAATCCTTCGAGTCCTGCGAATCCTTCGAGTCCTGTGAGTCCTGCGAATCCTTCGAGTCCTGCGAGTCTTACGAATTCTTCGAGTCCGGAGAAGCCCAACGAGTCCTGCGGAGAGTGTGCTGATACAGGTAACTCTCACCGTGTAATGACCTTGCACAGCCAAGAGGTTTGGTAAGTAACTATTCATTCGTTCCACAGGTGGAGTGTGCCGACTTAGGTCACTCTTGAATCAGCACCCGACGAGTCCTGTGGAGAGTGTGCCGACATAGGTCACTCTCACCGCATAATTACCTTGCACAGCCCAGAGGCTAGGTAAGTAACTAATCATTCGTTCCACAGGTGGAGTGTGCCGACTTAGGTCACTCTTGAATCAACAACCAACGAATCCTGAAAGTCCAACGAGCCCTGCGGAGAGTGTGCCGACTTAGGTCACTCTTGAATCAACATCCAATGAATCCTGCAAGCCCAACGAGCCCTGCGGAGAGTGTGCCGACTTAGGTCACTCTTGAATCAGCACCCAACGAGTCCTGCGGAGAGTGTGCCGACATAGGTTACTCTCACTACACCCATCATCCTGCGAGGTCCAGAGGACAGGTAAGGGACTAATCATTGTTTCATAGGTGGAGTGTGCGGACATAGGTCACTCTTGACTCACTATATCAAGAATCCTGCAAGCCCAACGAATCAGCACCCATCGAATCCTGCAAGCCCAACGAGTCCTGCGGAGAGTGTGCCGACTTAGGTCACTCTTATTCCGGTCCGACGCGCCCGCCGGAGAGTTAACCACCCTCGAACAACCAGACACCAGAGATACCGAGTCTCCACAGTCTGGAAGACTGTCGTCCTAGGTCCTGGACCGACCCCACGGAACCACCCCGGCACATTTTAGTTTATTTTGTAGTTTTAAGATCTCAATAAACGAATAACTGTACCTTAAAACCGTACCCAACGTTTTTTCATTCTCTGTCTCAGTGGAAACAAATTTCTGCAACGACCCCGGCCACCGCGAGCTATACCCTAACAACCGGAGGAAAACTCGTCATTACACGGCATGGTTTAAGAAACCGTCTGCCGGAAGTTTGGGATTGGTTAACAAATATATAAAAAATTGTATGCTAATTAGGAATTTATATGATACAGTTTTAAACAGCATTTTAAATTAAAAGTGATATTCTTTAATTAATATTTTTCTATCATTTAAGGCTTTTGTTATATTATTATATAATAGGTACCAGTTTTCATTAGGACCACCGTTTAAAATATCAAATATTTCATAATCTGTCAATCGTGTACAAAACAAAGACATCAGCCTTAGTTCTTTTAGCATAGGACACCTTCCTAAAAAATGTAACAACGTTTCTTCTTCCTTCCCTTCAGATTACATAGTGAGGACATACTGGATTGAACTGACATCATTTTTTGTAGAGTTTTAATATTGTCTGATAATAGGACTATGTCATCAGCATACATAAGGACTCTAATATTTACATTATCTATAAATAGTCCACCTTCTAAAGAATCATGTAGATCTTTTAAGTACATGTCGAAGAGTAACGGCGATAACAAAGATCCTTGTTTAACGCCTGAATTTGTCTCGAAATATTCGGAGAGTTCGGTTCCAGTCCATACTGCTGATTTTGTATGATTATAAATAATTTCAATGAAAGTGACTACTTTTGCAGATATGCCCAAGTTATGGAGTTTGTAAATTAATAGTTTTCTTGGGGCACAATCAAAAGCCGCTCTAAAATCGACGAAGAAAGCATAAATTCTCTTCTTTTCGTAGAATTTGATGTTAACTATTGCTGACAGATATATAAACAGTACTATTGGCCGAAAATGACAAATCATTTTAAAGAATATATTAGACATTGCGACATCTGCAATAGGAATAAATATAACAGACATCCACAGAAAGTCCTAATCGGAGAGGTACCGATTCCCAACAAAGAGGGGCAGTATCTGAACATAGATATTTTTGTACAGAGGGTTTGAAAATTATAACTTACATCGATGCCTATTCCAAATTTTTTGTCATTAACAATATTGAGGATAAAACTAACCTAGGGGGAAAAGTTTTAGCTGTACTACAGAGTTTTCCAAGCGCAAAGAAAATAACACTTGATTACGAACCAGGATTTTTAGCTGCTGAATTAAAATCTCTAATGCACAGATTAGGAATTGAATTGTGTTACTGCACACCACGACATAGCACAACGAATGGACAAATCGAAAGAGTTCATTCTACTATAATAGAGATATCTAGATGTATTAAAGAAGAATTTCATTTGTTGGAAGATGCAGAAATTTTCTATAGAGCAGAACAAGAATATAATCATACAATTCATTCGGTCACACAAAATAAACTTAGTAGGTACATTGAAAAAAGCACAGGAAAAAAATTTTATTAAGAAATCATCATAGTCAAGTAAAGACATATCAACCAGGCGATACGATATATGAGAAAATTTTAGGGCAAAGGAACAAATTGTTGCCACGATTTAAGAAACAGGAAATTCAGGAAGTCTTAGGTAATAAAGTAAAAATTAAGTTTCGCGATAGAATAATTCATAAGGATAATATTAGGACCTAAATATTTTAAACACTTTGTTTTTTTTTTTTTTTACAGAACATGAATATTTTAATAATACCTTTTGCAATATTTGAAATTTGCAAGGCAGAAGTCCAGATACTGGACTATACGAATACGCAATTAATACCGATTCATCTGGGGCAGGCAAGAATACAGAACGGAAATTTTAAACTCATCCATATTCTGCAATTGGACGAATATGAAAAGACTGTCGACATTTTTAACAATGAAATTCAGGACAAAATATTAAAGAACAGCACGATATTACCATTTCTACTTCACGATATCGACCAACTTAAAAACCAGTTAAAACGAATGAGACCGAGAACTAAACGACCAATTGACACTATAGGAACGGTTTGTGAATGGATAGCTCGTTCACCGGATCACGAGGACCTTAATATTGTGGTGAACAAAATAAACGGACTACCAACGAATAATGAACGACAGAAAATAATTAATCGGGATATTATGGGTAGAAATAAACTGCTCACCAACACCTTGAATAAAATGTTGAAAACAATCCAATCTTTGGGAGAAGCCTTTCGGGTAATAGAAGATTCCATTAGGACTAAGATAAATATCTTACAAACTGAAGTAATGAATATGGAATACGTTTTACAATGGGCGAAAATAGGTGTAATAAATTTTTCATACTTTCGGAAAAGGAAATTAATGAAGATACAGAATTTTTGGAAGCATTAGGATTTGCTGCAGTCAAAATAGCTAGGGATCATTCATCATTGGTTTATATAATTAACTTGCCAACCATCGATCGGGCAGATGGTGAAAAATTATTAATTAAGCCCATAAAACAAAATGAAACTATTATAAAAATTAATTCAGAAAATGTGATTAGATGTAAGAATAGAATTTTTGAAATTAAAAATTATTGTTCTCAATTCAATGAATTATGTATTTGCAAAACTGAAAATTTAACAGATATAAGTGAACCAAATTGTGTACCATCACTTTTGAAAAACAAAAATTACAATTGCACTCATATAAATAATCAGCACGTACCTTCTGTACAAGAATTAAACCAAGGACCTATTCTTCTGAATCAATTTTATGGGATTGTAGAAATATCTGAAAATAAAACATATCATTTGTCCGGAACATATTTGATTCGGTTTCACAACGAAACAATTACTATCGGAAATCGAACATTTATTTCAAAGGAATTATCAACTTTGAAACCACTTCCAGCTTTGCTACAGCTATGATCTAATAAATCATTAGTTGAAGAAGTTCTATCCTTGGAAATGATGAAAAACTTACAAATTAATGATATCGACGAAATAAACTCCATATCCATCGAGGGAAATTTAATGTTTTCAACCAATATCATTTTATTTATTGTATTGACTAACTATTACAGTTTACCTAATGATCTATAAACGTAGAACTAAGTCCAATTCGGACATTAACGTAATAACCATTTTCAATGAAGAAGTCAGACCAAAGGTTTCTATTAACGAAGAACCCTCTTCACAGGAATCGACACGACGACTCTGTGGTGTAAATGCTCTCCCAACATTTTAATAATCGGGACGATTGATCTTACAGGGGGAGGAGTTAAGATATGGCATACCATCCCTTAATATAAAAAAATTATTTAGTCACACGCGCAACCTATTTTCCACGCGCCGAATAAAATAAAAACCTTCATATAATTCGTGGACTACAAGAAAAGTTATTTAAAACGTCCCACAGATTTCACAATACCAATTTCCTCTAAATAGCCAATGCTGACGTCAACACTTTTACCAAAGTAAATAAAATTCTCAATAAAATTGATTCCCACAATAATTATTACTCTTTATTTTTATACAATTATTTCTCTTAATATTTAAGCTTATTGTCTTCTTTATTTTCAAATCTGTTCTATCTTTAATTATTCTCACAAAATACTTTAAGCTCGTTAATGATTTAAGCTTACTTTACTCTTTATGTTAAGTACGCTCAGGAATTATTTTAAGTTAACCCTTTTGTTAAATATATAAAAAAAAAACATAAAATAAAGAACAGTTGGTTCAAGTTGGTATGTAAAAATATATATATTAAAAGTGAAAGAAAAATAAATAAAATAAAAATCTAGTGAACTAAATAATTTGCGAATTCTCACCATATAGCTTGGAGAAGTTCGAACTGTAACCAAAGGGGGATGCTTTACTTGAAGTTCTTAACGAAAATGACCTTTTTACCCTTAATGTTTGGAAAGCGGCGACCTTTGTTAACGAATTAAGGGAAGAGGTTCCAGATATTTCAATTTGTTCAAAAAATTTAGTGGATGATATCCAAGATTGTCATGTCTCTAGCGAACATTCCTTCTCGGATCATCGATACATTTTATTTAAACTGGCACACCCACCACCTGAACTCTTTAAGTTCAGGAATAAGGCTAAATCTGATTGGCCTAAATTTTAAAGAAATCTACCGGCCCGTCTAACTACTCCTCCCACAGACCTAACGTATGTCGAAGAAGTTGGCGAAGAAGTGGACAAACTAACGAAAAGCCGAATCGAGTCCTTCAAGGAATGTTTTCCACTCCGGGAAAGGAGGTCTCCCCGAGATAAACCATAGCTAACAGGGGAACTGATAAATCTTGGGAAGGACATCCAAAGACTATTCAATATTGGCCGTCGTAAAAAACATGCAATATACTGGGACGACTACCACGTTAAACTCAGGGATTACAACAAAAAAAAATTCGAGTAGCCAAATGCAACTCCTGTGTCTTCTGTGAACAGGTTAATGCGTTAATGACATCTAGAAAATCAAGAAATTCTTATCGAAAACCCATTCAGAGCATGAAACTCTAGTTGATAAGGACGGGATTCGGGCGGAATCAATGGAACAGTCCTTAAGAATATTGATGGAAACACACTTTCTTACCGAAGAACATGGGCCGAATAGGAACCCAGAAATTGGTACCAATGCGTCCCGACAAACTGGAACCAACGTGGAACAGCAGACGGGACCCGAAGGGGAACAATATGAAGGCCTAATGAGGAACAATATCGAGAAAAAAGAAATGCTAGAATAACCGAAAATATGGTAATTAAGGCAATACAAAGCTTTGCCCCCTTTAAGGCAGCTTGCCCAGATGAAATCTTTTCTGCTCTATTACAAAAGAGCGAGGACTTAATTGATAGTAGTCTGGCTGGCATATTCTCTGCTTGCCTAAAATTGGCGTACACTCCCAGGGCATGGCAGGAGGCCAAGTGGTGTTCATACCAAAGCCGGGAAAGGAAAGCTACGCGAACCCAAAGGACTATCAACCGATAAGTCTTACATCCTTGGTACTGAGAACCATGGAGCGAATAGTCGATAACATGGTTAAATCTCAAATCCCAAATGAGTTGTTGAAGTTCAAACAACACGCTTATTTAAAGGGGCGCTCAGTGGAAACTGCGCTTCATGAATTTGATCTTTTGATCTAAAAATCTTCACCCTAGCTATATTCACTGATATAGAAGGATCAACCAATACGCTACTCCAATCCCTAGAACGATTCGACATCGACCGGAATATCAAAGCCTGGATCAGTCACATGCTAGGGAATAGATGGATGAGTTGCGAAGTCGGTGGCATGAAAATAAGAGACAAGGTTTTTTGTGGGACACCTCAAGAAGGGATTTTAGCTCCCTTCTCTGGGTGACCACTATAAACAGTCTTGTAAGGATTCTAGCCAATAAAAGTTTCCAACCTGTCTGCTACGCAGACGACGTAGTGATACTCTTAAGGGGGAAGATCGTAGAAATTTATGTAGGAGGGCATCGGATGCACTCGAAATAGCATACGATTGGGCACAACCGAGGGGATTAAATGTGAACCCGGAAAAGACTGAAATATGCCTCTTTACTAGGAAGACGAGAATAGTTTATTTCGATGAACCCCGCCTCCAGGGTAAAACGATTAGAATTACACAAACGGTGAAATACATTGTGGTGATTCTCGACAAAAAGCTCACTTGGAAGGACCATATTGATAGCAGGATCGCGAAAGACTACCATATATAGGCCATTTGTAGAAGAGCTATAGGTTAAAAATGGGGTTTAAACCCGAGGCTGACGCATTGCCTATACACAAGCTTCGTTAGACCAATTCTAAATTACGCATCCGTAGTCATATGGACATCAATGAATAGGAAATGTTATATTAAACCATTCCAAAAGATACAACACCTCTGCTGCATAGGACTCAGCGGTGCAATACCGACTACATCTGCGAGGGTTTTAGAGACGATTTTATATATACACCCGATCGAGATTAGATTTAGGATACCTGACAGGGAAAGCTGGGTAAAGAAAAATAAGAAAAATGCTTTGTATGAAATGAATAATAAGGATATGACTGATTTTAGTGATGAGGGTAGAGAATCACTGAACATTTTAAGAGGAAATATACTGAGCATAGAGAATTACACTCGAATATAAATATGAATTTACCATTTAGGACGGATATTAGAGCAGAAATTAGAACAATTGCTGAAGCGCCTATATGGAGCAAGCAATACCCTTACCCACTCTCTGCAGATGGTTTCGTCCACACAATTCTCCAATATGGAATGTACCAAAGAAAGGATTGAATGATAACTGTACTGAGAAAATGGATAATGGTATGGTCATTAACTATAAGAAATTAAATGAACAAATAATTTCTGATAAATATCCAATTCCCGATTGCAATGTGATACTGTCGAACTTAGGAATGGCTAAGTATTTCTCAACAATAGATTTGGAATCTGGTTTCCATCAGATTCTAATGAAAGAAGAGGATATTGAGAAAACCGTATTTTCGGTCAACTACGGAAAATATGAATTTATTAGATTACCCTTCGGCCTTAAAAACAGTCCGAGTATTTTTCAGCGATATATCACGCGAATATATCGGAAAAATATGTCACGTCTATACGGATGACATAACCGTTTATTCAGAATTATTAAAAGAGCATTACAAACATTTAAAGACGACAGATAATTGGTAAGCTCAAAGAATCGAATATGAAAATTTCATTAGAAAAATCAAAATTTTATAAAAAAGAGGTAGAATTTTTAGGCTACGAAGCTTTCGTGGAATGGTGACAAAATATTTGCCAGGGGAAAATGGGAAAGTATCGCAACACATGTTCAAGAAAAAAGATATGAATATAGATGAACAAGGTATCCAAACGTATACAAAATTTGTTGTCCCAACCGGTCGAATTAGTTCAACCTGATTTTAACAAATAATTCATACTTACCACTGATACCTCTAATGAAGCAGTAGGTGATGTCCTCAGCCAAGAATGAAAACCTATCACATCTATATCAAAAACATTAAGTTCAACTGAACAGAATTACGCGACAAATGAAGAGGAGCTTTATGCCATTGTTTGGGCATTGAAAAATTTAAGAAATTATTTATATGGCAGCTCAGATCTGCAAATTCACACAGACCATCAGCCGTTGACATTTGCCGTTTCTACACGAAACCCTAATGCAAAAATGAAAAGATGGCCCTCTTTCATAGAAGAATTGTCACCGAAAATGATTTTTAAACCAGGTGTTACCAACGTGGTGGCTGATGCTCTTTCACGACAATACTTGAACAATATTTCAGATGAAGAATCTTTACAGGACACTATACATTCTGCTGAAAACAGTGATGATTTTAATATTCCCGAAATTTGTAAACCTTTGAATGAATTTAAACAACAAATTTTACTAAGTAAGGCGAATTTTTCATTACATGAAACGATAATAAATTTTGGAATAACCAGACATATTATAGAATTCGATACTAGGCAAAATCTCAAGACCATCCTTATGGAATTTATTCAACCAAATTTGGTTACTGCGGTATATTGTACGCAGGAAGATCTCTATGATTTTAAGGAAACTGTCAAGGGTGTTTTCACGAATAAATTTGTATATACCAGAATATTCCCTATAGATATAAATAATGTTGATGATCGACAAAACATAATACAAGATACTCATTCCCGAGCTCATCGAAGTTGTCGAGAGAATTGCAAACAGATATATAAACAGTACTATTGACCGAAAATGAGAAATCGTTTTAAAGAATATGTTAGACTTTGCGCCATCTGCAATAGGAATGAATATAATTGACTTCGACAGAAAGTCCCAATTGGAGAGGCTCCGATTCCCAACAAAGAGTGGGAGTATCTGAACATAGATATTTTTTATGCAGAGGGTTTGACATTTATAACTTGCATCGATGTATATTCCAGATTTTTAGTCATTACCAATATTGAGGATAAAACTAACCTAGGGGAAAAAGTATTAGATGTACTACAGAGTTTTCCAAACGCAAAGAAAATAACACTTGATAACGAACCATTTTTAACTGCTCAATTATAATCTCTAATGCACCGATTAGGAATTGAATTGTATTACTGTACACCACGACATAGCACAACGAATGGACAAACCGAAAAGTTCATTCTACTATAATAGAGATAGCTAGATGTAATAAAGAAGAGTTTCACTTGTTGGAAGATGTAGAAATTTTCTATAGAGCAGCACAACAATATAATCATACAATTCATTCGGTCACACAAAAAAAACCCGCAGATATCCTTTTTAATAAATTGCCACATAACTTAGTAGGTACATTGAAAAAAGCACAGGAAAAAATGTTATTAAGAAATAATCATAGTCAAGCAAAGACATATCAACCAAGCGATACGATATATGAGAAAATTAAAGGGCAAAGGAACAAATTGTTGCCATGATTTAAGAAAGAGGAAATTACGGAAGTAAAAATAAGATATCGCGATAGAATAATTCATAGGGATAATATTATGACCTAAATAGTTTAAACACTTTGTTTGTTTTTAAAGAACATGAATATTTTAAAAATACTTTTTGCAGTATTTGAAATTTGCAAGGCAGAAGTCCAGATACTGGAACGAATACGCAATTAATACCGATTTTAAACTCCTCCTCGCCCCGGTAGGTGAGTATGTAGCGTGCTTGCCTATCATGCGGTGGTCGTGGGTTCGACTCCCACCAGAGGCTTTGGTCTGTCGCTGCAAAAAAAACTAGCTAAATTAGAATCTGCACACAAGCCACTCGGCTTTGCGGAGCTAGGCTTAAAAAAATATATTCTGCAATTGGACGAATATGAAACGAACAGCACGATATTACCATTTCTACTTCACGACATCGACCAACTTAAAAACCAGTCAAAATGAATGAGACCGAGAACTAAACGATCAATTGACACTATAGGAACGGTTTGGAAATGGATAGCTGGTTCACCGGATCACGAGGACCATAATATTGTGGTGAACAAAATAAACGGACTACTATCGAATAATGAACGCTAGAAAATAATTAATGGGGATATTATGGGTACAATTAACCTACTCATCAATACCGTGAATAAAATGTTGAAAACAATCCAATCTTTGGGAGAAGCCCGAAAGACAATAGAAGATTCCATTAGGACTAAGATAAATATATAAATATCGTAAAAACTGAAGCAATGAATATGGAATACGCTTTACAATGGGCAAAAATAGGTGTAATAAATTCTTTTATACTTTCGGAAAAGGAAATTAATGAAGCTAGGGAATTTTTGGACCGTGAGGGCTTCCCATATATCAATTTGCTGGAAGCATAGGGATTTGCTACAGTCAAAATAGCTACGGATCATTCATCATTGGTTTATATAATTAACTTGCCAACCATCGATCGGGCAGATGGTGAAAAATTATTTTTTAAGCCCATAAAACAAAATGAGACTATTATAAAAATTAATTCAGAAAATGTTATTAGATGTAAGAATAGAATTTTTGAAATTAAAAATTATTGTTCTCAATTCAATGAATTATGTATTTGCAAAACTGAAAATTTAATAGATATAAGTGAACCAAATTGTATACCATCACTTTTGAAAAGGAAAAATTACAATTGCACTCATATAAATAATCAGCACATACCTTCTGTAGAAGAATTAAACCAAGGACCTATTCTTCTGAATCAATTTCATGGGATTGTAGAAATATCTGAAATAAAACATATCAGTTGTCCGGAACATATTTGATTCTGTTTCACAACGAAACAGTTACTATCGGAAATCGAACATCTATTTCAAAGGAATTAACAACTTTGAAACCCCTTCCAGCTGTGCTACAGCTATCATCTAATAAATCATAAGTTGAAGACGTTCTATCCTTGGAAATGATGAAGAACTTACAAATTAATAATATCGACGAAATAAACTCCATATCCATTAAGGGGAATTTAATGTTTTCAACCAATATCATTTTATTTATTGCATTGACTATTACAGTTTGACTAATAATCTATAAACGTACAACTAAGTATAATTCGGTCATTAACGTAATAACCATGTTCAATGAAGAAGTCAGACCAAAGGTTTCTATTAACGAAGAACCCTCTTCACAGGAACCGACACGACGATTCTGTAGTGTAAATGATCTCCCAACATTTGAGCAATCGGGACGGTTGATCTCACGGGGGGAGGAGTTAAGTTATGGCATACCATCCCTTAATATAAAAAATTCTTTAGTCACACGACTTATATCTTTTTTTGAATTTAAGTAAAAACGAAATTTATATCTTTTTTTATATTTTTTAAGTTCTATTTATTTAACACAAGCCTTTAGGTTTGCTGCGAATCTTAAGACTAAAAAATTATCAACTAAAATTTATTTTACAGTCAAATCTTAAAACTATTTAACAGGTATCGTGAGAACAACAAAAGCCAGACGCTTTGGTCAGCACAAATGTATGTTCCCATGATTTTCGTATGCAACGAAATTCAAGGTATCAAGTTCTTTATTTTTTAAGACCTTGATTTCGCAACATAAAACATGTTAATATTATAATAAATGTGTGGGAACGTAACTCCTCCCCCACTAGCTCAAAATACTCCTGGATTTTGATAATCGTTAAGTATTGATATAATGTTTATACGGTTATTAATTTAATTAAGTAGATATATATAAAATAAAATATGTAAAAAAAAAATAATATATATGTCACTTTAAAGATTTATGGATTTATAATAGTATATTTTCTATTTGTTTTATTGAACAAAGTATATTCCTCTCATACAAATACAGTTTTCGGTAATTATTATTTGTTACCATTCATTAAGAGATATGTAAAGTTATAATACAAAAGTTTAAAATACTTCTCAATACAAATACAAATTAAAAACAAAATTCTTCAATATAATTATTTTGAATATTTAGAAAGTATTTCACTTATGTGGGGTTGCGAAGATGTCGAAGCTTCTCTGTCCCCTATTTGTGAGTTTTCCCGGATTCTCTCTTGCTTAATATTCACCCTTATGTTATTTTTCTTAGTTAAACAATACAAAGTGAAAAACAGAACAAACATTATAATTACAAGCGTTAAACTTATTCCATACGATACATTTTTGTGGAATTTTAATTCTTTTATTTTCTCAATATTTTCAAAATGTTCTGTTACAATATTTTCAAATCTTAAATCTATATTTGTCATATTCAATTTGTTGCTATTTGGGTAAAAATATTTCTCTCTGTATAGAACCTTTTTATTTGTAAAACTTTCGTTAAGCAAAGAAATGCTACAATTATTAAAAATTATTAAGAAATTGCCTGTAAGATTAAATTTTCTATCGTCACAATTTTGATCCATTGTAAACGCTAAGTTTTTAACAATAAGGGTTTCTTCGTCTATATAAGATATTTCCGTTTTATTGTTATATACAAACTTACAATTATTAAAAAAAATAAAATTTTTACTTTTCTTTAAAGCTCTTATAGCTACATTATCTTTGTAAACAAAATTTTGACCATTAACATATACAATATATTGGTCATATGTATCTATTTCGAGGCCACTTTTATTAGGAATTCGAGTAATAAGCTTCAAGTCAGTTCTTATATAGTTTCTGGGAATTTGTATTGCTATAATGATAGACTGGTCATTAAATGTCATAATTCCTACTTTCAGCATTTTTAACTTATAAAAATCTATTTCGAACTCATCTATTTCCTGCGGTGAAAATATGCCAGGGTGAATTATATTATTTTTAGCTGACACAATGTTATCCTGGATTTGATCTAACTTGTGTTCTAAATTCTTAAGCTTTGCTAATTGGTTCAAGAAAAAAAATTTTGAAATATATCCATTGCCGTCTTAATTTTCTCAAAATAATTTCCTAATTTTTTTCGATCGTCTTCTAACGCAGATCTTAAATATCCCAGAGATTTATTGAAAGAATTATTAATAATTATTTGTTTATTCAATGTTTCAATGTTTCAGTCACTGATAAATGGTCGTATATTTCTTGCCTATCTTCATCATCCATAGTTCCAAATATCCATTTATACATCTTACCCCCCAAATTAAACAATCCTCTCTTCTTCCAATTGTCTTTTGGTATTATAGTCTTGATCTTTGATTCGATAATTAGTATTTCATTTTTAAGTACGTTCCGGTCGTTTATTTCTAAGGTTTTTATATCTTTCTCAATGGCACTTAGAATGCTTCTTACCTCGCCAATATTTATAATGTGGACGATTGTTACTGTTTCATTCACAATGTCGACTTCTCTCATTTTGATTTCGACAAATAAATTTTCCTCGGAAATTTTGTTAACCTGCAGAGTTGCTCGGCTGAATTTTGTTAGAAACGTTAGCAATAGTATCATCATGAGAATCTGAAAATTTTGAAGGTCGTTTAATATGCATTCGTGAAGACTTTGAAATTTATATTTTCCAAATTTGGGTTGTTCTTTATGTCGTAAATCGGAATAGTTTTTCATGTATTCTTCTTGTCTGTTTTCGATGTAAGTCTCTCTCTACCTGCATTAAGTCTTTTTTTTCTCTAATAATTTTCTTCTTATTTTAGCTAACCATCTTGTTGTATGTTGGAATATTTAAATGGTCTTTTTATATATGTTAGGTGGACATTTTCTAAATTGCGTTTTATAAACTTTGGTTCTTCTTTATGTCTTAAACTTTTGTAATTTTTTATAAATCCTGTTTCCCTTCTTTCTATGTAAGATTCCCTATTGCGGTTTAGCCTTTGAATATTATAATTTTTTCTTCTTTCCAGTCTACTTCTGAGAAGTTCGTGATTTATGATACCATTTAATACGTCAAATGGAGTGCATTTAATAGTACTGTGAACTGTGTTATTGTAAAATCTTATTGCCTTTGTCATTTGAGTAGTTATTGGCAATTTTTCTTCGAGGTTAAGTGTTCTAATCTTTTCAGTTAAGGTGTTGTTAAGGCGTTCGATATCAGAATTTCCCGTATGACTGTTTGGTTTAGTGGCATGAAATTCGATTCCCTCTTGTGTTAAGAAATCTCTCATGTTCCTGGAATTGAATTCGTTGTCAAAAACGAATTTTTTACAGGTCCTTTTATTGCCAAAAATTCATTTATCTTCCCTATAATCGTCTGGTTGTTCCTATCCGGCAAATGGAAACCCACATGAACAATTTCGTTCACTGTTGTTGGCGTTTCCGTAAAGTGGAATTTTGTTCTGATCGCATTGCGATCATATTTTCCCAAGGAGCATATGTCGCAATTATTTATAATTTCATGTGTTCTTATCTTCAGTTGTGGGTGGTGTTTGATCCCTTCATAAGTTGGGATAATACCGGCATGACCAACCTCGTTTTTATGGAAAAACGATATTTGTCTTCCCAGCTCGTTTTCATCCTCAATATCTTTAGCAAAATAGCTACATTTCACAAGGGACATTCTTCCAATACCTGAGTATATATATCCAATAAATTAATTTGTAGTCTGTGAAATTGGTGATCGTTGAGCTCGGAAAATATCGCAACTTTTCCTTTAGTAATATGTCTTCGGTCTATATTAATAGCATTATCAGAATCGAGGTCATGCTTATCGATAAAAATTCTTTTGTTATTAAAAATTGTTGTCGTTTCAATTTCCTTAGTCTCTTGTAAAATTATCTGGTATTTAAAACGACTTACAATTGTGTCAAGAATCGGAAAGTGATCGTTGAAATTTTCCGCTTGTGAATGTACAGTTTCACTGTCCTCTGATTGATCGCGATTACTAGTACTTGGTGTTTCTATAAAATTTTCTTCCTGAGAATGATCAGTTTGAACCGCCAGAGAAGCTTCTTATTGCTCTCCTACATTCATATTCTTGATGCTAAGCATTTCGTTGAAGGTAATTCCAAAATCTTCGGAATCAAATGTGTTTATTTCGCATTTTTCGCAATTAATTCGACTGAGAAAATCAGCTATTTTATTTTCCTTCCCCGAAATATAATCAATTTTCGCATCATATTCTCCTAATTGTATCAACCATCGTTGCAATCTGGGGTTGATATCTCTACCTGAATTTTTTGCCTGCAACCACTTCAGTGGCTGATGATCCGTTTGCAAATCAAATTCCCTTCCAAATATATAAGGTATATAATATTTCACTCCCCAAACTATCGCCAATAATTCCTTTTCGATAGTGGAGTAATTTTGTTCATGATTGTTCAATGTTCGCGAAGCAAACGAAATTGGATGACCTTCTTGAGTTAAAACTGCACCAATTGAAAAATTGCTGGCGTCAGTAATAAGCTTGAATCGTTTGTCAAAATTGGGGTACCTCAGAATAGGAGGATTCGTTATAATGTCCTTCAATTTTTCAAAAGCAACAATATAATTTGGGTCCTTTATGTTAACTTTGGCATTTTTCTTCAAGTATCTTATCATAGGGTAAGCTATTTTCGAATAGTCTTTTATGAATTTTCGGTAGAAACCCGTTATGCCCAAAAATGATTTAATTTGCCTTTGTGTCGTCGGGAGGTTTAAATTTTGAATTACCTCAATTTTGTTTGGGTTTGGTTTAACACCCTGAGGTGTAAGAATATGACCCAAAAATTCAGTTTCTTTTTTCAAAAAGTTACATTTATCTATTTGAATTTTAAGTCCAGCTTCTCTTAATGTTTGAAACATCCTCGTCATGTTCTCCATATGTTCGGATAATGACATACTAAAAATTAAAATGTCGTCCAAATAGACCACACAGATTTTATTTATGACGGAGCACAGAATTCATAAGACGCTGAAAAGTCGATGGAGCATTTTTAAGTCCAAGGGGCATTCTTATGAATTCATAATGTCCAAAAGGTGTGGAAAATGCAGTTTTCTGCATGTCATTTTCATTCATCAAAATTTGATGGAAGCCTTTAGCAAGGTCAATAGAAGAGAAATATTGAGCTCTACCTAACTTGTCCAGAATTCCATCGATATTAGGAATCGGGAACTTATCATTCACCGTGTTTTCATTAAGTTTTCTATAATCGACAACGATTCGCCATTTTTTAAGGCCCGAATTGTCGGTATTCTTTGGCACTACCCACAAAGGACTATTATAAGGTACATTGCTTTCCCTAATTATATTCTGTTCTAACATCTCTTTTATCTGTTTCTGAATTTCTTTTTCGTGTATCTGTGGGTATCTGTAAATTTTCGAATATATTGCCCGGTCTGTTGTCGTTATTATTTCGTGTTTTATCTCATTAGTTGCACAAAGTCTATCTCCCTCCTTATAAAATAATTCCTTGAAATTTCGCAATAACCCTGTGAGCAATTGGCTTTCCTCTGAATTTAAATGTTCTAAATTTAATTTTTGTATGTCGCTGTACTCAAGTGAACAAATTTCCTGACTATTGTATGGGTTGTAATGTCCAAACGGTATAGTGTTATCTAAAATGTTAATAAATTTATTCTCTACATCAATCTTAGCTTTAAGAGCGATGAGAAAATTTTGACCAATTATTGAAATCAATAACCTTCCAAGAGAAGGTACCTGAGATATTAAATTCTCTAGGTATGGGGGTAATAATTTTATGTATCACTTGATTTATTCCGTTTATGGTTCTGTAAAAAAGGGGTTTGTTAATTTTCTGAGTGGGAAATGAATTTCCAAGGGCAGTTGGTTTAATTATACTTGTGTCGGAACCGGTGTCTACGAGACATTTAATTCTATGATTGCCAATTGTCACTACTATTATGGGCAATTTTGTGAATGAGGTGTTATAAAAAAATTTACATCTTCTTCTTCGTTTAAATTACCGATATCCATCGGTTCTGGTTTTTGCCTATAACTATTTGTTTGGCTAGATTGCCTACTGTGATAGGAATTTCTGGTTTGGTTGGATTTATCCTTGCCTTCATTACTTTTCCACCTATTATTATCATAATAACTTTTATTATTGTTATAAATTCTGTGTCTTGTATAATTTTGTCCTGAATTGCCCTCATAATTATTACTAGTATTTCCGTTATCATAATTACCGTTGTCATTATTGTCAATTGCATATCTTGTATAATTTTGTCTCGAATTGCCTTAAAATTATTTTTGTTATCATTATAATTACCTTTATTATTATTATTAATTCCATATTTCGTATAATTTTGTCGTGAACTGCTTTTATAATTATTTCTATTATCATTATAATTACCTTCATTATTATTATTAATTCCATATTTTGTATAATTTCGCCCTGGACTGTCTTTGTGAGTATAACTGTTCTTTCTGTGCCTAAAATCTATAGCTCTTCTATCATCCAGTAATTTTAGTTTAGTATATTTAGTTATAATGTTCTGCAGGGTTTCGTTATCTGATATGTGAGCTCTGACATGACCGTCTATTTATTCCAAAAGTAAATCTACCATATCCCTATCAACATTAGATGGCCTATATATTTCTGGTTTTCTTATATCGACCTGATATAATTCATTTATTTCATATTTAGATCTTAAAAATATATCGAATAATTCGCTTAAATCATTAACCTTTACCTGTCTTGCGAAGTTGTATATTTCTGCATACGTCTTTTTCGGCTGCAGATTGATGAGGAGTTTTTGTTTTATTTGCTCCCAAGTTGCTCCCTCATCTAACTCTCGGACAACTCTTCCCGCATCTCCTGAGATTTTCTCGTTGATAATGATTTGGAGACCATAGTCCAAAAGTGTTTCATTACCGGCACATAAAGATATCGTTGATTCCACTGCTCTTATGAAGGACCTCGGATTGTGATTTCTATCCAGAGGTTTTAGCCTTCTAAATTGCTCCAATACATCTTTCGGTCTCAGTTGGAGCTGCCGTTGTTGTTCTTGTTGGAGTTGCTGTTGTTGTAGTTGCTGTTGTTGTAGTTGCTGTTGTTGTAGTTGCTGTTCTTGTTCTTGTTGTAGGTGCTGTTGCTGTAATTGTTGTTGTTGTTGCATAATTTTCTCTTCTTGCCGCTGCAGCACCTCTTGTAGCTCCAGGATCTTCGTTTCCCGTTGGTCCATCATGATTCTCTGTTTGTCGAAATTGGCTGCCCTTAGGTCTCCTCTTTGCATGTAGTATGAAAATATATTGGTTTGCACTTCTTATGTCTTGGCGTGAGTTGTTTCGAATTCGTTTGTATTTTATTTTTTTCTTTTTGTAAAGAGGGGTTGAATAAAATATGTACATTTATCTTAAAAAACACGAAGTTTTTTCAGGATTTGGTTTATGACGAGGAATTTTCAGACTATTTCGTTGGTATTACTGCTGTTTTCGTTTGATTATTTATCACCTTTAGTACTTTATTTTCTTTTAACAAAATTGTTAATATTTTACTCAGTGGTGTAAAAAATTTATTAAATTTCACCTTTTGATTTTCTAGTTTTGTGAGTTATTTATATTAATGTTTCATGATTTTTGTTTATTTTCATTATAACAATTTTAATAATTTTTTCTTTTTGATTTCTAATATACTAAAATATTTCGTTTTTCGTTATTCGTTTTTTTCTTCTTTTTGTTAATATCCTTAGATATTAACACCACCGACTGCGCCACTTATATCTTTTTTTGAATTTAAGTAAAAACGAAATTTATATCTTTTTTTATATTTTTTAAGTTCTATTTATTTAACACAAACCTTTAGGTTTGCTGCGAATCTTAAGACTAAAAAATTATCAACTAAAATTTATTTTACAGTCAAATCTTAAAACTATTTAACAGGTATCGTGAGAACAACAAAAGACAGACGCTTTGGTCAGCACAAATGTATGTTCCCATGATTTTCGTATGCAACGAAATTCAAGGTATCAAGTTCTTTATTTTTTAAGACCTTGATTTCGTAACATAAAACATGTTAATATTATAATAAATGTGTGGGAACGTAACTCACGCGCAACCCATTTTACATGTGCTGAATAAAATAACAACCTTCATATAATTCGTGTAATACAAGAAAAGTTATTTAAAACGTTCCCACAGATTTAACAATACCAATTTCCACTATCGTACAAAAATTTTACTTTTATCTTTCCCACGAATTTTACGACATCAGCTATCGTACAAAATTGAATTTTTTTCATTCCCACAAATCCACCAATACAAAGTGTGACACCTGCAACAGACGATTTCCATGGAACTCAGGAGATCGTTGCACGCGAATTATAGATAAAATAAAATACACAAAGAAAATTGTGATATATCTATCTTTATTTAAATGAATCTTAAGACTGAGGCTTAAAAATATTTAAAATACAATTAGGGCTAAGCAACGCAGACAAAAATGCTTACGTTGCTGTCTGGCAAAGTGTGGGAATAAAACAGAAATATAATACAAAAAATGTTGCGATACAAAAATGCAATAAGATTCTAAATGGTCACTACACTTTGCCAGCCGTTACAATTAGTTGTGGAGGGGATACGTAACTTCTCCCCCTTTTGAATGAAGACTCTCCTGAGTCTTCTATATTTTTATTATTATTCATTTGATTCGGTTTTTATTTTTAATTGTTTTATTAACAATTTCCTTTTTTTTTCATTTCTTAAATTATATATTCTAAAGACAATAATCTTTTTTCTTTTTTTTTGTGATATATGATTAATAAAAAAAAATATTTTATTTTGAGTATTTGGCGATTATTTCACTTATCTGGGGCGAAGGGTTCAAAACTTCTCTTTCCCTAATTTGCAAGTTTTCCTGGACTCTTTCTTGTCTAATATTTACTTTTACATTATTTTTCTTAGTTAGACAATATAAAATGAGGAACAGAGCAAAAATTACAGATACAAGTGTCAAACTTATCCCATACGACACATTTCTGTGGAATTTTAGTTCTTTTATTTCCTTAATATTTTCAAAATGTTCAGTGGCAATGTTTTTGAATTTAAAATCTATATTTGTTACATCTAATTTGTTGTTGTTTGGATAAAAATATTTTTCCTTGTACAGAACTTTTTTATTTGAAAAACTTTCGTTAAGCATAGAAATATTACAATTGTTGAAAATAATCAAAAAATTGCCTGTAAGATTAAATTTTCTATCGTCACAATCTTGATCGACTTTTACATAATTAGAGTTTTTAACAATAAGGGTTTCTTCGTCTATATTAACTATTTCCGTTTCATTGTTATATATAAATTTACAATTATTAAAAAAAATACAATTTTTGCTTTTCTTCAAGGTTCTTATTGCTACGTTATCTTTGTAAATTAAATTCTGGCCGTTAATATCTACTATATATTGGTCTTCTGAATCTATTTCTAGGCTATTTTTATTGGGGATTCTAGTAATTAGTTTTAGTTCAGTTCTTATAAAAGTTTTTGGGATTTGTATTGCTACAATGATAGCCTGGTCACTAAATGTCATAATTCCTACCTTTAACATTTTTAACTTATAAAAATCTATTTCAAAGTCATTTATTTCCTGCGGAGAAAATATACTGGGATGAATTATGTTATTTTTTGCTGACACAATGTTATCCTGGATCTGATCTAATTTGTGTTCCAAATTCTTAAGCTTTGCTAATTGATCCAGAAAGAAAAATCTTGAAATATACTCATTGTTGTCCATTTTAATTTTTCCGAAATAGTTTAATATTTTTTTCCTGTCGTCTTCTAACGCGGATTTTAAATACCCCAGAGATTTATTAAAAGAATCATTAACGATTATTTGTTTATTTAATGTTTCTATAGCCTTATGGGAATTCTGATCAGTGACTGACAAATGGTCATATATTTCCCGTCTATCCTCATCATCCATAGTTCCAAACACCCATTTATATACCCTTCCTCCAAAATTGAACAATCCTCTCCTTTTCCTATTGTCTTTTGGTATTATAGTTTTTATTTTTGATTTCAAAAGTTGTACCTCATTTTCAAGTACATTTCGGTTATTTATATCTAAAGTTTCTATATTTTTCTCTATAGTATATAGTATGTTTCTCACCTCACTAATATCTATAACGTGGACTATTGTTATAGTTTCGTTTACGATGTCGACTTCTCGCATCTTTATTTCGACAAATCCATTTTCCTCGGAAATCTTATTAACTTGCAGAGTTGCTCGACTCAGCTGCGTCAGGGACATTAGCAGTAGTGTTATTATGAGAATCTGAAAATTTCGAAGGTCTTTTAATATTAGAAACATGAACATTTTCCAATTTTTGTTTCCTAAACTTAGGTTGTTCCTTGTGCCTTACGTTTCTGTAATTCTTTATGTAACCTTCTTTCCTATTTTCTACGTAGTTTTCCCTAGATTCATTTCTTCTTTGAATCATTTTGCATTTTGCATTTTCTAATCTTTCCTTTATAATGCTATGATTGATCAATTTATTCTGCACATCTAAGGGACTACATTTTATCGTGCTATGATAGTTACTATTGTACAGTTTTATCGCCTTATTAATTTGGGTATTTATCGGAAGTTTTTCCTCTAAATTAAAGACTCTGATTTTCTCTGTGATCGTACTATTGAATCTTTCAATATCCGAATTACCGGTATGGCTATTCGGTTTTTTAAAATGATATTGATGATGAGCAAATATGACAGTTGTTTATTATCTTGTGAATTGATAATTTTAGATGCGCTCTCATACTTATGGAATAATGCTATTTGCCTATTCAGCTCATTGTCATCGTCTATATCTTTAGCAAAGTAGGAACACTTAACAAATTTAAATTTTTCTTTATCGGGAAATTCTTCAATCAATTGCAACTGAACCTTATAATATTCATGATCAGTCACCTCCGAATATATTCCTATTTTTCCTTTAATGATTTCTCTCCTTAGAATATTAGACACGTTCTCGTTTTCAATGTCGTTTCTATCTATATAAATTCGTTTATTACCAAAAACTGTTATCGTGTCCGTTTCCTTATTCTCCACTACAATAATTTGAATTTTAAAACGATTGACTACAGTATCCAAAATTGGAATACCATCATTAAAGTCTTCCTCTTGAGAGTGTATCGTTTGAACATCCATAGAATCTCCGTCATTACTTGTGTCTCCATTATGTATAAAATCTTCATTAAATATTTCTGCTAAATTTATCTCATTTGTCTCCGCATTAATTCTACTTAGAAAGTCTGCAATATAGTTACACTTTCCTTTTATATATTCTATTTTAAAATTATATTCGCCTAATTCAATAAGGTATCTCTGTAGCCTTGGGCTTATATCCCTGCCCGAATATTTGCTCATAAGCCACTTCAGGGGTTGGTGATCGCTTTCCAAGTCAAATTCTTGTCCGTATATATATGGCCTAAAGTATTTAACACCCCAAACTATTGCCAACAATTCCTTTTCAATTGTTGCATAGTTTGTTTCGTGTTTGTTAAGCGTTCGCGAAGCATATGCAACTGGGTGACCATCTTGAGTTAAGACAGCTCCAATTGCATTATTGCTTGCATCGGTGACAATTCTGAAACGCTTAGAAAAATTTGGATATCTTAATAAGGGAGAATTTGTTATGAGCTCCTTAAGTTTTTCGAAGGCTACTATGTAGTTAGGGTCATTTTTATTTACCTTTCCGTTCTTCTTTAGATACCTAATCATTGGATATGCTATTTTAGCGTAATTATGGATAAATTTTCGATAAAATCCGGTCATTCCTAAAAATGACTTAATTTGCTTTTCGGTATCTGGAAGCTTAAGCTTCTGTATTATAGAGATTTTGTTAGGATCTGGTTTTACACCACAAGTTGTTAGTACATGACCCAGAAATTGCGTTTCCTTTTTGAGGAAATCACATTTATTTATTTGTATCTTTAGTTTGGCATTTCTCAAGGTTCTAGGTATATCCTTGATGTTATTAATATGTTCCATTAAGGATGAACTAAATATTAGTATGTCGTCCATATAAACAACACATGTCTTATTTATAAAATTTCTAAGTAGCGAATTCATCAATCTCTGAAAGGTTGATGGTGCATTTTTGAGGCCAAAGGGCATTCGTATAAACTCATAGTGCCCAAAAGGAGTAGAAAAGGCTGTTTTTTTCTATCCTCTTCCCTAAGAAGTATCTGATGGAAACCCTTAGCTAGGTCTATGGTCGAAAAATATTGTGCTTTACCCAGCTTATCTAATAGTCCATTTAAGTTAGGTATAGGATATTTGTCCTCTATCGTATGTTCATTCAGTTTTCGATAGTCAATTACTATTCTCCATTGTTTCTCCCCAGAATTATCGTTCTTTTTGGGAACAATCCACAAAGGGCTATTATAAGCAGAATTGCTCTCACGGATAATATTTTGTTTCAACATTTCATTTATTTGCTTTTCTATTTCACCTTCATGGATTTGAGGGTACCGATATATTTTCGAATATAAGGGTTTGTCAGTGTTAGTAATTATTTGATGTTCTATTTCAGTTGTAGCTGAAAGATTATCTCCCTCGAAATAAAATAGATCTTTAAATTCAGTAAGAAGATTTGTTATCGTTCCAGTCTCTTCTTCATTCAAATGGCTAAAATCAAGCTTGTTTAAAACGTTTTCTTTCAAAATTGGTTCGAGTAAACCTATGTTCTCTATATGAAAAGGGTAGTGCATCTCTTCGAAAAGGAATTTATCACCCAAAATTTCCACATAACCATGTTCGTTATTTATTCTCGCCTTAAGGGGTATCAAAAAATCTTGTCCGATTATAGCATCATATTTATCATTCTGAAAGTCAATTACTTTCCAACTAAGCGTTCCGCTACAATTAAAGTCTTTTGGAAAAGGTGTTACTATTTGAAAATGTATTTCATCAATTCCGTTTATCGTTCGATATTTAATAGGTTTTTTAAGTTTTTGTTCCGGGTAATTTTCAACTAATTTATTCCGCTTAACAATGCTCGTTGTTGAGCCAGTATCTATAAGGCATTTAATTCTTTGCCTACCTATAGTAATTATTATTATGGGCAGTTTAGATTTGGAGGCATTGTGAAAAAATTTACCTCGTTTTCCTCGACATTACTAATGTCCATCATGGTGCCGTTATTGTAATCGTTTGTAACGTGCCCTACACTTTCTCCGCGATCAACGCTCATGTGTGAAGTACGAGTCCTATTTGAACTTGTCCCTTGTCGATTATTATTGTTGTAATAACTTCCGCTGTTGTTGCCATTATTGCGGTTATAGTTATTATTGTACCGGTTATTATTACTGCTATTATTATTATTGTTCTTGTTATTACTAGTATTATTATTATCATAACTATTATTATTATTATAATTATTATTGTTCTTATTATTATTATTGCTGTTATTTTTATTATTATTATAATTTTTATTGCTATTGTAATTATTATTACCACTATTATTATTGTTCTTATTGTTACCGCTATTATTATTGTTCTCTGGTCTCCGTTTATATTGCAAATTAACTCTATGGTCAAAAGCTATGGCCCTAGTATCATGTAATAATTTTAATTTCGTATATTTGGCAATTATATCGGTCATTGTTTCATGTTCACCTATATGTGCCCTTATTGGTCCATCTATTTTTTCCAACAATATGTCCACCAAATCCCTATCAACGTTTTCTGGTCTTTATATGCCAGGTTTAAATGGATCAGCTAAATAAATATCATTTACCTCGTATTTACATCTCTCAAAATAACTAAATAATTCGCTTAAATTTCTTACTTTTATAGTCCTGCAAGAATTGAAGACCTCCGCATAAGTCTTTTTCGGGCTGAACTCCTGTAGAATTTTGGCTTTCATCTCCTCCCAGGTAGCATTGATTTGTAACTCCCTCACTCTTCGGCCAGCGTTCCCAAGAACCTTTTCGTTTGCAACAATTTTAACGCAAAACTTAATAAGATCGTGGTTATTTCCACACCCCAAACTATTGCCAACAATTCCTTTTCAATTGTTGCATAGTTTGTTTCGTGTTTGTTAAGCGTTCGCGAAGCATATGCAACTGGGTGACCATCTTGAGTTAAGACAGCTCCAATTGCATTATTGCTTGCATCGGTGACAATTCTGAAACGCTTAGAAAAATTTGGATATCTTAATAAGGGAGAATTTGTTATGAGCTCCTTAAGTTTTTCGAAGGCTACTATGTAGTTAGGGTCATTTTTATTTACCTTTCCGTTCTTCTTTAGATACCTAATCATTGGATATGCTATTTTAGCGTAATTATGGATAAATTTTCGATAAAATCCGGTCATTCCTAAAAATGACTTAATTTGCTTTTCGGTATCTGGAAGCTTAAGCTTCTGTATTATAGAGATTTTGTTAGGATCTGGTTTTACACCACAAGTTGTTAGTACATGACCCAGAAATTGCGTTTCCTTTTTGAGGAAATCACATTTATTTATTTGTATCTTTAGTTTGGCATTTCTCAAGGTTCTAGGTATATCCTTGATGTTATTAATATGTTCCATTAAGGATGAACTAAATATTAGTATGTCGTCCATATAAACAACACATGTCTTATTTATAAAATTTCTAAGTAGCGAATTCATCAATCTCTGAAAGGTTGATGGTGCATTTTTGAGGCCAAAGGGCATTCGTATAAACTCATAGTGCCCAAAAGGAGTAGAAAAGGCCGTTTTTTTCTATCCTCTTCCCTAAGAAGTATCTGATGGAAACCCTTAGCTAGGTCTATGGTCGAAAAATATTGTGCTTTACCCAGCTTATCTAATAGTCCATTTAAGTTAGGTATAGGATATTTGTCCTCTATCGTATGTTCATTCAGTTTTCGATAGTCAATTACTATTCTCCATTGTTTCTCCCCAGAATTATCGTTCTTTTTGGGAACAATCCACAAAGGGCTATTATAAGCAGAATTGCTCTCACGGATAATATTTTGTTTCAACATTTCATTTATTTGCTTTTCTATTTCACCTTCATGGATTTGAGGGTACCGATATATTTTCGAATATAAGGGTTTGTCAGTGTTAGTAATTATTTGATGTTCTATTTCAGTTGTAGCTGAAAGATTATCTCCCTCGAAATAAAATAGATCTTTAAATTCAGTAAGAAGATTTGTTATCGTTCCAGTCTCTTCTTCATTCAAATGGCTAAAATCAAGCTTGTTTAAAACGTTTTCTTTCAAAATTGGTTCGAGTAAACCTATGTTCTCTATATGAAAAGGGTAGTGCATCTCTTCGAAAAGGAATTTATCACCCAAAATTTCCACATAACCATGTTCGTTATTTATTCTCGCCTTAAGGGGTATCAAAAAATCTTGTCCGATTATAGCATCATATTTATCATTCTGAAAGTCAATTACTTTCCAACTAAGCGTTCCGCTACAATTAAAGTCTTTTGGAAAAGGTGTTACTATTTGAAAATGTATTTCATCAATTCCGTTTATCGTTCGATATTTAATAGGTTTTTTAAGTTTTTGTTCCGGGTAATTTTCAACTAATTTATTCCGCTTAACAATGCTCGTTGTTGAGCCAGTATCTATAAGGCATTTAATTCTTTGCCTACCTATAGTAATTATTATTATGGGCAGTTTAGATTTGGAGGCATTGTGAAAAAATTTACCTCGTTTTCCTCGACATTACTAATGTCCATCATGGTGCCGTTATTGTAATCGTTTGTAACGTGCCCTACACTTTCTCCGCGATCAACGCTCATGTGTGAAGTACGAGTCCTATTTGAACTTGTCCCTTGTCGATTATTATTGTTGTAATAACTTCCGCTGTTGTTGCCATTATTGCGGTTATAGTTATTATTGTACCGGTTATTATTACTGCTATTATTATTATTGTTCTTGTTATTACTAGTATTATTATTATCATAACTATTATTATTATTATAATTATTATTGTTCTTATTATTATTATTGCTGTTATTTTTATTATTATTATAATTTTTATTGCTATTGTAATTATTATTACCACTATTATTATTGTTCTTATTGTTACCGCTATTATTATTGTTCTCTGGTCTCCGTTTATATTGCAAATTAACTCTATGGTCAAAAGCTATGGCCCTAGTATCATGTAATAATTTTAATTTCGTATATTTGGCAATTATATCGGTCATTGTTTCATGTTCACCTATATGTGCCCTTATTGGTCCATCTATTTTTTCCAACAATATGTCCACCAAATCCCTATCAACGTTTTCTGGTCTTTATATGCCAGGTTTAAATGGATCAGCTAAATAAATATCATTTACCTCGTATTTACATCTCTCAAAATAACTAAATAATTCGCTTAAATTTCTTACTTTTATAGTCCTGCAAGAATTGAAGACCTCCGCATAAGTCTTTTTCGGGCTGAACTCCTGTAGAATTTTGGCTTTCATCTCCTCCCAGGTAGCATTGATTTGTAACTCCCTCACTCTTCGGCCAGCGTTCCCAAGAACCTTTTCGTTTGCAACAATTTTAACGCAAAACTTAATAAGATCGTGGTTATTTCCACAAAGAGTGAGGTTTGTCTCCACGGCATTTATAAATGATCTGCAATTGTGGTTCTCCTCAAGTGGCTTAAGACGCCGAAATTGTTCGATGACGTCCTTGGCCGACATATTAAATAAAAATTGTTGATGCTGCTGTTGTACCTGTTGTAGTTGCTGTTGTTGTTGATCATATTGTAGCTGCTGTTGTTGTTGAGCTTGTTGTATTTGCTGTTGTTGTTGATCCTGTTGTAGTTGCTGTTGTAAATTGATTTGTTGTTGTTGTTCCAGCTGTTGCTGTTGTTGATTTATTTTCAACTCCTGTTGTTTTAGAACCATTTCAAGTTCTACTATTCTTTGCTGCAAATGTTCTGCCATGTTTTTTTCGTTTAGTTTGCGATGTGAGTCGAAAGTATTATTTCGTTTGTTGTTCATAAAAATTTGGTCTCTTATCGTTGTTGTTTATTAATTTTTTACTTTTCAATTTTGGTTTTTGGTTTTTTTTTTTGTTTAATATATTTTTTATTTTACAATTTTCTGGTTTTTAATGATATTTAATTCATTAATTTCTTTTTATTAATTTTTTGTTTTTAATCTTAATGGTACTTATTTAATTGTTTTTGCGTTCACTTAGTCCTATTTTTTTTTTTTTTTTTTTTTTTTTTGGTTCTTTTCACTTATTCTTTGGAATAAGTTATCCTACCGACTGCTCCAATTATAGATAAAATAAAATACACAAAGAAAATTGTGATATATCTATCTTTATTTAAATGAATCTTAAGACTGAGGCTTAAAAATATTTAAAATACAATTAGGGCTAAGCAACGCAGACAAAAATGCTTACGTTGCTGTCTGGCAAAGTGTGGGAATAAAACAGAAATATAATACAAAAAATGTTGCGATACAAAAATGCAATAAGATTCTAAATGGTCACTACACTTTGCCAGCCGTTACAATTAGTTGTGGAGGGGATACGTAACTCGCGCTAAATAGTCAATGCTGATGTCAACACTTTTACTAAAGGTAATAAATTCTCAATAAAATTGATTTCCACAATAATTATTACTCTTTATTTTTATACAATTATTTCTCTTAATATTTAAGCTTATTTTCTTCTTCATTTTCAAATCTGTTCTATCTTTAATTATTCTCACAAAATACTTTAAGCTCGTTAATGATTTAAGCTTACTTTACTCTTTATTTTAAGTAAGCTCACAAATTATTTTAAGTTAACCCTTTTGTAAAATACATAAAAGATAAAACAAAAATAAAGAACAGTTAGTTCAAGTTGGTATTTAAAAATATAAATATTAAAAGAGAAAGAAAAATAAATAAATTTTTTTAAATAAAAATCTAGTGAACTTATTAATTTGCGAATTCTCACCATATAGCTTGGGGAAGTTCGAACTGTAACCAAAGGGGGATGCTTTACTTGAATTCCTTAATGAAAATGACCTTTTTACCCTTAATGTTTGGAACGCGGCGACCTTTGTTAACAAATTAATGGAAGAAGTTCTAGATATTTCAAAATGTTCAAAAAATTCAGTGGATGATATCCAAGATTGTCATGTCTCTAGCAAACATTCCTTCTCGGATCACCGATACATTTTATTTAAACTAACACACCCGCCACCTGAACCCTTTAAGTTCAGGAATAAGGCTAAAGCTGATTGGCCTAAATTTAGAAGAAATCTACAGGCCCGTCTAACTACTCCTCCCACAGACCTAAGGTATGTCGAAGAGGTTGACGAAGAAGTGGACAAATTAGCGAAAAGCCTTATCGAGTCCTTCAAGGAATGTTGTCCACCCCGGTAAAATAGGTCTCCTCGAGATTAACATGGCTAACAGGGGAACTGATAAATCTTGGGAAGGACATCCGAAGACTATTCAATATTGCTCGTCGTAAAAAACATTCAATATACTGGGACGGCTACTACGTCAAACTCAGGGATTACAACAAAAAGATTCGAGTAGCCAAACTCAACTCCTGGAAAGTCTTCTGTGAACAGGTTGATAGCGTTAATGACATCTCGAAAACAAAGAAATTCTTATCGAAAACCCATTCACAGCCTGAAACTCTAATTGGTAAGGACGGGATTCGGGCGGAATCAATGGAATATTGATGGAAACACACTTTCTTACCGAAGAACATGGGCCGAATAGGAACCCAGAAATTGGTACCAATGTGTCCCGACTAACTGGAACCAACGTGAAACAGCAGACGGGACCCGATGGGGAACAATATGAAGGGCCTAATGAGGAACAATATCGAGAAGAAAAAATGCTAGAATAACCGAAAATATGGTAATTAAGGCAATACAAAGCTTTGCCCCCTTTAAGGCAGCTTGCCCAGATGAAATCTTTCCTGCTCTATTACAAAAGAGCGGGGACTTAATTGGTAGCAGTCTGGCTGGCATATTCTCTGCTTGCCTTAAATTGGCGTACACTCCCAGGGCTTGGCAGCAGGCCAAAGTGGTGTTCATACAACAGCCGGGAAAGGAAAGCTACGCGAACCCAAAGGCCTATCGACCGATAAGTCTTACATCCTTCGTACTGAGAACCATGGAGCGAATAGTCGATAACATGGTTAAATCTCAAATCCCAAATGAGTTGGTAAAGTTCAAACAACACGCTTATTTAAAGGGACGCTCAGTGGAAACTGTGCTTCATGAAGTAGTTCACCACATCGAAAGATCTTTTGATCTAAAAATCTTCACCCTAGTTATATTCATGAATATAGAAGGACCAACCAATACGCTACTCCAATTCCTAAAACGATTCGACATAGACCGGCATATCAAAGCCTGGATCAGTCACATGCTAGGGAATAGATGGATGAGTTGCGAGGTCGGTGGCATTAAAACAAGATACAAGGTTTTTGTGGGACAACTCAAGAAGGGATTTTAGCCCCCTTCTCTGGGTGACCACTATAAACAGTCTTGTAAGTATTCTAGCCAATAAGGGTTGCCAACCTGTCTGCTACGCAGACGACGCAGCGATACTGTTAAGGGGGGAAGATCCTAGAAATTTATGTAGGAGGGCATAGGATGCACTCGAGTGCATCGGATGCATATTATTGGGCACAACCGAGGGGATTAAATGTTAACCCGGAAAAGACTGAAATATGCCTCTTTACTAGGAAGACGAGAATAGTATAGTGTTATTAGGTAGGGTGTATGAAAGGACACAAAGATTGGGTGGCTAAGACTGGTGAGAACCGTCCAATCTTAGGAGGAATGTTTTTTAAATGCTTCCCTCAAAGCAAGGCACGTGTGCACACTAGATGCACTTATTTGTATGTAATTTACATGTAGGCAGGATATGCCAGAGTTTGAGCTCGTAGGCAGATTATGCCAATAAAAACAACTCTATTTCTTGGTGAATCCAATTCAAAACTATGATTAAGATTGATTTTATTTTTACAAAAATTTGGCTTTATATATTATAAAAATTAAGGGATCTTTTACTTAGAATAATTATATCTATCCCTATTTTATTTATGCATACATACTATCATACACATTTGTTTCTAATTGATTTTTGAAGGTGGGGCTTAACTGACCAATCAGTGCACGTTCAAAATCAATTCATATTTTTCTTCAAAATTGAGTGACATTCCATTCTTCAACTTTGTTGAAGTTCATTGGCATAAATTTGTCACCTCGCTACAAGTGGGGTTTAATTTCACTAAGCGACATTCTAATTTATTGTAATATAACCCTTCACTTGGGGTTAGTGTATTTTATGGTATGTATGGTATGTATAGCTATGAATGCATGTGTACTTAGAGAATTTTGGATATAAACAAATGAATGTAAACAAATAGATGTAAACAAATAAACATAAACAAATAAACGTAAACAAATAACACGTGCATTCATTTAGAAATAAAATAAAATTAAATAAATACAAATGAGTATACTTTCATACATATACGTATGTTACATCATTACACCCATACCCTTAAGATGAAATTTGTGGGTTTTTCTTTTTTTTTTTTCTAAATTTATGAATTTCATCTGATAAAATAATTTATATTTGTTTTTCTTAACATTAGTGGTTATTTAAATTTTTGTTTTTGTCTTAAAATTAATGGTCATTTAAAAAAATCTTTTTGTTTTAATAATATTCTATACAATATATTGAGTAATTTCTATATTAATAATATACTTAATTTATTATGTGATTATGTGTTTAGTGATTAATAATTTTCCTTTTTTTTTTTACAATTTTTATAATTGATTCTTATATATCTTAATTCTATTACAAACTTGTAGTTCTTATGTTATTTATAATATTTATTTCTTCTTATTAATATCTTGAAAATTTCATTTACTTTTATATAATTTTAAGGTATTGTTATGATATGTTTTTAGGTTTCCTTTTATATCTAAGGTTGAATTTACCTTTTCAGTATTTATAATTTTATATGGACCATGAGTAGGACAAGTGTTTTTCCTTCTACTCTCATATTTTACTAACACTAAATCTCCTATCTTAAAGTTGCTAACATTAGTGTAACTATCATATTGTATTTTTCTTTTCTCTTTTGCTACTTTAATTAATTTTTTAGCTCTATCTAATGCCGATGCTATTCTAGCTTTGAACTCATTTGCATAATTTTCTAAATTATAAATTGGCTTGTTATCTGTAATTTTGTCTGTGGGCAATCTCGCTAATTTACCAAATACTAGCTCAAAAGGTGTGTACCCTGTATCTACGTGTGGAGTTGTATTATATGCAAATGTGTAGTATTGAATCCAAGAGTCCCATTCTTCATTTTCTGTGAAGTTCAATAGGTATTCGTTTAGAACTCTATGATTTCTTTCCAAAGACCCTATTGTTTGATGGTGATAAGGAGTGGAAAATTTTTGTTCTATTTTCAACATGTTGCATATTTCATTTAGTAATTGGTTAGCAAATTCCGTACCTCTGTCAGATTTCAAGATCTTAAAAGTGCCATATTTGAGTATGCATTGTTCTACTAAAACTTGAGCAATGCTCCTAGCTTCCTTTGTTTCCATAGGATAGGCTATAACATATTTGCTTAAATCGCATTGTAGCGTGAGAATATATCTATAATTATTGGATAACCTAAGTGGACCTATCGTGTCGATAGTAACTATCTCAAAAGTATTGTCTGGCGTGTCAGTAATTTGCATTTTTTCTTTTATCTTTCTATTTTGCTTATTCTTTAAGCATGAATCACAATTATTAATGTATTTCTTAATCATTTTGTTCATATTTTTCCAAATGTATCTTTGTTTTAATCTTAATATGGTTCTTCTGATTCCTTGATGTCCTCCAATTGGACTATCATGATATTCTTTAATTAAATTTAGTTGTACTTCTTTATCTACTATTCTTTGCAAAGGCTTATATAAAATAATATTCAAATAAAGATTCTTTAATCTTTTCAACATTTTATTATAAATAGACGTGTAGGTTTCTTTAAACCTTTTCATTGACACGTGTTCAAATATTTCATTATCTACTGATAATGCGAGATCTCGTATCCGATTTTTATTCATGTAAGTAATTAATTTCTCCATAATCATGTCTAGACATGTAGGATTATCGTTAAAACCTATGATAAAATCATCTTGAACTTTATTAATTTGACCGAATTCTAACTTCATAGAAAACATCATTTTGTGCACATTGTTGACATCTGAAATGGACGTACATTCCCATATATGAATATCTTTGGTACTGTCTCTATTTTCAGGAATTAAATTTTGCCTTGCTTGCATACTTCTTGTGATGGGTAGTAATTTCTTGCTAACTGCCTCTTCATCACATGTGGGAATCATTGTTTTTAATATATCAGAATTAATTTGAATTCTCGATAAGGCATCTGCATTAGTGTTCATGCAGCCCTTTTTGTAAACTATATCAAAATCGTAATCACATAAATCCAATCTAATTCTCGTCAGTTTAGAAGATGGGTTTTTATGTGAAAATAGCGAAACGAGTGGTCTATGATCTGTTACTACTGTAAATTTTCTACCGTACAGGTATGGTCTGAAAAAATTTATGGACCAGTGAATAGCTAGTAGTTCTTTTTCTATTACGGATTTGTTTAAGTCGTGTTTTTGAAGAGATTTACTTGCGTATGATATTGGTAAATCGTTACCATTGTTATCTTGCGAAAGTACAGCTCCTAATGCATAGTTTGATGCATCAGTGGTAAGCACAAATGTTTTTGAAAAATCTGGATATTGCAAAACAGGTGGGTTAATTAACTTCAATTTCAGTGTTTCAAATGATTTTTGGCATTCGTCAGACCAGACAAATATTTGACCTTTCTTTAACAGATTATTCAAACATTTAGTTAAATCTGCAAAATGAGGTATAAATCTTCTATAGTAATTACAAAATGCTACAAATCGTCGAACTTCATCCGCATCTTTTGGTACGGGATAATTTTCAATTGCCTTATGTTTTGCAGGATCGGTCTTTATGCCGTCTTTGGTTATTAAGTGACCTAAATAAACGACTTCAGATTTTAAAAATACACATTTACTTGCGTTTAGTTTCAGATTATATTTCCTCAATCTTTCAAAAACATTAATTAGGTTCTCATTATGATGTTTTAAACTACATCCAAAAATAATGATGTCATCTACGTAAAGGAAAGCTTTGCTATCTAAACCTGAGAGTGCGATAGTTAACATTCGCTGGAAACTATTCGATGAAATTTTTAATCCAAATGGTAATCTTTTAAATTGATAGTGGCCATCTGCTGTTGAGAAAGCGGTATGATGTCTAGAATTCTCATCTAACATTATTTGATGAAAAGAGCTAGTCATATCTAAGGTTGAAAAATATTTCGCTCTACCCAGTTTGTCTAGTACATCTTCTAATTTTGTTAATGGAAATTTGTCATTTACTAATTTTTTGTTGAGTTGTCTAAAATCAACTACAAGTCGCCATTTCTTCTTATCTGCATCGTTCCTCTTCGGTACAACAAGCAATGGTGAGTTGTAGGCACTAGTCGAATTTTCTATTATATCATCGTCAAACAGTTTTTTAACCTGTTGATTAATTTCCTCGATTTGTGTCTGTGGCAAACGATAATTTTTTATATACACAGGTGTTTCATCTGATACAGTCAAATGTTGTGTATAAAAATTGTTAGCTGATAGTTTGTCTCCTTCCAAATGAAAAATATCAGAATATTCTTCAATTATTTCATTTAGAGAATTTTTAGCATAATTATCTCTACTATCAATATTTAAAGTATCTAATAATTTCTCAAATCGTTTTCTGTCTGTATTAGTAAAATTCTGTTTATTTCTAGTTACACAAATATAATTAGAGATTGGCTCAACGTTGAATTCAATATTTTTAAGTTTCACATCTTTATCAGTTGTGTTAAGAATTTTTACATGAGCAATTCCTTCTTTTGGAATGATGCAATTACTTAAAAATACTCCTTCCTCTAATTGTCTGTTTAGAACCAAACTGTCTTCCGTTAAATTTACGTTAACTTGATGTATGACTTCGCTACGTTTGGGTATTGTTATGAAAAAATCTTTTAAGACTTTTGATTTCATAGGTATGGTATATTCTTCATTCCCAACTACAAAAGTTATAGTGAAAGTTTCATAGTCTATTTTAGCTAATAGTTTGTTTAAAATATCGCGACCTATTATTCCATCTGTTTTAATTGGAAAATCGTCTTCTATTATTTGGAATTTGTGTGAAATACTTTTGTTAAATATGCTGAAATGCATATCAAGTGTACCTAACGAGGTAATAGATTCATTTGAAATGCCTGACAATGTACAACAATTGTTTTCGTCAATTGTTTCATTTATATTAGTAACATTCTTTTTGCATAAAGATATGTCAGCGCCAGTGTCCACTAAAAAACTTAGATATTTATTATCTAATTTATATTTTAATTCTATATAATTTGTAATATTATCCGTAATGTTAAATACTTTGTGTTCATTATATCCGGAAGGTGCATTTAATTGTTCGCCCGAGTCACCTCCGGACTCTGGAAGTTTTCCTGTAATACGTGTATATTTCGTGAGCTATTATTGTTGTTTCTACGATTTTGATTATTATTATGATTCCGGTTATTCGAATTGTTATTGTTATTATTGTTATTATTTCTGTCGTAATGGTTATTCCTATCTGAATTGCAGTTGTTTCTGTTATAATTGTTTCTGTTTGAACTATTGTTATAATTGTTCGAATAATTGTTGTTAGGATATCTATTGGAATTGTTGTAATTTCTACCAGTATTATTATTTTGTAGGCTGTGATTGGAATTATTACGTCTTTGATTATTTCTCCCATTCGGATTGTTTCCATTTCCATTAAAGAACATAATTTGATTTTCCACATGACTTTCTACATTCAAGGCCAGGGTTACTGCTTCGTTCAGTGTCTTTGGTTGTGCAGCAAAAATGGTGCTTATATATTTTTCATTCAGACCTTGTTTGAATATGTTTAGCGAATATAGTTCATTTATCCTTTTTACATTGGCTATTTCTGTCTCATTTTCTAATTTCAATTCTTGTACCTGCACTTCGTTTAGTTCATCTATTAACTTCAAAATTTTATCACTATAGGTGCTGATTGAATCATTTCGTTGTTGAAATCTAGAGAGTAGGTTCTGTATCTTACTTACTGTTCGATTATTCTTATACCTATTTGTGAGCAATGTTTTTAGAGAATTGAAATCTGACAATGGGTTGGAACCAATTGCCGTTCTAACTGTTAAACTACATTTTACGTTTATAACAAAGTTTATTAGAATTGGTTTAGATGTATCATTCAAGGTGTCGTATATTAATTTTATTATTGTCAGAAATGGTTTGAGTTCTTGAAAATTACCTTTGAATTCAGGGATTATCTTGAAAGCTGTTTCTATATTGAAAGATGCCATGTTTGTATTGTTTTCGATTTCTGGTTCTAATTCTGTTATATGTGTTTCTATTTTTTCTTCTCCCTCTGGTTGGGGTTCTTCTGTTTCCATCGGTCTTAATAGTTTTGATATTTCCTTCTCTAGTTTTATTAATGTACTAAAAATGTTTTCCCTTTCTTCTAATTTAGTTTCTCTTATTATTTCTTGACTAATTTCCTTGACAAGTTGTAATTTAGCTTTAATTGTCTTTTGTGTATATCTCCTATTTGGCTGTTTCTTCAAGTTTTTCAATAAGTCTTGTATAATATAAAATTTGTCCATTTAGAGTAAAATAATTTTTGTTTTATTTAATTTACATATCTAATTTTTTAATATTTGCGGCTCAAATCCTAGTTGCCGTTTTAATAGCATAAAATAATTACAAAATAAATATAAATTATTACTAAAGGTGTGGTCATCTTTCTAGTTCAGAAGCTTGAGTTGTTGGTAGAATTGATGTTTCTGCTCTCCCTTGCTGATTGCTATAAGCCTTCTAAACTCCTTTCGTTGTTTGTCGATTCGGGTCTTTTTACCCCCTCTCGATCTCCTTTTTGGTTTTTGTTGTTTGGTTGCTAGAGATTGTGGTGCAGATGTTCTTTTTCTATACTCTTCTATGGTCAACGCTCTCGGACCATAGTTTTTTGGTGTTGCCTTGTATGTTGGTATGTTTTCTGGTATGCCTTCTGGGATGTACTCCTCTGTAATCTGTTCCTTACTCACTAAGGCTTCGTATTTTAATATTATTGCGTCGATGTCTTCTTTTGACGGGGTGTCCTTCAGCGGCGGTAGAACTTCTACGCTGATGACAGACATTTAGATACTAGTTGATGGTTTACCAGTTTTGAGTTGTATTAGTTAGATTCCGAGTTTGTCCTTATGAACTTTTTTTTTTTTCAGGATTCTGCAGGTTCGTTTTCCAGGATCGCCATATGGTGTTATTAGGTAGGGTGTGTGAAAGGACACAAAGATTGGGTGGCTAAGACTGGTGAGAACCGTCCAATCTTAGGAGGAATGTTTTTTAAATGCTTCCCTCAAAGCAAGGCACGTGTGCACACTAGATGCACTTATTTGTATGTAATTTACATGTAGGCAGGATATGCCAGAGTTTGAGCTCGTAGGCAGATTATGCCAATAAAAACAACTCTATTTCTTGGTGAATCCAATTCAAAACTATGATTAAGATTGATTTTATTTTTACAAAAATTTGGCTTTATATATTATAAAAATTAAGGGATCTTTTACTTAGAATAATTATATCTATCCCTATTTTATTTATGCATACATACTATCATACACATTTGTTTCTAATTGATTTTTGAAGGTGGAGCTTAACTGACCAATCAGTGCACGTTCAAAAATCAATTCATATTTTTCTTCAAAATTGAGTGACATTCCATTCTTCAACTTTGTTGAAGTTCATTGGCATAAATTTGTCACCTCGCTACAAGTGGGGTTTAATTTCACTAAGCGACATTCTAATTTATTGTAATATAACCCTTCACTTGGGGTTAGTGTATTTTATGGTATGTATGGTATGTATAGCTATGAATGCATGTGTACTTAGAGAATTTTGGATATAAACAAATGAATGTAAACAAATAGATGTAAACAAATAAACATAAACAAATAAACGTAAACAAATAACACGTGCATTCATTTAGAAATAAAATAAAATTAAATAAATACAAATGAGTGTACTTTCATATATATACGTATGTTACATCATTACAATAGTTTACTTCGATGAACCCCGCCTCCAGGGCAAAACGATTAGAATCACACAAACGGTGAAACACCTCGGGGTGATTCTCGATAAAAAGCTCACTTGGAAGGACCATATTGATAGCAGGGTCGCGAAAGCTTACCGTATATGGGTCATTTGTAGAAGAGCTATAGGTTCAAAATGGGGTTTAAACCCGAGGATGACGCATTGCCTATACACAAGCGTTGTTAGACCAATTCTAACTTACGCATCCGTAGTCACATGGACATCAATGAACAGAAAATGTTATATTAAACCATTCCAAAAGATACAACGCCTCTGCTGCATAAGAATCAGCGGTGCAATATGGACTACATCTGCGAGGGCTTTAGAGACGATTCTATCTATAGACCCGATCGAGATTAGAATTAGGATTCTTGACAGGGAAAGCTGGCTGAACGGGAATATTCTGCAAAACCTTCCAGGTTCACACTACTACACAGACGGATCTAGTCTGCATGGTAGGACTGGCATAGGTTTCTATGAAGTAGAACGTTCCACTGGCATATACCTGCGCATTCCGAACCACAACTTTGTCTTTCAGGCCGAATATACAATATATTTTTCTTCTATATAAAAAATTATCTCGAATTTTACAGGTTTTTTAGTTCAACTTCATAACTAATAGGTGGACTGAATCCACCATTAGCTGATAGATTGTTTTCCATTACGCCGAATAGTCTACCAGATGCGCTAGCAAAAGCTCAAGAATTGGAAGCCAACAATAAACCAAATACTAATAATAAATTTAAGGGAGAATTTTTTACGTTTTCCTAGTCGCAGTCAAAGGGAGCCACATTTTAATAATTTTAATCGCAATCCGGAACAGAAACCAGAGCCAATGGAACTTGGTAGTTCAGCAAATATCTTGGCAAAACCACGACAACATTTTAGTAACAATAACAATAATATTAATTTTGGACGGGGAAGTTCTAACCATAATGGTAATTTCCAAAGCTTCCAACAAAGACCATATAATGGCAATTTCCAACAGGGAATAAAACGACAATTAACCGGTAGTGGCCAAGTTATCCAACAGCCTCGAAATAAGGCACGAAGGATAAATAATTTGCATGAGGAGTCTTTTTTAGAGCAAGGATTTGACTGCCCTACATAATTAGGAGAGCATCAATGGGAAGAAGATGCCGGATTTTAATTGATAGTGGCGCAAGAAGCTGCTGTTGTAGTTCTGGAGTTCTCACGAACAGAAAGGAATTAGTTATTAAGAGGAGGGTAAGAACCATTAATGGTTGTACCATCATTAAACATTTTTGTGACGCTAGTATTTTCGGGTTCAAAGAGAGATTTTATGAGATACCGAATTTGGAAACAGATATTCTTATAGGCTATAATTTTATGAGAAAAGCGAGTATAGTTTTGAACTTTATGGAAGGAATATTGACTGCGAGAAAACTGTAAATTTTTGAACCACAGGTTCAATTTGTATTAATAAAAATACGAAAAATGGAAATGAGCATTCTAAGGAAAATGCTTTGTATAAAATGAATAATGAGGAAATTACTGATTTTAGTGATGAAGGTTAGAGAATCACTGAACATTTTAAGAGGAAATATTATACGGATTATAGAGAAATTACGTTCGAATATAAATATGAATTTACCGTTTAGGACGGACATCAGAGCAGAAATTAGAACAATTGCTGAAGCGCCTATGTGGAGCAAGCAATAGCCTTACCCACTCTCTGCAAATGGTTTCGTCCATACAATTCTCCAATATGGGTTGTACCAAAGAAAGGATGATAACGGTACTGAGAAAATGGAAAATGGTATGGTCATTGACTATAAGAAATTAAATGAACAAACAATTTCCCATAAATATCCAATTCCCGATTGCAATGTGATACTGTCGAACTTAGGAACGGCTAAGTATTTCTCAACAATAGATTTGGAATCTGTTTTCCATCAGATTCTAATGAAAGAAGAGGATATTGAGAAAACCGCATTTTTCGTCAACAACGAAAAATATGAAATTATTAGATTACTCTTCGGCCTTAAAAACAGTCCGAGTATTTTTCAGCGATATATTACGCGAATATATCGGAAAAATATGTCACGTCTATACAGATGACATAATCGTTTATTCAGAATCATTAAAAGAGCATTACAAACTTTTAAAGACGATAATTGGTAAACTCAAAGAATCGAATATGAAAATTTCATTAGAAAATTCAAACTTTTATAAAAAAAAGAGGTAGAATTTTTAGGCTACGTGGTTGATCAGAATGTGATTGAAACCCAAAAAAATTAGAAACCATATATGAGTATCCATTGTCTAGAACGTTGAGAAAACTTCGAAGCTTTCTTGGAATGGTGGGGTATTATAGCATATTTACAAAGGACTACGCGAAAATAGCGAAACCATTGACAAAATATTTGCCAGGGGAAAATGGGAAAGTATCGCAACACATGTTCAAGAAAAAAGAAATAAATATAGACGAACAAGGTATCCTAACGTATACAAAATTTAAAAATTTGCTGTCCCAACCGGTCGAATTAGTTCAATCTGATTTTAATAAAAAATTCATACTTACCACTGATGCCTCTAACGAAGTAGTAGGTGCTATCCTCAGCCAAGAATGAAAACCTATCACATTTATATCAAAAACATTAAGTTCAACTGAACAGAATTACGCGACAAATGAAGAGGAGCTTTTTGCCATTGTTTGGGCATTGAAAAATTTAAGAAATTATTTATATGGCAGCTCAGATCTGGAAATTCACACAGACCATCAGCCGTTGACATTTGCCGTTTCTACACGAAACCCTAATGCAAAAATGAAAAGATGGCCCTCTTTCATAGAAGAATTGTCACCGAAAATGATTTATAAACCAGGTGTTACCACGTGGTGGCTGATGCTCTTTCACGACAATACTTGAACAAATTTCAGATGAAGAATCTTTACAGGACACTACACATTCTGCTGAAAACAGTGATGATTTTAATACTCCCGAAATTTCTAAACCTTTGAATGAATTTAAACAACAAATTTCACTAAGTAAGGCAAATTTTTCATTACATGAAACGATAATAAATTTTGGAATAACCAGTCATGTCATAGAATTCGATACTAGGCAAAATCTCAAGACCATCCTTATGGAATTTATTCAACCAAATTTGGTTACTGCGGTATATTGTACGCAGGAAGATCTCTATGATTTTAAGGACACTGTCAAGGGTGTTTTCACGAATAAATTTGTATATACCACAATATTCCCTATAGATATAAATAATGTTGATGATCGACAAAACATAATACAAGATACTCATTCCCGAGCTCATCGAATTTGTCTAGAAAATAGCAAACAGATATATATATATATATAGATAGATAGATTTCTTTATTGACTTATATTATAAAAAATAAAATAATAATAAAGATTTTACGGCATGGTTTAAGAAACCATCTGCCGGAAGTTTGGGATTGGTTAACAAATATATAAAAAATTGTATGCTAATTAGGAATTTATATGATACAGTTTTAAGCAGCATTTTAAATTAAAAGTTATATTCTTTAATTAATATTTTTCTATCATTTAAGGCTTTTGTTATATTATTTCATTCATTCGTTATAATACTTATATTATAAAAAATAAAATAATAATAAAGATTTTACGGCATGGTTTAAGAAACCATCTGCCGGAAGTTTGGGATTGGTTAACAAATATATAAAAAATTGTATGCTAATTAGGAATTTATATGATACAGTTTTAAGCAGCATTTTAAATTAAAAGTTATATTCTTTAATTAATATTTTTCTATCATTTAAGGCTTTTGTTATATTATTATATAATAGGTACCAGTTTTCATTAGGACCACCGTTTAAAATATCAAATATTTCACAATCTGTCAATCGTGTACAAAACAGAGACATCAGCCTTAGTTTTTTTTAGCACAGGACACCCTCCTAAAAAATGTAACAACGTTTCTTCTTCCTTCCCTTCAGATTACATAGTGAGCACATTCTGGCTTGAACTGTACTGTATGGATTTCCATTCAGCCAAAATAGATCGCCACGTGCCTTCATTATAATGGATATGACATGTTGATTATATTGTTCATTGTAGTATGAGAGACTTTTGGAATGATTCAAAAACATGTATGTTCTTTGTTGACGTTGGAGGGCTGATACATGGTAATCATGTTCAATTTCATCCTTCTTTTTTTGGATGAGTTGAAAACATATATTATTCCATACGTATTTACAAAGATTTGCGTTATTGATACTTAAACTGTAGTTAGAGGCCCGTTCATCTAAATCTTTATACCAATAAATTTTTTTGCTAACAATTGCCTTTGAGAGTTTATGTGGTAATCTTCATGCTCGAATAGAGTTTTGAATATATATTTCAAGTGTAAACTGTATGTATATATATAAGCCGCTTCCTGACCCGTTTCAGCGTATTAGCTGGTAGTTTTAATATTCTTTTTGTGAAAAACCTTTGCAGTTTATCTACATAATCGAATCCTGAAAAACCCCATATCTGCGCTCCATACGTTTGTATTGATCTGCAGACGGCTTGAAATAATTTCCATTTTGTTTTAGTGACACATCCCTCTTACCAATAAATTCCTTCCACGTAATATTAATACAAACTTTAGCAGCATACATTTTAGAACATATGTGATTAGTAAAAGCCATAGAGGGTGATAACAGAAATCCAAAATATTTATATTCATTTACTACTTTGACTTCTATACCATTAAATGACCACTTTTCCTTTGACGACAAACGCCCGCTTTTTCGAAAGACTATTATATCTGATTTAGATAGGTTGACTTCCATTCCCCATGTCGAACAGTAGGTTTCCAATTTTTTATCATTTTTTGTAGAATTTTAATATTGTCTGATAATAGGACTATGTCATCAGCATACATAAGGACTCTAATATTTATATTATCTATAAATAGTCCATCTTCTGAAGAATCATGTAGATCATTTAAGTACATGGCGAAGAGTAACGGCGATAACAAACATCCTTGTTTAACGCCTGAATTTGTCTCGAAATATTCGGAAAGTTTGGCTCCAGTCCATACTGCGATAGGAATATATATAATAGACATCCACAGAAAGTCCCAATCGGAGAGGGGGAGTATCTGAAGATAGATATTTTTTATGCAGAGGGTTTGAAATTTATAACTTGCATCGATGCCTATTTCAAATTTTTAGTCATCTTAAATATATTTACGCTGATCCCTGACTCACTGACTGATTCTGTAACGCTGTAATAATACACACATATAGCACTCCCTACAAAACTATGCGAAATACACAAACAAAATTTAATCTTTCTCATTTTATACAAACCCACACACCATTTTCTCTTCTTTGTTACCGACCAGTGCTGCTAATAAAATCTTCTGAAAATCGATAATTTTGGAAATTTAATCGCCAAAATCGTCATTTTTAAAACAAGAAATTGTCAAGAAAATTTTACCGCTTATAAAACTCGAAAAATATTAAAAAAGGTACCAATAAAATTTATTTATATTTGCATAATTAAATTACATTGTAATTTCAGAAGAGAGGTGGGAAAATAATTTAATTTTTCACACATAATATTAATTTTTGCATAATTTGCTTTCAAAAAATTTTGACAAACATAAATTACGTAAATAGGTATATTTAAGATTTTAATTTGAATAATTTATTGAAATTATCATGGAAGAATTAAAGGCGATTTGGAACAATAAGTTTTTTTGAAGTAAAACTAATACACTCTTATTTTTTATTTTTTGGATTTATAGACAACTTTGCAAAAAATGTAGTTCTCTTTTTTCAGTTTATATGTATGAAAATAGGTGTAATAAGTTCTTTCATACTTTCGGAAAAGGAAATTAATGAAGCTAGGGAATTTTTGGACCGTGATGGCTTGCCATAAAGCAATTTGGAGGAAGCATTAGGATTTGCTACAGTCAAAATAGCTAGGGATCATTCATCATTGGTTTATATAATTAATTTGCCAACCATCGATCGGGCAGATGGTGAAAAATTATTAATTAAGCCCATAAAACAAAATGAAACTATTATAAAAATTAATTCAGAAAATGTTATTAGATGTAAGAATATAATTTTTGAAATTAAAAATTATTGTTCTCAATTCAATGAATTATGTATTTGCAAAACTGAAAATTTAACAGATATAAGTGAACCAAATTGTGTACCATCACTTTTGAAAAGCAAAAATTACAATTGCACTCATATAAATAATCAGCACGCCTTCTGTACAAGAATTAAACCAAGGACCTATTCTTCTGAATCAATTTTAAGGGATTGTAGAAATATCTGAAAATAAAACATATCATTTGTCCGGAACATATTTGATTCGGTTTCACAACGAAACAATTACTATCGGAAATCGAACATTTATTTCAAAGGAATTATCAACTTTGAAACCACTTCCAGCTTTGCTACAGCTATGATCTAATAAATCATTAGTTGAAGAAGTTCTATCCTTGGGAATGATGAAAAACTTACAAATTAATGATATCGACGAAATATACTCCATATTCATCGAGGGAAACTTAATGTTTTCAACCAATATCATTTTATTTATTGTATTGCAAAGTGTGACACCTGCAACAGATGATTTCCATGGAACTCAGGAGATCGTTGCACGCGCTAAATAGCCAATGCTGACGTCAACACTTTTACCAAAGTAAATAAAATTCTCAATAAAATTGATTCCCACAATAATTATTACTCTTTATTTTTATACAATTATTTCTCTTAATATTTAAGCTTATTGTCTTCTTTATTTTCAAATCTGTTCTATCTTTAATTATTCTCACAAAATACTTTAAGGTCGTTAATGATTTAAGCTTACTTTACTCTTTTTTTTTAAGTACGCTCAGAAATTATTTTAAGTTAACCCTTTTGTTAAATATATAAAAGAAAAAACATAAAATAAGAAACAGTTAGTTCAAGTTGGTATTTAAAAATATAAATATCAAAAGTGAAAGAAAAATAAATACATTTTTTAAAATAAAAATTTAGTGAACTAAATAATTTGCGAATTCTCACCATATAGCTTGGAGAAGTTTGGACTGTAACCAAAGGGGGATGCTTTACTTGAAGTTCTTAACGAAAATTACCTTTTTACCCTTAATGTTTGGAACGCGGCGACCTTTGTTAACAAATTAAGGGAAGAGGTTCCAGATATTTCAATTTGTTCAAAAAATTTAGTGGATGATATCCAAGATTGTCATATCTCTAGCGAACTTTCCTTCTCGGATCATCGATACATTTCATTTAAACTAACACACCCACCACCTGAACCCTTTAAGTTCAGGAATAAGGCTAAAGCTGATTGGCCTAAATTTAAAAGAAATCTACAGGCCCGTCTAACTACTCCTCCCACAGACCTAAGGTATGTCCAAGAGATTGACGAGAAGTGGACAAACTAACGAAAAGCCTAATCGAGTCCTTCAAGGAATGTTTTTCACACCGAGAAAGGAGGTCTCCCCGAGATAAACCATGGCTAACAGGGGAACTGATAAATCTTGGGAAGGACATCCGAAGACTATTCAATATTGCTCGTCGTAAAAAACAATATACTGGGACGACTACCACGTTAAACTCAGGTATTACAACAAAAAAATTCGAGTAGCCAAACGCAACTTCTGTGTCATCTGTGAACAGGTTGATAGCGTTAATGACGTCTCGAAAATCAAGAAATTCTTATCGAAAACCCATTCAGAGCATGAAACTCTAGTTGATAAGGACGGGATTCGGGCGGAATCAATGGAACCGTCCTTAAGAATATTGATGGAAACACACTTTCTTACCGAAGAACATGGGCCGATTAGGAACTCAGAAATTGGTACCAATGTGTCCCGACAAACTGGAACCAACTTGAAACAGCAGACGGGACCCGATGGAGAACAATATGAAGGGTCTAATGCGGAACAATATCGAGAAAAAAGAAATGCTAGAATAACCGAAAATATGGTAATTAAGGCTATACAAAGCTTTGTCCCCTTTAAGGCAGCTTGCCCAGATGAAATCTTTTCTGCTCTATTACGAAAGAGCTAGAACTTAATTGATATTAGTCTGGCTGGCATATTCTCTGCTTGCCTAAAATTGGCGTACACTCCCAGGCCATGGCAGGAGGCTAAGTGGTGTTCATACCAAAGCCGGGAAAGGAAAGCTACGCGAACCCAAAGGCCTATCGACCGATAAGTCTTACATCCTTGGTACTGAGAACCATGGAGCGAATAGTCGATAACATGGTTAAATCTCAAATCCCAAATGAGCTGTTGAAGTTCAAACAACACGCTTATTTAAAGGGGCGCTCAGTGGAAACTGCGCTTCATGAATTTGATCTTTTGATCCAAAAATCTTCACCTTAGCTATATTCACTGATATAGAAGGATCAACCAATACGCTACTCCAATCCCTAGAACGATTCGACATCGACCGGAATATCAAAGCCTGGATCAGTCACATACTAGGATGGATGAATAGATGGATGATTTGCGAAGTCGGTGGCATAAAAATAAGAGACAAGGTTTTTTGTGGGACACCTCAAGTAGTGATTTTAGCTCCCTTCTCTGGGTGACCACTATAAACAGTCTTGTAGCCAATAAAGGTTTCCAACCTGTCTGCTATGCAGACGACGTAGTGATACTGTTAAGGGGGGAAGATCCTAGAAATTTATGTAGGAGGGCATCGGATGCACTCGAAATAGCATACGATTGGGCACAACCGAGGGGATTAAATGTGAACCCGGAAAAGACTGAAATATGCCTCTTTACTAGGAAGACGAGAATAGTTTATTTCGATGAACCCCGCCTCCAGGGTAAAACGATTAGAATTACACAAACGGTGAAATACATTGGGGTGATTCTCGACAAAAAGCTCACTTGGAAGGACCATTTTGATAGCAGGATCGCGAAAGCTTACCATATGTAGGCCATTTGTAGAAGAGCTATAGGTTAAAAATGGGGTTTAAACCACAGGATGACGCATTGCTTATACACAAGCTTCGTTAGACCAATTCTAAATTACGCATCCGTAGTCATATGGACATCAGTGAATAGGAAATGTTATATTAAACCATGCCGAAAGATGCAACGCCTCTGCTGCATAGGAATCAGCGGTGTAATACCGACTAAATCTGCGAGGGCTTTAGAGGCGATTTTAGATCGATCGAGATTAGATTTAGGATACCTGACAGGGAAAGCTGGTTAAACGGGAATATTCTACAAAACCCTCCAGCGTCACACTACTACACAGACGGCTCAAGTCTGCATGGTAGTACTGGCATAGGTTTCTATGATGAAGACCGTTCCACTGGCATATACCTACGCATTCCGAACCACAACTTTGCCTTTCAGGCCGAATATACAATATATTTTTCATCTATATAAAAGATTATCTCGAATTTTACAGGTCTTTTAGTTCAACTTCATAACTAATAGGCGGACTGAATCCACCATTAGCTGACATATTGCTTTCCATTTCGCCCTAGCAAATGCTAAAAAATTGGAAGCCAACAAAGTTCGTGCAAATTTTCATTTCATTTCAATAAACCAAATACTAATAATAATTTTAAGGGAGAATTTTTCACGTTTCCCTAGTCGCGGTCAAAGGGACCCACATTTTAATAATTTTAATCGCAATCCGGAACAGTAAGCAGAGCCAATGGAACTCGGTAGTTCAGCCAATATCGTGGCAAAACCACGACACAATTTTAGTAACAATAACAATAATAGTAATTTTGGATGGGGAAGACCTTCTACCATAAGGGTAATTTCCAACGCTAACAACCAAGGCCATATAGTGGCAATTTTCAACCCGGAATAAAACGGCAATTGACCGGTAGTTGCCAAGTTAGCCAACAGCTTCAAAATAAGGCACGAAGGATAAATAATCTGAATGAGGAGTCTTTTTTAGAGCAAGGATTGGACTGCCCTACATCATTAGGAGAGCCTCAACGGAAACAATATGCCGACGCAACAAGCTGCTATTTCAGTCCTGGAGTTCTCACGAACAGAAAGGAATTAGTTATTAAGAAGAGGGTAAAACCATTAATGGTTATACCATCATTAAACATTTTTGTGACGCTAGTACTTTCGGGTTCAAAGAGAGATTTTATGAGATACCGAATTTGGAAACGGATATTCTTATAGGCTATAATTTTATGAGAAAAGCGAATATAGTGTGAGGACCCAATTTTGGGCAGAGCAAAATTGGACAAACAACAAAGGTCTGGACAAGACAGTAAATTACATTCACCAAAACATGGACCAGTGAATTACATTCACCACGACGGGTGGTGAATTACATTCACCAATCCACGGACCGGTGAATTACATTCACCGCAAAACCAATTACTTTTCCCATGACAGAGGGGTGAATTACATTCACTCAACACTACGAACACAACACACACCGTCACACCCACCTACAACCAACCATCAAACCACACATTCAGCTAAACACACCAATAATCAACCATCAAACCACATGCGCACAGTCACACACACACAATCAGCCATCAAACCACACATTCAGCTAAACACACCAACCATCAACCATCAAACGCACACAGTCACAGCTAAAACCCACCTAACATCAATCATCAGACCACACCCATAGCTAGAGACATTAGCTATCAACCATCAAACATCAAACCACACCACACAAACACCCCAACCATAAAACACCAGAGCAAAAAGCAACAAAGAGCACCCCACACACACAGGTTACACAGACAAACGGTTAACCATGTCGTGTATCATCGGTTGCGTGGGGCTCTCTTATCAAACCATTGAGAGTTCTCTTACAACCATTGAGAGTCTGTGGTCGCGACAAAGCGACATGGTTGTACGAGAATATAAAAAGGCGCACAAAGAGCAAAAGGGATTCTTACTTCGAGAACCGGCAAAGGGTACGCATCGATAAGGAAACACAACGGGACGCACAGGCGATCGTGAGCATAAAGAAAATTGGTAAGAAACCAGATTTATTTTTATTTAGGAGCGGGATTACATCCAGCTCAGAATAGTAGCGAATTACATTCACTAGTGGGGAGGGATCACATCCGTCCCAAGTGTAGAAGGCAGGATAACCAAGTGTAGGAGCGGGATTACATCCAGCTCAGAATAGTAGCGAATTACATTCGCTAGTGGGGAAGGATCACATCCGTCCTAAGCGTAGAAGGCAGGTTAACCAAGTGTAGGAGCGGGATTACATCCAGCTCAGAATAGTAGCGAATTACACTCGCTAGTGGGGAAGGATTATATCCGACCCAAGTTTAGAAGGCAGCAAGTGCAGGGGCTGAATTACATTCAGCAGAAATCAGGGGCGATTTATATTCACCCAAACCAAAGTCCACAGGAGCATAGGGTCATCAGGCTAGGGAGAACACAAAAACCCGCGACTTCAGCAAGCTGTACACCATCGACATCCGGCAGCAACAACAACCACCGCAGCATCGGCAACCCCAGCGCCCGCACCAAGTTATTATTATACTGTGAAGTGTATATTGTTCATATTAAAAGATAAATAAAAAACCAATAATATTTAAAAAAGAAATACAAGTGAAGTGAAGTGGTTTCCTTATAAATAAAATTTAGTGGAAGGACCCTGGAACAGCTGAGGCTATCCCGGCTTCAAACCCGGCACAACCGGAGGTTCCTTACAATAGTTTTGAACTTTATGGTAGGAAAATTGACTTGCCGTAAACACTGAGAGAAAACTGTAAATTTTGAACCACAGGATTCAATTTGTGTTAATAAAAATACGAAAAATGGAAATGAGCATTCTAAGGAAAATGCTTTGTATAAAATGAATAATGAGGAAATTACTGATTTTAGTGATGAAGGTTAGAGAATCACTGAACATTTTAAGAGGAAATATTATACGGAGTATAGAGAAATTACATTCGAATATAAATATGAATTCAACGTTTAGGACGGACATTAGAGCAGAAATTAGAATAATTGCTGAAGCGCCTATATGGAGCAAGCAAAACCCTAACCCACTCTCTGCAAATGGTTTCGACCGTACAATTCTCCAATATGGGTTGTACCAAAGAAATGATTGAATGATAACGGTACTCAGAAAATGGAAAATGGTATGGTCATTGACTATAAGAAATTAAATGAACAAACAATTTCCGATACATATCCAATTCCCGATTGCAATGTGATACTGTCGAACTTAGGAACGGTTAAGTATTTCTCAACAATAGATTTTAAATCTGGCGTCCATCAGATTCTTATGAAAGAAGAGGATATTGAGAAGACCGCATTTTCCGTCAACAAGGGAAAATATGGATTTATTAGATTACCCTTCGGCCTTAAAAACAGTCCGAGTATTTTTCAGCGATATATTATGCGAATATATCGGAAAAATATGTCACGTCTATATAGATGACATAATCGTTTATTCAGAATCATTAGAAGAGCATTACAAACATTTAAAGGCGATAATTGGTAAACTCAAAAAATCGAATATGAAAATTTCATTAGCAAAATCAAAATTTTATGAAAAAGAGGTCGGATTTTTGGGCTACGTGGTGGCTCAGAATGTGATTAAAGCCCAAAAAATTGGAAACCATATATGAGTATCCATTGCCTAGAACGTTGAGGCAACTTCGAAGCTTTCTTGGAATGGTGGGGTATTATCGCAAATTTACAAAGGACTACGCGAAAATATCATTGATAAAATATTTGCCAGGGGAAAATGGGAAAGTATCGCAATACATGTCCAAGAAAATAGAGATAAATATAGACGAACAAGGTATCCTAACGTTCGCAAAGTTGAAAAATTTGTTGTCCCAACAGGTCGAATTAGTTCAACCTGATTTTAACAAAAAATTCATACTTACCACTGATACCTCTAATGAAGCAGTAGGTGATATCCTCAGCCAAGAATGAAAACCTATCACATTTATATCAAAAACATTAAGTTCAACTGAACAGATTTACGCGACAAATGAAGAGGAGCTTTATGCCATTGTTTGGGCATTGAAAAATTTAAGAAATTATTTATATGGCAGCTCAGATCTGCAAATTCACACAGACCATCAGCCGTTGACATTTGCCGTTTCTACACGAAACCCTAATGCAAAAATGAAAAGATGGCCCTCTTTCATAGAAGAATTGTCACCGAAAATGATTTTTAAACCAGGTGTTACCAACATGGTGGCTGATGCTCTTTCACGACAATACTTGAACAATATTTCAGATGAAGAATCTTTACAGGACACTATACATTCTGCTGAAAACAGTGATGATTTTAATATTCCCGAAATTTGTAAACCTTTGAATGAATTTAAATAACAAATTTTACTAAGTAAGGCAAATTTTTCATTACATGAAACGATAATAAATTTTGGAATAACCAGACATATTATAGAATTCGATACTAGGCAAAATCTCAAGACAATCCTTATGGAATTTATTCAGCCAAATTTGGTTACTGCGGTATACTGTACGCAGGAAGATCTCTATGATTTTAAGGAAACTGTCAAGGGTGTTTTCACGAATAAATTTGTATATACCAGAATATTCCCTATAGATATAAATAATGTTGATGATCGACAAAACATAATACAAGATACTCATTCCCGAGCTCATCGAAGTTGTCGAGAGAATTGCAAACAGATATATAAACAGTACTATTGACCGAAAATGACAAATCGTTTTAAAGAAAATGTTAGACTTTGCGCCATCTGCAATAGGAATGAATATAATTGACTTCGACAGAAAGTCCCAATTGGAGAGGCTCCGATTCCCAACAAAGAGTGGGAGTATCTGAACATAGATATTTTTTATGCAGAGGGTTTGACATTTATAACTTGCATCGATGTATATTCCAGATTTTTAGTCATTACCAATATTGAGGATAAAACTAACCTAGGGGAAAAAGTATTAGATGTACTACAGAGTTTTCCAAACGCAAAGAAAATAACACTTGATAACGAACCATTTTTAACTGCTCAATTATAATCTCTAATGCACCGATTAGGAATTGAATTGTATTACTGTACACCACGACATAGCACAACGAATGGACAAACCGAAAAGTTCATTCTACTATAATAGAGATAGCTAGATGTATTAAAGAAGAATTTCACTTGTTGGAAGATGTAGAAATTTTCTATAGAGCAGCACAACAATATAATCATACAATTCATTCGGTCACACAAAAAAAACCCGCAGATATCCTTTTTAATAAATTGCCACATAACTTAGTAGGTACATTGAAAAAAGCACAGGAAAAAATGTTATTAAGAAATAATCATAGTCAAGCAAAGACATATCAACCAAGCGATACGATATATGAGAAAATTAAAGGGCAAAGGAACAAATTGTTGCCATGATTTAAGAAAGAGGAAATTACGGAAGTAAAAATAAGATATCGCGATAGAATAATTCATAAGGATAATATTATGACCTAAATAGTTTAAACACTTTGTTTGTTTTTAAAGAACATGAATATTTTAAAAATACTTTTTGCAGTATTTGAAATTTGCAAGGCAGAAGTCCAGATACTGGAACGAATACGCAATTAATACCGATTTTAAACTCCTCCTCGCCCCGGTAGGTGAGTATGTAGCGTGCTTGCCTATCATGCGGTGGTCGTGGGTTCGACTCCCACCAGAGGCTTTGGTCTGTCGCTGCAAAAAAAACTAGCTAAATTAGAATCTGCACACAAGCCACTCGGCTTTGCGGAACTAGGCTTAAAAAAATATATTCTGCAATTGGACGAATATGAAACGACTGTGGACATTTTTAGAAATTCAGGAAAATATTAAAGAACAGCACGATATTACCATTTCTACTTCACGACATCGACCAACTTAAAAACCAGTCAAAATGAATGAGACCGAGAACTAAACGATCAATTGACACTATAGGAACGGTTTGGAAATGGATAGCTGGTTCACCGGATCACGAGGACCATAATATTGTGGTGAACAAAATAAACGGACTACTATCGAATAATGAACGCTAGAAAATAATTAATGGGGATATTATGGGTACAATTAACCTACTCATCAATATCGTGAATAAAATGTTGAAAACAATCCAATCTTTGGGAGAAGCCCGAAAGACAATAGAAGATTCCATTAGGACTAAGATAAATATATAAATATCGTAAAAACTGAAGTAATGAATATGGAATACGCTTTACAATGGGCAAAAATAGGTGTAATAAATTCTTTTATACTTTCGGAAAAGGAAATTAATGAAGCTAGGGAATTTTTGGACCGTGAGGACTTCCCATATATCAATTTGGTGGAAGCATAGGGATTTGCTACAGTCAAAATAGCTACGGATCATTCATCATTGGTTTATATAATTAACTTGCCAACCATCGATCGGGCTGATGGTGAAAAATTATTTTTTAAGCCCATAAAACAAAATGAGACTATTATAAAAATTTATTCAGAAAATGTTATTAGATGTAAGAATAGAATTTTTGAAATTAAAAATTATTGTTCTCAATTCAATGAATTATGTATTTGCCAAACTGAAAATTTAATAGATATAAGTGAACCAAATTGTATACCATCACTTTTGAAAAGGAAAAATTACAATTGCACTCATATAAATAATCAGCACATACCTTCTGTAGAAGAATTAAACCAAGGACCTATTCTTCTGAATCAATTTCATAGGATTGTAGAAATATCTGAAATAAAACATATCAGTTGTCCGGAACATATTTGATTCGGTTTCACAACGAAACAATTACTATCGGAAATCGAACATTTATTTCAAAGGAATTATCAACTTTGAAACCACTTCCAGCTTTGCTACAGCTATGATCTAATAAATCATTAGTTGAAGAAGTTCTATCCTTGGGAATGATGAAAAACTTACAAATTAATGATATCGACGAAATATACTCCATATTCATCGAGGGAAACTTAATGTTTTCAACCAATATCATTTTATTTATTGTATTGACTAACTATTACAGTTTACCTAATGATCTACAAACGTAGAACTAAGTCCAATTCGGACATTAACGTAATAACCATTTTCAATGAAGAAGTCAGACCAAAGGTTTCTATTAATGAAGAACCCTCTTCACAGGAATCGACACGACGACTCTGTGGTGTAAATGTTCTCCCAACATTTTAACAATCGGGACGATTGATCTTACAGGGGGATGAGTTAAGGTATGGCATACCATCCCTTAATATAAAAAAATTCTTTAGTCACACGCGCAACCCATTTTCCACGCGCCGAATAAAATAACAACCTTCATATAATTCGTGGAATACAAGAAAAGTTATTTAAAACGTTCCCACAGATTTCACAATACCAATTTCCACTATCGTAAAAAATTGTACTTTTATCATTCCCACGAATTTCGATAGATCAGCTATCGTACAAAATTTATTTTTTTTCATTCCCACAAATCCACTAATGCAAAGTGTGACACCTGCAACAGATGATTTCCATGGAACTCAGGAGATCGTTGCACGCGCTAAATAGCCAATGCTGACGTCAACACTTTTACCAAAGTAAATAAAATTCTCAATAGAATTGATTCCCACAATAATTATTACTCTTTATTTTTATACAATTATTTCTCTTAATATTTAAGCTTATTGTCTTCTTTATTTTCAAATCTGTTCTATCTTTAATTATTCTCACAAAATACTTTAAGGTCGTTAATGATTTAAGCTTACTTTACTCTTTTTTTTTAAGTACGCTCAGAAATTATTTTAAGTTAACCCTTTTGTTAAATATATAAAAGAAAAAACATAAAATAAGAAACAGTTAGTTCAAGTTGGTATTTAAAAATATAAATATCAAAAGTGAAAGAAAAATAAATACATTTTTTAAAATAAAAATTTAGTGAACTAAATAATTTGCGAATTCTCACCATATAGCTTGGAGAAGTTCGGACTATAACCAAAGGGGGATGCTTTACTTGAAGTTCTTAACGAAAATTACCTTTTTACCCTTAATGTTTGGAACGCGGCGACCTTTGTTAACAAATTAAGGGAAGAGGTTCCAGATATTTCAATTTGTTCAAAAAATTTAGTGGATGATATCCAAGATTGTCATATCTCTAGCGAACTTTCCTTCTCGGATCATCGATACATTTCATTTAAACTAACACACCCACCACCTGAACCCTTTAAGTTCAGGAATAAGGCTAAAGCTGATTGGCCTAAATTTAAAAGAAATCTACAGGCCCGTCTAACTACTCCTCCCACAGACCTAAATTATGTCCAAGAGATTGACGAGAAGTGGACAAACTAACGAAAAGCCTAATCGAGTCCTTCAAGGAATGTTTTTCACACCGAGAAAGGAGGTCTCCCCGAGATAAACCATGGCTAACAGGGGAACTGATAAATCTTGGGAAGGACATCCGAAGACTATTCAATATTGCTCGTCGTAAAAAACAATATACTGGGACGACTACCACGTTAAACTCAGGTATTACAACAAAAAAATTCGAGTAGCCAAACGCAATTTCTGTGTCATCTGTGAACAGGTTGATAGCGTTAGTGACGTCTCGAAAATCAAGAAATTCTTATCGAAACCCCATTCAGAGCATGAAACTCTAGTTGATAAGGACGGGATTCGGGCGGAATCAATGGAACCGTCCTTAAGAATATTGATGGAAACACACTTTCTTACCGAAGAACATGGGCCGATTAGGAACTCAGAAATTGGTACCAATGTGTCCCGACAACTTGAAACAGCAGACGGGACCCGATGGAGAACAATATGAAGGGTCTAATGAGGAACAATATCGAGAAAAAAGAAATGCTAGAATAACCGAAAATATGGTAATTAAGGCAATACAAAGCTTTGTCCCCTTTAAGGCAGCTTGCCCAGATGAAATCTTTTCTGCTCTATTACGAAAGAGCTAGAACTTAATTGATATTAGTCTGGCTGGCATATTCTCTGCTTGCCTAAAATTGGCGTACACTCCCAGGCCATGGCAAGAGGCCAAGTGGTGTTCATACCAAAGCCGGGAAAGGAAAGCTACGCGAACCCAAAGGCCTATCGACCGATAAGTCTTACATCCTTGGTACTGAGAACCATGGAGCGAATAGTCGATAACATGGTTAAATCTCAAATCCCAAATGAGCTGTTGAAGTTCAAACAACACGCTTATTTAGAGGGGCGCTCAGTGGAAACTGCGCTTCATGAATTTGATCTTTTGATCTAAAAATCTTCACCTTAGCTATATTCACTGATATAGAAGGATCAACCAATACGCTACTCCAATCCCTAGAACGATTCGACATCGACCGGAATATCAAAGCCTGGATCAGTCACATACTAGGATGGATGAATAGATGGATGATTTGCGAAGTCGGTGGCATAAAAATAAGAGACAAGGTTTTTTGTGGGACACTTCAAGTAGTGATTTTAGCTCCCTTCTCTGGGTGACCACTATAAACAGTCTTGTAGCCAATAAAGGTTTCCAACCTGTCTGCTACGCAGACGACGTAGTGATACTGTTAAGGGGGGAAGATCCTAGAAATTTATGTAGGAGGGCATCGGATGCACTCGAAATAGCATACGATTGGGCACAACCGAGGGGATTAAATGTGAACCCGGAAAAGACTGAAATATGCCTCTTTACTAGGAAGACGAGAATAGTTTATTTCGATGAACCCCGCCTCCAGGGTAAAACGATTAGAATTACACAAACGGTGAAATACATTGGGGTGATTCTCGACAAAAAGCTCACTTGGAAGGACCATTTTGATAGCAGGATCGCGAAAGCTTACCATATGTAGGCCATTTGTAGAAGAGCTATAGGTTAAAAATGGGGTTTAAACCCCAGGATGACGCATTGCCTATACACAAGCTTCGTTAGACCAATTCTAAATTACGCATCCGTAGTCATATGGACATCAGTGAATAGGAAATGTTATATTAAACCATGCCGAAAGATGCAACGCCTCTGCTGCATAGGAATCAGCGGTGTAATACCGACTACATCTGCGAGGGCTTTAGAGACGATTTTAGATCGATCGAGATTAGATTTAGGATACCTGACAGGGAAAGCTGGTTAAACGGGAATATTCTACAAAACCCTCCAGCGTCACACTACTACACAGACGGATCAAGTCTGCATGGTAGGACTGGCATAGGTTTCTATGATGAAGACCGTTCCACTGGCATATACCTACGCATTCCGAACCACAACTTTGCCTTTCAGGCCGAATATACAATATATTTTTCATCTATATAAAAAATTATCTCGAATTTTACAGGTCTTTTAGTTCAACTTCATAACTAATAGGCGGACTGAATCCACCATTAGCTGACATATTGCTTTCCATTTCGCCCTAGCAAATGCTCAAAAATTGGAAGCCAACAAAGTTCGTGCAAATTTTCATTTCATTTCAATAAACCAAATACTAATAATAATTTTAAGGGAGAATTTTTCACGTTTCCCTAGTCGCGGTCAAAGGGACCCACATTTTAATAATTTTAATCGCAATCCGGAACAGTAACCAGAGCCAATGGAACTCGGTAGTTCAGCCAATATCGTGGCAAAACCACGACACAATTTTAGTAACAATAACAATAATAGTAATTTTGGATGGGGAAGACCTTCTACCATAAGGGTAATTTCCAACGCTAACAACCAAGGCCATATAGTGGCAATTTTCAACCGGGAATAAAACGGCAATTGACCGGTAGTTGCCAAGTTAGCCAACAGCTTCAAAATAAGGCACGAAGGATAAATAATCTGAATGAGGAGTCTTTTTTAGAGCAAGGATTGGACTGCCCTACATCATTAGGAGAGCCTCAACGGAAACAATATGCCGAATTTTAATTGATAGTGGCGCAACAAGCTGCTATTTCAGTCCTGGAGTTCTCACGAACAGAAAGGAATTAGTTATTAAGAAGAGGGCAAAACCATTAATGGTTATACCATCATTAAACATTTTTGTGACGCTAGTACTTTCGGGTTCAAAGAGAGATTTTATGAGATACCGAATTTGGAAACGGATATTCTTATAGGCTATAATTTTATGAGAAAAGCGAATATAGTGTGAGGACCCAATTTTGGGCAGAGCAAAATTGGACAAACAACAAAGGTCTGGACAAGACAGTGAATTACATTCACCAAAACATGGCCCAGTGAATTACATTCACCACGACGGGTGGTGAATTACATTCACCAATCCACGGACCGGTGAATTACATCCACCGCAAACCCAATTACTTTTCCCATGACAGAGGGGTGAATTACATTCACTCAACACTACGAACACAACACACACCGTCACACCCACCTACAACCAACCATCAAACCACACATTCAGCTAAACACACCAATAATCAACCATCAAACCACACGCGCACAGTTACACACACACAATCAGCCATCAAACCACACATTCAGCTAAACACACCAACCATCAACCATCAAACGCACACAGTCACAGCTAAAACCCACCTAACATCAATCATCAGACCACACCCATAGCTACAGACATTAGCTATCAACCATCAAACATCAAACCACACCACACAAACACCCCAACCATAAAACACCAGAGCAAAAAGCAACAAAGAGCACCCCACACACACAGGTTACACAGACAAACGGTTAACCATGTCGTGTATCATCGGTTGCGTGGGGCTCTCTTATCAAACCATTGAGAGTTCTCTTACAACCATTGAGAGTCTGTGGTCGCGACAAAGCGACATGGTTGTACGAGAATATAAAAAGGCGCACAAAGAGCAAAAGGGATTCTTACTTCGAGAACCGGCAAAGGGTACGCATCGATAAGGAAACACAACGGGACGCACAGGCGATCGTGAGCATAAAGAAAATTGGTAAGAAACCAGATTTATTTTTATTTAGGAGCGGGATTACATCCAGCTCAGAATAGTAGCGAATTACATTCACTAGTGGGGAGGGATCACATCCGTCCCAAGTGTAGAAGGCAGGATAACCAAGTGTAGGAGCGGGATTACATCCAGCTCAGAATAGTAGCGAATTACATTCGCTAGTGGGGAGGGATCACATCCGTCCTAAGCGTAGAAGGCAGGTTAACCAAGTGTAGGAGCGGGATTACATCCAGCTCAGAATAGTAGCGAATTACACTCGCTAGTGGGGAAGGATTATATCCGACCCAAGTTTAGAAGGCAGCAAGTGCAGGGGCTGAATTACATTCAGCAGAAATCAGGGGCGATTTATATTCACCCAAACCAAAGTCCACAGGAGCATAGGGTCATCAGGCTAGGGAGAACACAAAAACCCGCGACTTCAGCAAGCTGTACACCATCGACATCCGGCAGCAACAACAACCACCGCAGCATCGGCAACCCCAGCGCCCGCACCAAGTTATTATTATACTGTGAAGTGTATATTGTTCATATTAAAAGATAAATAAAAAACCAATAATATTTAAAAAAGAAATACAAGTGAAGTGAAGTGGTTTCCTTATAAATAAAATTTAGTGGAAGGACCCTGGAACAGCTGAGGCTATCCCGGCTTCAAACCCGGCACAACCGGAGGTTCCTTATAATAGTTTTGAACTTTATGGTAGGAAAATTGACTTGCCGTAAACACTGAGAGAAAACTGTAAATTTTGAACCACAGGATTCAATTTGTGTTAATAAAAATACGAAAAATGGAAATGAGCATTCTAAGGAAAATGCTTTGTATAAAATGAATAATGAGGAAATTACTGATTTTAGTGATGAAGGTTAGAGAATCACTGAACATTTTAAGAGGAAATATTATACGGAGTATAGAGAAATTACATTCGAATATAAATATGAATTCAACGTTTAGGACGGACATTAGAGCAGAAATTAGAATAATTGCTGAAGCGCCTATATGGAGCAAGCAAAACCCTAACCCACTCTCTGCAAATGGTTTCGACCGTACAATTCTCCAATATGGGTTGTACCAAAGAAATGATTGAATGATAACGGTACTCAGAAAATGGAAAATGGTATGGTCATTGACTATAAGAAATTAAATGAACAAACAATTTCCGATACATATCCAATTCCCGATTGCAATGTGATACTGTCGAACTTAGGAACGGTTAAGTATTTCTCAACAATAGATTTGAAATCTGGCGTCCATCAGATTCTTATGAAAGAAGAGGATATTGAGAAGACCGCATTTTCCGTCAACAAGGGAAAATATGGATTTATTAGATTACCCTTCGGCCTTAAAAACAGTCCGAGTATTTTTCAGCGATGTATTACGCGAATATATCGGAAAAATATGTCACGTCTATATAGATGACATAATCGTTTATTCAGAATCATTAGAAGAGCATTACAAACATTTAAAGGCGATAATTGGTAAACTCAAAAAATCGAATATGAAAATTTCATTAGCAAAATCAAAATTTTATGAAAAAGAGGTCGGATTTTTGGGCTACGTGGTGGCTCAGAATGTGATTAAAGCCCAAAAAATTGGAAACCATATATGAGTATCCATTGCCTAGAACGTTGAGGCAACTTCGAAGCTTTCTTGGAATGGTGGGGTATTATCGCAAATTTACAAAGGACTACGCGAAAATATCATTGATAAAATATTTGCCAGGGGAAAATGGGAAAGTATCGCAATACATGTCCAAGAAAATAGAGATAAATATAGACGAACAAGGTATCCTAACGTTCGCAAAATTGAAAAATTTGTTGTCCCAACAGGTCGAATTAGTTCAACCTGATTTTAACAAAAAATTCATACTTACCACTGATACCTCTAATGAAGCAGTAGGTGATGTCCTCAGCCAAGAATGAAAACCTATCACATCTATATCAAAAACATTAAGTTCAACTGAACAGAATTACGCGACAAATGAAGAGGAGCTTTATGCCATTGTTTGGGCATTGAAAAATTTAAGAAATTATTTATATGGCAGCTCAGATCTGCAAATTCACACAGACCATCAGCCGTTGACATTTGCCGTTTCTACACGAAACCCTAATGCAAAAATGAAAAGATGGCCCTCTTTCATAGAAGAATTGTCACCGAAAATGATTTTTAAACCAGGTGTTACCAACGTGGTGGCTGATGCTCTTTCACGACAATACTTGAACAATATTTCAGATGAAGAATCTTTACAGGACACTATACATTCTGCTCAAAACAGTGATGATTTTAATATTCCCGAAATTTGTAAACCTTTGAATGAATTTAAATAACAAATTTTACTAAGTAAGGCAAATTTTTCATTACATGAAACGATAATAAATTTTGGAATAACCAGACATATTATAGAATTCGATACTAGGCAAAATCTCAAGACCATCCTTATGGAATTTATTCAACCAAATTTTGTTACTGCGGTATATTGTACGCAGGAAGATCTCTATGATTTTAAGGAAACTGTCAAGGGTGTTTTCACGAATAAATTTGTATATACCAGAATATTCCCTATAGATATAAATAATGTTGATGATCGACAAAACATAATACAAGATACTCATTCCCGAGCTCATCGAAGTTGTCGAGAGAATTGCAAACAGATATATAAACAGTACTATTGACCGAAAATAACAAATCGTTTTAAAGAATATGTTAGACTTTGCGCCATCTGCAATAGGAATGAATATAATTGACTTCGACAGAAAGTCGCAATTGGAGAGGCTCCGATTCCCAACAAAGAGTGGGAGTATCTGAACATAGATATTTTTTATGCAGAGGGTTTGACATTTATAACTTGCATCGATGTATATTCCAGATTTTTAGTCATTACCAATATTGAGGATAAAACTAACCTAGGGGAAAAAGTATTAGATGTACTACAGAGTTTTCCAAACGCAAAGAAAATAACACTTGATAACGAACCATTTTTAACTGCTCAATTATAATCTCTAATGCACCGATTAGGAATTGAATTGTATTACTCTACACCACGACATAGCACAACGAATGGACAAACCGAAAAGTTCATTCTACTATAATAGAGATAGCTAGATGTATTAAAGAAGAGTTTCACTTGTTGGAAGATGTATAAATTTTCTATAGAGCAGCACAACAATATAATCATACAATTCATTCGGTCACACAAAAAAAACCCGCAGATATCCTTTTTAATAAATTGCCACATAACTTAGTAGGTACATTGAAAAAAGCACAGGAAAAAATGTTATTAAGAAATAATCATAGTCAAGCAAAGACATATCAACCAAGCGATACGATATATGAGAAAATTAAAGGGCAAAGGAACAAATTGTTGCCATGATTTAAGAAAGAGGAAATTACGGAAGTAAAAATAAGATATCGCGATAGAATAATTCATAAGGATAATATTATGACCTAAATAGTTTAAACACTTTGTTTGTTTTTAAAGAACATGAATATTTTAAAAATACTTTTTGCAGTATTTGAAATTTGCAAGCCAGAAGTCCAGATACTGGAACGAATACGCAATTAATACCGATTTTAAACTCCTCCTCGCCCCGGTAGGTGAGTATGTAGCGTGCTTGCCTATCATGCGGTGGTCGTGGGTTCGACTCCCACCAGAGGCTTTGGTCTGTCGCTGCAAAAAAAACTAGCTAAATTAGAATCTGCACACAAGCCACTCGGCTTTGCGGAACTAGGCTTAAAAAAATATATTCTGCAATTGGACGAATATGAAACGACTGTGGACATTTTTAGAAATTCAGGAAAATATTAAAGAACAGCACGATATTACCATTTCTACTTCACGACATCGACCAACTTAAAAACCAGTCAAAATGAATGAGACCGGGAACTAAACGATCAATTGACACTATAGGAACGGTTTGGAAATGGATAGCTGGTTCACCGGATCACGAGGACCATAATATTGTGGTGAACAAAATAAACGGACTACTATCGAATAATGAACGCTAGAAAATAATTAATGGGGATATTATGGGTACAATTAACCTACTCATCAATATCGTGAATAAAATGTTGAAAACAATCCAATCTTTGGGAGAAGCCCGAAAGACAATAGAAGATTCCATTAGGACTAAGATAAATATATAAATATCGTAAAAACTGAAGTAATGAATATGGAATACGCTTTACAATGGGCAAAAATAGGTGTAATAAATTCTTTTATACTTTCGGAAAAGGAAATTAATGAAGCTAGGGAATTTTTGGACCGTGAGGACTTCCCATATATCAATTTGGTGGAAGCATAGGGATTTGCTACAGTCAAAATAGCTACGGATCATTCATCATTGGTTTATATAATTAACTTGCCAACCATCGATCGGGCAGATGGTGAAAAATTATTTTTTAAGCCCATAAAACAAAATGAGACTATTATAAAAATTTATTCAGAAAATGTTATTAGATGTAAGAATAGAATTTTTGAAATTAAAAATTATTGTTCTCAATTCAATGAATTATGTATTTGCCAAACTGAAAATTTAATAGATATAAGTGAACCAAATTGTATACCATCACTTTTGAAAAGGAAAAATTACAATTGCACTCATATAAATAATCAGCACATACCTTCTGTAGAAGAATTAAACCAAGGACCTATTCTTCTGAATCAATTTCATAGGATTGTAGAAATATCTGAAATAAAACATATCAGTTGTCCGGAACATATTTGATTCGGTTTCACAACGAAACAATTACTATCGGAAATCGAACATTTATTTCAAAGGAATTATCAACTTTGAAACCACTTCCAGCTTTGCTACAGCTATGATCTAATAAATCATTAGTTGAAGAAGTTCTATCCTTGGGAATGATGAAAAACTTACAAATTAATGATATCGACGAAATATACTCCATATTCATCGAGGGAAACTTAATGTTTTCAACCAATATCATTTTATTTATTGTATTGACTAACTATTACAGTTTACCTAATGATCTACAAACGTAGAACTAAGTCCAATTCGGACATTAACGTAATAACCATTTTCAATGAAGAAGTCAGACCAAAGGTTTCTATTAATGAAGAACCCTCTTCACAGGAATCGACACGACGACTCTGTGGTGTAAATGTTCTCCCAACATTTTAACAATCGGGACGATTGATCTTACAGGGGGATGAGTTAAGGTATGGCATACCATCCCTTAATATAAAAAAATTCTTTAGTCACACGCGCAACCCATTTTCCACGCGCCGAATAAAATAACAACCTTCATATAATTCGTGGAATACAAGAAAAGTTATTTAAAACGTTCCCACAGATTTCACAATACCAATTTCCACTATCGTAAAAAATTGTACTTTTATCATTCCCACGAATTTCGATAGATCAGCTATCGTACAAAATTTATTTTTTTTCATTCCCACAAATCCACTAATGCAAAGTGTGACACCTGCAACAGATGATTTCCATGGAACTCAGGAGATCGTTGCACGCGCTAAATAGCCAATGCTGACGTCAACACTTTTACCAAAGTAAATAAAATTCTCAATAGAATTGATTCCCACAATAATTATTACTCTTTATTTTTATACAATTATTTCTCTTAATATTTAAGCTTATTGTCTTCTTTATTTTCAAATCTGTTCTATCTTTAATTATTCTCACAAAATACTTTAAGGTCGTTAATGATTTAAGCTTACTTTACTCTTTTTTTTTAAGTACGCTCAGAAATTATTTTAAGTTAACCCTTTTGTTAAATATATAAAAGAAAAAACATAAAATAAGAAACAGTTAGTTCAAGTTGGTATTTAGAAATATAAATATCAAAAGTGAAAGAAAAATAAATACATTTTTTAAAATAAAAATTTAGTGAACTAAATAATTTGCGAATTCTCACCATATAGCTTGGAGAAGTTCGGACTATAACCAAAGGGGGATGCTTTACTTGAAGTTCTTAACGAAAATTACCTTTTTACCCTTAATGTTTGGAACGCGGCGACCTTTGTTAACAAATTAAGGGAAGAGGTTCCAGATATTTCAATTTGTTCAAAAAATTTAGTGGATGATATCCAAGATTGTCATATCTCTAGCGAACTTTCCTTCTCGGATCATCGATACATTTCATTTAAACTAACACACCCACCACCTGAACCCTTTAAGTTCAGGAATAAGGCTAAAGCTGATTGGCCTAAATTTAAAAGAAATCTACAGGCCCGTCTAACTACTCCTCCCACAGACCTAAGGTATGTCCAAGAGATTGACGAGAAGTGGACAAACTAACGAAAAGCCTAATCGAGTCCTTCAAGGAATGTTTTTCACACCGAGAAAGGAGGTCTCCCCGAGATAAACCATGGCTAACAGGGGAACTGATAAATCTTGGGAAGGACATCCGAAGACTATTCAATATTGCTCGTCGTAAAAAACAATATACTGGGACGACTACCACGTTAAACTCAGGTATTACAACAAAAAAATTCGAGTAGCCAAACGCAATTTCTGTGTCATCTGTGAACAGGTTGATAGCGTTAGTGACGTCTCGAAAATCAAGAAATTCTTATCGAAACCCCATTCAGAGCATGAAACTCTAGTTGATAAGGACGGGATTCGGGCGGAATCAATGGAACCGTCCTTAAGAATATTGATGGAAACACACTTTCTTACCGAAGAACATGGGCCGATTAGGAACTCAGAAATTGGTACCAATGTGTCCCGACAACTTGAAACAGCAGACGGGACCCGATGGAGAACAATATGAAGGGTCTAATGAGGAACAATATCGAGAAAAAAGAAATGCTAGAATAACCGAAAATATGGTAATTAAGGCAATACAAAGCTTTGTCCCCTTTAAGGCAGCTTGCCCAGATGAAATCTTTTCTGCTCTATTACGAAAGAGCTAGAACTTAATTGATATTAGTCTGGCTGGCATATTCTCTGCTTGCCTAAAATTGGCGTACACTCCCAGGCCATGGCAAGAGGCCAAGTGGTGTTCATACCAAAGCCGGGAAAGGAAAGCTACGCGAACCCAAAGGCCTATCGACCGATAAGTCTTACATCCTTGGTACTGAGAACCATGGAGCGAATAGTCGATAACATGGTTAAATCTCAAATCCCAAATGAGCTGTTGAAGTTCAAACAACACGCTTATTTAAAGGGGCGCTCAGTGGAAACTGCGCTTCATGAATTTGATCTTTTGATCTAAAAATCTTCACCTTAGCTATATTCACTGATATAGAAGGATCAACCAATACGCTACTCCAATCCCTAGAACGATTCGACATCGACCGGAATATCAAAGCCTGGATCAGTCACATACTAGGATGGATGAATAGATGGATGATTTGCGAAGTCGGTGGCATAAAAATAAGAGACAAGGTTTTTTGTGGGACACTTCAAGTAGTGATTTTAGCTCCCTTCTCTGGTTGACCACTATAAACAGTCTTGTAGCCAATAAAGGTTTCCAACCTGTCTGCTACGCAGACGACGTAGTGATACTGTTAAGGGGGGAAGATCCTAGAAATTTATGTAGGAGGGCATCGGATGCACTCGAAATAGCATACGATTGGGCACAACCGAGGGGATTAAATGTGAACCCGGAAAAGACTGAAATATGCCTCTTTACTAGGAAGACGAGAATAGTTTATTTCGATGAACCCCGCCTCCAGGGTAAAACGATTAGAATTATACAAACGGTGAAATACATTGGGGTGATTCTCGACAAAAAGCTCACTTGGAAGGACCATTTTGATAGCAGGATCGCGAAAGCTTACCATATGTAGGCCATTTGTAGAAGAGCTATAGGTTAAAAATGGGGTTTAAACCCCAGGATGACGCATTGCCTATACACAAGCTTCGTTAGACCAATTCTAAATTACGCATCCGTAGTCATATGGACATCAGTGAATAGGAAATGTTATATTAAACCATGCCGAAAGATGCAACGCCTCTGCTGCATAGGAATCAGCGGTGTAATACCGACTACATCTGCGAGGGCTTTAGAGACGATTTTAGATCGATCGAGATTAGATTTAGGATACCTGACAGGGAAAGCTGGTTAAACGGGAATATTCTACAAAACCCTCCAGCGTCACACTACTACACAGACGGATCAAGTCTGCATGGTAGGACTGGCATAGGTTTCTATGATGAAGACCGTTCCACTGGCATATACCTACGCATTCCGAACCACAACTTTGCCTTTCAGGCCGAATATACAATATATTTTTCATCTATATAAAAAATTATCTCGAATTTTACAGGTCTTTTAGTTCAACTTCATAACTAATAGGCGGACTGAATCCACCATTAGCTGACATATTGCTTTCCATTTCGCCCTAGCAAATGCTCAAAAATTGGAAGCCAACAAAGTTCGTGCAAATTTTCATTTCATTTCAATAAACCAAATACTAATAATAATTTTAAGGGAGAATTTTTCACGTTTCCCTAGTCGCGGTCAAAGGGACCCACATTTTAATAATTTTAATCGCAATCCGGAACAGTAACCAGAGCCAATGGAACTCGGTAGTTCAGCCAATATCGTGGCAAAACCACGACACAATTTTAGTAACAATAACAATAATAGTAATTTTGGATGGGGAAGACCTTCTACCATAAGGGTAATTTCCAACGCTAACAACCAAGGCCATATAGTGGCAATTTTCAACCGGGAATAAAACGGCAATTGACCGGTAGTTGCCAAGTTAGCCAACAGCTTCAAAATAAGGCACGAAGGATAAATAATCTGAATGAGGAGTCTTTTTTAGAGCAAGGATTGGACTGCCCTACATCATTAGGAGAGCCTCAACGGAAACAATATGCCGAATTTTAATTGATAGTGGCGCAACAAGCTGCTATTTCAGTCCTGGAGTTCTCACGAACAGAAAGGAATTAGTTATTAAGAAGAGGGCAAAACCATTAATGGTTATACCATCATTAAACATTTTTGTGACGCTAGTACTTTCGGGTTCAAAGAGAGATTTTATGAGATACCGAATTTGGAAACGGATATTCTTATAGGCTATAATTTTATGAGAAAAGCGAATATAGTGTGAGGACCCAATTTTGGGCAGAGCAAAATTGGACAAACAACAAAGGTCTGGACAAGACAGTGAATTACATTCACCAAAACATGGCCCAGTGAATTACATTCACCACGACGGGTGGTGAATTACATTCACCAATCCACGGACCGGTGAATTACATCCACCGCAAACCCAATTACTTTTCCCATGACAGAGGGGTGAATTACATTCACTCAACACTACGAACACAACACACACCGTCACACCCACCTACAACCAAACATCAAACCACACATTCAGCTAAACACACCAATAATCAACCATCAAACCACACGCGCACAGTTACACACACACAATCAGCCATCAAACCACACATTCAGCTAAACACACCAACCATCAACCATCAAACGCACACAGTCACAGCTAAAACCCACCTAACATCAATCATCAGACCACACCCATAGCTACAGACATTAGCTATCAACCATCAAACATCAAACCACACCACACAAACACCCCAACCATAAAACACCAGAGCAAAAAGCAACAAAGAGCACCCCACACACACAGGTTACACAGACAAACGGTTAACCATGTCGTGTATCATCGGTTGCGTGGGGCTCTCTTATCAAACCATTGAGAGTTCTCTTACAACCATTGAGAGTCTGTGGTCGCGACAAAGCGACATGGTTGTACGAGAATATAAAAAGGCGCACAAAGAGCAAAAGGGATTCTTACTTCGAGAACCGGCAAAGGGTACGCATCGATAAGGAAACACAACGGGACGCACAGGCGATCGTGAGCATAAAGAAAATTGGTAAGAAACCAGATTTATTTTTATTTAGGAGCGGGATTACATCCAGCTCAGAATAGTAGCGAATTACATTCACTAGTGGGGAGGGATCACATCCGTCCCAAGTGTAGAAGGCAGGATAACCAAGTGTAGGAGCGGGATTACATCCAGCTCAGAATAGTAGCGAATTACATTCGCTAGTGGGGAGGGATCACATCCGTCCTAAGCGTAGAAGGCAGGTTAACCAAGTGTAGGAGCGGGATTACATCCAGCTCAGAATAGTAGCGAATTACACTCGCTAGTGGGGAAGGATTATATCCGACCCAAGTTTAGAAGGCAGCAAGTGCAGGGGCTGAATTACATTCAGCAGAAATCAGGGGCGATTTATATTCACCCAAACCAAAGTCCACAGGAGCATAGGGTCATCAGGCTAGGGAGAACACAAAAACCCGCGACTTCAGCAAGCTGTACACCATCGACATCCGGCAGCAACAACAACCACCGCAGCATCGGCAACCCCAGCGCCCGCACCAAGTTATTATTATACTGTGAAGTGTATATTGTTCATATTAAAAGATAAATAAAAAACCAATAATATTTAAAAAAGAAATACAAGTGAAGTGAAGTGGTTTCCTTATAAATAAAATTTAGTGGAAGGACCCTGGAACAGCTGAGGCTATCCCGGCTTCAAACCCGGCACAACCGGAGGTTCCTTACAATAGTTTTGAACTTTATGGTAGGAAAATTGACTTGCCGTAAACACTGAGAGAAAACTGTAAATTTTGAACCACAGGATTCAATTTGTGTTAATAAAAATACGAAAAATGGAAATGAGCATTCTAAGGAAAATGCTTTGTATAAAATGAATAATGAGGAAATTACTGATTTTAGTGATGAAGGTTAGAGAATCACTGAACATTTTAAGAGGAAATATTATACGGAGTATAGAGAAATTACATTCGAATATAAATATGAATTCAACGTTTAGGACGGACATTAGAGCAGAAATTAGAATAATTGCTGAAGCGCCTATATGGAGCAAGCAAAACCCTAACCCACTCTCTGCAAATGGTTTCGACCGTACAATTCTCCAATATGGGTTGTACCAAAGAAATGATTGAATGATAACGGTACTCAGAAAATGGAAAATGGTATGGTCATTGACTATAAGAAATTAAATGAACAAACAATTTCCGATACATATCCAATTCCCGATTGCAATGTGATACTGTCGAACTTAGGAACGGTTAAGTATTTCTCAACAATAGATTTGAAATCTGGCGTCCATCAGATTCTTATGAAAGAAGAGGATATTGAGAAGACCGCATTTTCCGTCAACAAGGGAAAATATGGATTTATTAGATTACCCTTCGGCCTTAAAAACAGTCCGAGTATTTTTCAGCGATGTATTACGCGAATATATCGGAAAAATATGTCACGTCTATATAGATGACATAATCGTTTATTCAGAATCATTAGAAGAGCATTACAAACATTTAAAGGCGATAATTGGTAAACTCAAAAAATCGAATATGAAAATTTCATTAGCAAAATCAAAATTTTATGAAAAAGAGGTCGGATTTTTGGGCTACGTGGTGGCTCAGAATGTGATTAAAGCCCAAAAAATTGGAAACCATATATGAGTATCCATTGCCTAGAACGTTGAGGCAACTTCGAAGCTTTCTTGGAATGGTGGGGTATTATCGCAAATTTACAAAGGACTACGCGAAAATATCATTGATAAAATATTTGCCAGGGGAAAATGGGAAAGTATCGCAATACATGTCCAAGAAAATAGAGATAAATATAGACGAACAAGGTATCCTAACGTTCGCAAAATTGAAAAATTTGTTGTCCCAACAGGTCGAATTAGTTCAACCTGATTTTAACAAAAAATTCATACTTACCACTGATACCTCTAATGAAGCAGTAGGTGATGTCCTCAGCCAAGAATGAAAACCTATCACATCTATATCAAAAACATTAAGTTCAACTGAACAGAATTACGCGACAAATGAAGAGGAGCTTTATGCCATTGTTTGGGCATTGAAAAATTTAAGAAATTATTTATATGGCAGCTCAGATCTGCAAATTCACACAGACCATCAGCCGTTGACATTTGCCGTTTCTACACGAAACCCTAATGCAAAAATGAAAAGATGGCCCTCTTTCATAGAAGAATTGTCACCGAAAATTATTTTTAAACCAGGTGTTACCAACGTGGTGGCTGATGCTCTTTCACGACAATACTTGAACAATATTTCAGATGAAGAATCTTTACAGGACACTATACATTCTGCTCAAAACAGTGATGATTTTAATATTCCCGAAATTTGTAAACCTTTGAATGAATTTAAATAACAAATTTTACTAAGTAAGGCAAATTTTTCATTACATGAAACGATAATAAATTTTGGAATAACCAGACATATTATAGAATTCGATAGTAGGCAAAATCTCAAGACCATCCTTATGGAATTTATTCAACCAAATTTTGTTACTGCGGTATATTGTACGCAGGAAGATCTCTATGATTTTAAGGAAACTGTCAAGGGTGTTTTCACGAATAAATTTGTATATACCAGAATATTCCCTATAGATATAAATAATGTTGATGATCGACAAAACATAATACAAGATACTCATTCCCGAGCTCATCGAAGTTGTCGAGAGAATTGCAAACAGATATATAAACAGTACTATTGATCGAAAATAACAAATCGTTTTAAAGAATATGTTAGACTTTGCGCCATCTGCAATAGGAATGAATATAATTGACTTCGACAGAAAGTCGCAATTGGAGAGGCTCCGATTCCCAACAAAGAGTGGGAGTATCTGAACATAGATATTTTTTATGCAGAGGGTTTGACATTTATAACTTGCATCGATGTATATTCCAGATTTTTAGTCATTACCAATATTGAGGATAAAACTAACCTAGGGGAAAAAGTATTAGATGTACTACAGAGTTTTCCAAACGCAAAGAAAATAACACTTGATAACGAACCATTTTTAACTGCTCAATTATAATCTCTAATGCACCGATTAGGAATTGAATTGTATTACTCTACACCACGACATAGCACAACGAATGGACAAACCGAAAAGTTCATTCTACTATAATAGAGATAGCTAGATGTATTAAAGAAGAGTTTCACTTGTTGGAAGATGTATAAATTTTCTATAGAGCAGCACAACAATATAATCATACAATTCATTCGGTCACACAAAAAAAACCCGCAGATATCCTTTTTAATAAATTGCCACATAACTTAGTAGGTACATTGAAAAAAGCACAGGAAAAAATGTTATTAAGAAATAATCATAGTCAAGCAAAGACATATCAACCAAGCGATACGATATATGAGAAAATTAAAGGGCAAAGGAACAAATTGTTGCCATGATTTAAGAAAGAGGAAATTACGGAAGTAAAAATAAGATATCGCGATAGAATAATTCATAAGGATAATATTATGACCTAAATAGTTTAAACACTTTGTTTGTTTTTAAAGAACATGAATATTTTAAAAATACTTTTTGCAGTATTTGAAATTTGCAAGGCAGAAGTCCAGATACTGGAACGAATACGCAATTAATACCGATTTTAAACTCCTCCTCGCCCCGGTAGGTGAGTATGTAGCGTGCTTGCCTATCATGCGGGGGTCGTGGGTTCGATTCCCACCAGAGGCTTTGGTCTGTCGCTGCAAAAAAACTAGCTAAATTAGAATCTGCACACAAGCCACTCGGCTTTGCGGAACTAGGCTTAAAAAAATATATTCTGCAATTGGACGAATATGAAACGACTGTGGACGTTTTTAGAAATTCAGGAAAATATTAAAGAACAGCACGATATTACCATTTCTACTTCACGACATCGACCAACTTAAAAACCAGTCAAAATGAATGAGACCGAGAACTAAACGATCAATTGACACTATAGGAACGGTTTGGAAATGGATAGCTGGTTCACCGGATCACGAGGACCATAATATTGTGGTGAACAAAATAAACGGACTACTATCGAATAATGAACGCTAGAAAATAATTAATGGGGATATTATGGGTACAATTAACCTACTCATCAATACCGTGAATAAAATGTTGAAAACAATCCAATCTTTGGGAGAAGCCCGAAAGACAATAGAAGATTCCATTAGGACTAAGATAAATATATAAATATCGTAAAAACTGAAGCAATGAATATGGAATACGCTTTACAATGGGCAAAAATAGGTGTAATAAATTCTTTTATACTTTCGGAAAAGGAAATTAATGAAGCTAGGGAATTTTTGGACCGTGAGGGCTTCCCATATATCAATTTGGTGGAAGCATAGGGATTTGCTACAGTCAAAATAGCTACGGATCATTCATCATTGGTTTATATAATTAACTTGCCAACCATCGATCGGGCAGATGGTGAAAAATTATTTTTTAAGCCCATAAAACAAAATGAGACTATTATAAAAATTAATTCAGAAAATGTTATTAGATGTAAGAATAGAATTTTTGAAATTAAAAATTATTGTTCTCAATTCAATGAATTATGTATTTGCAAAACTGAAAATTTAATAGATATAAGTGAACCAAATTGTATACCATCACTTTTGAAAAGGAAAAATTACAATTGCACTCATATAAATAATCAGCACATACCTTCTGTAGAAGAATTAAACCAAGGACCTATTCTTCTGAATCAATTTCATGGGATTGTAGAAATATCTGAAATAAAACATATCAGTTGTCCGGAACATATTTGATTCTGTTTCACAACGAAACAGTTACTATCGGAAATCGAACATCTATTTCAAAGGAATTAACAACTTTGAAACCCCTTCCAGCTGTGCTACAGCTATCATCTAATAAATCATTAGTTGAAGACGTTCTATCCTTGGAAATGATGAAGAACTTACAAATTAATAATATCGACGAAATAAACTCCATATCCATTAAGGGGAATTTAATGTTTTCAACCAATATCATTTTATTTATTGCATTGACTATTACAGTTTGACTAATAATCTATAAACGTACAACTAAGTATAATTCGGGCATTAACGTAATAACCATGTTCAATGAAGAAGTCAGACCAAAGGTTTCTATTAACGAAGAACCCTCTTCACAGGAACCGACACGACGATTCTGTAGTGTAAATGATCTCCCAACATTTGAGCAATCGGGACGGTTGATCTCACAGGGGGAGGAGTTAAGTTATGGCATACCATCCCTTAATATAAAAAATTCTTTAGTCACACGACTTATATCTTTTTTTGAATTTAAGTAAAAACGAAATTTATATCTTTTTTTATATTTTTTAAGTTCTATTTATTTAACACAAGCCTTTAGGTTTGCTGCGACTCTTAAGACTAAAAAATTATCAACTAAAATTTATTTTACAGTCAAATCTTAAAACTATTTAACAGGTATCGTGAGAACAACAAAAGCCAGACGCTTTGGTCAGCACAAATGTATGTTCCCATGATTTTCGTATGCAAAGAAATTCAAGGTATCAAGTTCTTTATTTTTTAAGACCTTGATTTCGCAACATAAAACATGTTAATATTATAATAAATGTGTGGGAACGTAACTCCTCCCCCACTAGCTCAAAATATTCCTGGATTTTGATAATCGTTAAGTATTGATATAATGTTTATACGGTTATTAATTTAATTAAGTAGATATATATAAAATAAAATATGTAAAAAAAAAAAAAAAATAATATATATGTCACTTTAAAGATTTATGGATTTATAATAGTATATTTTCTATTTGTTTTATTGAACAAAGTATATTCCTCTCATACAAATACAGTTTTCGGTAATTATTATTTGTTACCATTCATTAAGAGATATGTAAAGTTATAATACAAAAGTTTAAAATACTTCTCAATACAAATACAAATTAAAAACAAAATTCTTCAATATAATTATTTTGAATATTTAGAAAGTATTTCACTTATGTGGGGTTGCGAAGATGTCGAAGCTTCTCTGTCCCCTATTTGTGAGTTTTCCCGGATTCTCTCTTGCTTAATATTCACCCTTATGTTATTTTTCTTAGTTAAACAATACAAAGTGAAAAACAGAACAAACAATATAATTACAAGCGTTAAACTTATTCCATACGATACATTTTTGTGGAATTTTAATTCTTTTATTTTCTCAATATTTTCAAAATGTTCTGTTACAATATTTTCAAATCTTAAATCTATATTTGTCATATTCAATTTGTTGCTATTTGGGTAAAAATATTTCTCTCTGTATAGAACCTTTTTATTTGTAAAACTTTCGTTAAGCAAAGAAATGCTACAATTATTAAAAATTATTAAGAAATTGCCTGTAAGATTAAATTTTCTATCGTCACAATTTTGATCCATTTTTACATACGCTAAGTTTTTAACAATAAGGGTTTCTTCGTCTATATAAGATATTTCCGTTTTATTGTTATATACAAACTTACAATTATTAAAAAAAATAAAATTTTTACTTTTCTTTAAAGCTCTTATAGCTACATTATCTTTGTAAACATAATTTTGACCATTAACATATACAATATATTGGTCATATGTATCTATTTCGAGGCCACTTTTATTAGGAATTCGAGTAATAAGCTTCAAGTCAGTTCTTATATAGTTTCTGGGAATTTGTATTGCTATAATGATAGACTGGTCATTAAATGTCATAATTCCTACTTTCAGCATTTTTAACTTATAAAAATCTATTTCGAACTCATCTATTTCCTGCGGTGAAAATATGCCAGGGTGAATTATATTATTTTTAGCTGACACAATGTTATCCTGGATTTGATCTAACTTGTGTTCTAAATTCTTAAGCTTTGCTAATTGGTTCAAGAAAAAAAATTTTGAAATATATCCATTGCCGTCCATCTTAATTTTCTCAAAATAATTTCCTAATTTTTTTCGATCGTCTTCTAACGCAGATCTTAAATATCCCAGAGATTTATTGAAAGAATTATTAATAATTATTTGTTTATTCAATGTTTCAATGTTTCAGTCACTGATAAATGGTCGTATATTTCTTGCCTATCTTCATCATCCATAGTTCCAAATATCCATTTATACATCTTACCCCCCAAATTAAACAATCCTCTCTTCTTCCTATTGTCTTTTGGTATTATAGTCTTGATCTTTGATTCGATAATTAGTATTTCATTTTTAAGTACGTTCCGGTCATTTATTTCTAAGGTTTTTATATCTTTCTCAATGGCACTTAGAATGCTTCTTACCTCGCCAATATTTATAATGTGGACGATTGTTACTGTTTCATTCACAATGTCGACTTCTCTCATTTTGATTTCGACAAATCCATTTTCCTCGGAAATTTTGTTAACCTGCAGAGTTGCTCGGCTGAATTTTGTTAGAAACGTTAGCAATAGTATCATCATGAGAATCTGAAAATTTTGAAGGTCGTTTAATATGCATTCGTGAAGACTTTGAAATTTATATTTTCCAAATTTGGGTTGTTCTTTATGTCGTAAATCGGAATAGTTTTTCATGTATTCTTCTTGTCTGTTTTCGATGTAAGTCTCTCTCTACCTGCATTAAGTCTTTTTTTTCTCTAATAATTTTCTTCTTATTTTAGCTAACCATCTTGTTGTATGTTGGAATATTTAAATGGTCTTTTTATATATGTTAGGTGGACATTTTCTAAATTGCGTTTTATAAACTTTGGTTCTTCTTTATGTCTTAAACTTTTGTAATTTTTTATAAATCCTGTTTCCCTTCTTTCTATGTAAGATTCCCTATTGCGGTTTAGCCTTTGAATATTATAATTTTTTCTTCTTTCCAGTCTACTTCTGAGAAGTTCGTGATTTATGATACCATTTAATACGTCAAATGGAGTGCATTTAATAGTACTGTGAACTGTGTTATTGTAAAATCTTATTGCCTTTGTCATTTGAGTAGTTATTGGCAATTTTTCTTCGAGGTTAAGTGTTCTAATCTTTTCAGTTAAGGTGTTGTTAAGGCGTTCGATATCAGAATTTCCCGTATGACTGTTTGGTTTAGTGGCATGAAATTCGATTCCCTCTTGTGTTAAGAAATCTCTCATGTTCCTGGAATTGAATTCGTTGTCAAAAACGAATTTTTTACAGGTCCTTTTATTGCCAAAAATTCATTTATCTTCCCTATAATCGTCTGGTTGTTCCTATCCGGCAAATGGAAACCCACATGAACAATTTCGTTCACTGTTGTTGGCGTTTCCGTAAAGTGGAATTTTGTTCTGATCGCATTGCGATCATATTTTCCCAAGGAGCATATGTCGCAATTATTTATAATTTCATGTGTTCTTATCTTCAGTTGTGGGTGGTGTTTGATCCCTTCATAAGTTGGGATAATACCGGCATGACCAACCTCGTTTTTATGGAAAAACGATATTTGTCTTCCCAGCTCGTTTTCATCCTCAATATCTTTAGCAAAATAGCTACATTTCACAAGGGACATTCTTCCAATACCTGAGTATATATATCCAATAAATTAATTTGTAGTCTGTGAAATTGGTGATCGTTGAGCTCGGAAAATATCGCAACTTTTCCTTTAGTAATATGTCTTCGGTCTATATTAATAGCATTATCAGAATCGAGGTCATGCTTATCGATAAAAATTCTTTTGTTATTAAAAATTGTTGTCGTTTCAATTTCCTTAGTCTCTTGTAAAATTATCTGGTATTTAAAACGACTTACAATTGTGTCAAGAATCGGAAAGTGATCGTTGAAATTTTCCGCTTGTGAATGTACAGTTTCACTGTCCTCTGATTGATCGCGATTACTAGTACTTGGTGTTTCTATAAAATTTTCTTCCTGAGAATGATCAGTTTGAACCGCCAGAGAAGCTTCTTATTGCTCTCCTACATTCATATTCTTGATGCTAAGCATTTCGTTGAAGGTAATTCCAAAATCTTCGGAATCAAATGTGTTTATTTCGCATTTTTCGCAATTAATTCGACTGAGAAAATCAGCTATTTTATTTTCCTTCCCCGAAATATAATCAATTTTCGCATCATATTCTCCTAATTGTATCAACCATCGTTGCAATCTGGGGTTGATATCTCTACCTGAATTTTTTGCCTGCAACCACTTCAGTGGCTGATGATCCGTTTGCAAATCAAATTCCCTTCCAAATATATAAGGTCTATAATATTTCACTCCCCAAACTATCGCCAATAATTCCTTTTCGATAGTGGAGTAATTTTGTTCATGATTGTTCAATGTTCGCGAAGCAAACGAAATTGGATGACCTTCTTGAGTTAAAACTGCGCCAATTGAAAAATTGCTGGCGTCAGTAATAAGCTTGAATCGTTTGTCAAAATTGGGGTACCTCAGAATAGGAGAATTCGTTATAATGTCCTTCAATTTTTCAAAAGCAACAATATAATTTGGGTCCTTTATGTTAACTTTGGCATTTTTCTTCAAGTATCTTATCATAGGGTAAGCTATTTTCGAATAGTCTTTTATGAATTTTCGGTAGAAACCCGTTATGCCCAAAAATGATTTAATTTGCCTTTGTGTCGTCGGGAGGTTTAAATTTTGAATTACCTCAATTTTGTTTGGGTTTGGTTTAACACCCTGAGGTGTAAGAATATGACCCAAAAATTCAGTTTCTTTTTTCAAAAAGTTACATTTATCTATTTGAATTTTAAGTCCAGCTTCTCTTAATGTTTGAAATATCCTCGTCATGTTCTCCATATGTTCGGATAATGACATACTAAAAATTAAAATGTCGTCCAAATAGACCACACATATTTTATTTATGTACTGACGGAGCACAGAATTCATAAGACGCTGAAAAGTCGATGGAGCATTTTTAAGTCCATGGGGCATTCTTATGAATTCATAATGTCCAAAAGGTGTGGAAAATGCAGTTTTCTGCATGTCATTTTCATTCATCAAAATTTGATGGAAGCCTTTAGCAAGGTCAATAGAAGAGAAATATTGAGCTCTACCTAACTTGTCCAGAATTCCATCGATATTAGGAATCGGGAACTTATCATTCACCGTGTTTTCATTAAGTTTTCTATAATCGAGAACGATTCGCCATTTTTGAAGGCCCGAATTGTCGGTCTTCTTTGGCACTACCCACAAAGGACTATTATAAGGTGAATTGCTTTCCCTAATTATATTCTGTTCTAACATCTCTTTTATCTGTTTCTGAATTTCTTTTTCGTGTATCTGTGGGTATCTGTAAATTTTCGAATATATTGGCCGGTCTGTTGTCGTTATTATTTCGTGTTTTATCTCATTAGTTGCACAAAGTCTATCTCCCTCCTTATAAAATAATTCCTTGAAATTTCGCAATAACCCTGTGAGCAATTGGCTTTCCTCTGAATTTAAATGTTCTAAATTTAATTTTTGTATGTCGCTGTACTCAAGTGAACAAATTTCCTGACTATTGTATGGGTTGTAATGTCCAAACGGTATAGTGTTATCTAAAATGTTAATAAATTTATTCTCTACATCAATCTTAGCTTTAAGAGCGATGAGAAAATTTTGACCAATTATTGAAATCAATAACCTTCCAAGAGAAGGTACCTGAGATATTAAATTCTCTAGGTATGGGGGTAATAATTTTATGTGTCACTTGATTTATTCCGTTTATGGTTCTGTAAAAAAGGGGTTTGTTAATTTTCTGAGTGGGAAATGAATTTCCAAGGGCAGTTGGTTTAATTATACTTGTGTCGGAACCGGTGTCTACGAGACATTTAATTCTATGATTGTCAATTGTCACTACTATTATGGGCAATTTTGTGAATGAGGTGTTATAAAAAATTTACATCTTCTTCTTCGTTTAAATTACCGATATCCATCGGTTCTGGTTTTTGCCTATAACTATTTGTTTGGCTAGATTGCCTACTGTGATAGGAATTTCTGGTTTGGTTGGATTTATCCTTGCCTTCATTACTTTTCCACCTATTATTATCATAATAACTTTTATTATTGTTATAAATTCTGTGTCTTGTATAATTTTGTCCTGAATTGCCCTCATAATTATTACTAGTATTTCCGTTATCATAATTACCGTTGTCATTATTGTCAATTGCATATCTTGTATAATTTTGTCTCGAATTGCCTTAAAATTATTTTTGTTATCATTATAATTACCTTTATTATTATTATTAATTCCATATTTCGTATAATTTTGTCGTGAACTGCTTTTATAATTATTTCTATTATCATTATAATTACCTTCATTATTATTATTAATTCCATATTTTGTATAATTTCGCCCTGGACTGTCTTTGTGAGTATAACTGTTCTTTCTGTGCCTAAAATCTATAGCTCTTCTATCATCCAGTAATTTTAGTTTAGTATATTTAGTTATAATGTTCTGCAGGGTTTCGTTATCTGATATGTGAGCTCTGACATGACCGTCTATTTATTCCAAAAGTAAATCTACCATATCCCTATCAACATTAGATGGCCTATATATTTCTGGTTTTCTTATATCGACCTGATATAATTCATTTATTTCATATTTAGATCTTAAAAATATATCGAATAATTCGCTTAAATCATTAACCTTTACCTGTCTTGCGAAGTTGTATATTTCTGCATACGTCTTTTTCGGCTGCAGATTGATGAGGAGTTTTTGTTTTATTTGCTCCCAAGTTGCTCCCTCATCTAACTCTCGGACAACTCTTCCCGCATCTCCTGAGATTTTCTCGTTGATAATGATTTGGAGACCATAGTCCAAAAGTGTTTCATTACCGGCACATAAAGATATCGTTGATTCCACTGCTCTTATGAAGGACCTCGGATTGTGATTTCTATCCAGAGGTTTTAGCCTTCTAAATTGCTCCAATACATCTTTCGGTCTCAGTTGGAGCTGCCGTTGTTGTTCTTGTTGGAGTTGCTGTTGTTGTAGTTGCTGTTGTTGTAGTTGCTGTTGTTGTAGTTGCTGTTCTTGTTCTTGTTGTAGGTGCTGTTGCTGTAATTGTTGTTGTTGTTGCATAATTTTCTCTTCTTGCCGCTGCAGCACCTCTTGTAGCTCCAGGATCTTCGTTTCCCGTTGGTCCATCATGATTCTCTGTTTGTCGAAATTGGCTGCCCTTAGGTCTCCTCTTTGCATGTAGTATGAAAATATATTGGTTTGCACTTCTTATGTCTTGGTGTGAGTTGTTTCGAATTCGTTTGTATTTTATTTTTTTCTTTATGTAAAGAGGGGTTGAATAAAATATGTACATTTATCTTAAAAAACACGAAGTTTTTTCAGGATTTGGTTTATGACGAGGAGTTTTCAGACTATTGATTATTTATCACCTTTAGTACTTTATTTTCTTTTAACAAAATTGTTAATATTTTACTCAGTGGTGTAAAAATTTTTTAAATTTCACCTTTTGATTTTCTAGTTTTGTGAGTTATTTATATTAATGTTTCATGATTTTTGTTTATTTTCATTATAACAATTTTAATAATTTTTTCTTTTTGATTTCTAATATACTAAAATATTTCGTTTTTCGTTATTCGTTTTTTTCTTCTTTTTGTTAATATCCTTAGATATTAACACCACCGACTGCGCCACTTATATCTTTTTTTGAATTTAAGTAAAAACGAAATTTATATCTTTTTTTATATTTTTTAAGTTCTATTTATTTAACACAAACCTTTAGGTTTGCTGCGAATCTTAAGACTAAAAAATTATCAACTAAAATTTATTTTACAGTCAAATCTTAAAACTATTTAACAGGTATCGTGAGAACAACAAAAGACAGACGCTTTGGTCAGCACAAATGTATGTTCCCATGATTTTCGTATGCAACGAAATTCAAGGTATCAAGTTCTTTATTTTTTAGGACCTTGATTTCGTAACATAAAACATGTTAATATTATAATAAATGTGTGGGAACGTAACTCACGCGCAACCCATTTTACATGTGCTGAATAAAATAACAACCTTCATATAATTCGTGTAATACAAGAAAAGTTATTTAAAACGTTCCCACAGATTTAACAATACCAATTTCCACTATCGTACAAAATTTTACTTTTATCTTTCCCACGAATTTTACGACATCAGCTATCGTACAAAATTGAATTTATTTCATTCCCACAAATCCACCAATACAAAGTGTGACACCTGCAACAGACGATTTCCATGGAACTCAGGAGATCGTTGCACGCGCTAAATAGTCAATGCTGATGTCAACACTTTTACTAAAGGAAATAAATTCTCAATAAAATTGATTCCCACAATAATTATTACTCTTTATTTTTATACAATTATTTCTCTTAATATTTAAGCTTATTGTCTTCTTTATTTTCAAATCTGTTCTATCTTTAATTATTCTCACAAAATACTTTAAGCTCGTTAATGATTTAAGCTTACCTTACTCTTTATTTTAAGTAAGCTCACAAATTATTTTAAGTTAACCCTTTTGTAAAATATATAAAAGATAAAACAAAAATAAAGAACAGTTAGTTCAAGTTGGTATTTAAAAATATAAATATTAAAAGAGAAAGAAAAATAAATAAATTTTTTTAAATAAAAATCTAGTGAACTTATTAATTTGCGAATTCTCACCATATAGCTTGGGGAAGGTCGAACTGTAACCAAAGGGGGATGCTTTACTTGAATTCCTTAATGAAAATGACCTTTTTACCCTTAATGTTTGGAACGCGGCGACCTTTGTTAACAAATTAATGGAAGAAGTTCTAGATATTTCAAAATGTTCAAAAAATTCAGTGGATGATATCCAAGATTGTCATGTCTCTAGCAAACATTCCTTCTCGGATCATCGATACATTTTATTTAAACTAACACACCCGCCACCTGAACCCTTTAAGTTCAAGAATAAGGCTAAAGCTGATTGGCCTAAATTTAGAAGAAATCTACAGGCCCGTCTAACTACTCCTCCCACAGACCTAAGGTATGTCGAAGAGGTTGACGAAGAAGTGGACAAATTAGCGAAAAGCCTTATCGAGTCCTTCAAGGAATGTTGTCCACCCCGGTAAAATAGGTCTCCTCGAGATTAACATGGCTAACAGGGGAACTGATAAATCTTGGGAAGGACATCCGAAGACTATTCAATATTGCTCGTCGTAAAAAACATTCAATATACTGGGACGGCTACTACGTCAAACTCAGGGATTACAACAAAAAGATTCGAGTAGCCAAACTCAACTCCTGGAAAGTCTTCTGTGAACAGGTTGATAGCGTTAATGACATCTCGAAAACAAAGAAATTCTTATCGAAAACCCATTCACAGCCTGAAACTCTAATTGGTAAGGACGGGATTCGGGCGGAATCAATGGAATATTGATGGAAACACACTTTCTTACCGAAGAACATGGGCCGAATAGGAACCCAGAAATTGGTACCAATGTGTCCCGACTAACTGGAACCAACGTGAAACAGCAGACGGGACCCGATGGGGAACAATATGAAGGGCCTAATGAGGAACAATATCGAGAAGAAAAAATGCTAGAATAACCGAAAATATGGTAATTAAGGCAATACAAAGCTTTGCAGTCTGGCTGGCATATTCTCTGCTTGCCTTAAATTGGCGTACACTCCCAGGGCTTGGCAGCAGGCCAAAGTGGTGTTCATACAACAGCCGGGAAAGGAAAGCTACGCGAACCCAAAGGCCTATCGACCGATAAGTCTTACATCCTTCGTACTGAGAACCATGGAGCGAATAGTCGATAACATGGTTAAATCTCAAATCCCAAATGAGTTGGTAAAGTTCAAACAACACGCTTATTTAAAGGGACGCTCAGTGGAAACTGTGCTTCATGAAGTAGTTCACCACATCGAAAGATCTTTTGATCTAAAAATCTTCACCCTAGTTATATTCATGAATATAGAAGGACCAACCAATACGCTACTCCAATTCCTAAAACGGTTCGACATAGACCGGTATATCAAAGCCTGGATCAGTCACATGCTAGGGAATAGATGGATGAGTTGCGAGGTCGGTGGCATTAAAACAAGATACAAGGTTTTTGTGGGACAACTCAAGAAGGGATTTTAGCCCCCTTCTCTGGGTGACCACTATAAACAGTCTTGTAAGTATTCTAGCCAATAAGGGTTTCCAACCTGTCTGCTACGCAGACGACGCAGCGATACTGTTAAGGGGGGAAGATCCTAGAAATTTATGGAGGAGGGCATAGGATGCACTCGAGTGCATCGGATGCATATTATTGGGCACAACCGAGGGGATTAAATGTGAACCCGGAAAAGACTGAAATATGCCTCTTTACTAGGAAGACGAGAATAGTTTACTTCGATGAACCCCGCCTCCAGGGCAAAACGATTAGAATCACACAAACGGTGAAATACCTCGGGGTGATTCTCGATAAAAAGTTTGCTTGGAAGGACCATATTGATAGCAGGGTCGCGAAAGCTTACCGTATATGGGTCATTTCTAGAAGAGCTATAGGTTCAAAATGGGGTTTAAACCCGAGGATGACGCATTGCCTATACACAAGCGTTGTTAGACCAATTCTAACTTACGCATCCGTAGTCACATGGACATCAATGAACAGAAAATGTTATATTAAACCATTCCAAAAGATACAACGCCTCTGCTGCATAGGAATCATCGGTGCAATATGGACTACATCTGCGAGGGCTTTAGAGACGATTCTATCTATAGACCCGATCGAGATTAGAATTAGGATTCTTGACAGGGAAAGCTGGCTGAACGGGAATATTCTGCAAAACCTTCCAGGTTCACACTACTACACAGACGGATCTAGTCTGCATGGTAGGACTGGCATAGGTTTCTATGAAGTAGAACGTTCTACTGGCATATACCTGCGCATTCCGAACCACAACTTTGTCTTTCAGGCCGAATATACAATATATTTTTCTTCTATATAAAAAATTATCTCGAATTTTACAGGTTTTTTAGTTCAACTTCATAACTAATAGGTGGACTGAATCCACCATTAGCTGACAGATTGTTTTCCATTACGCCGAATACCAGATGCGCTAGCAAAAGCTCAAGAATTGGAAGCCAACAATAAACCAAATACTAATAATAAATTTAAGGGAGAATTTTTTACGTTTTCCTAGTCGCGGTCAAAGGGAGCCACATCTTAATAATTTTAATCGCAATCCGGAACAGAACCAGAGCCAATGGAACTTGGTAGTTCAGCAAATATCTTGGTAAAACCACGACAACATTTTAGTAACAATAACAATAATATTAATTTTGGACGGGGAAGTTCTAACCATAATGGTAATTTCCAAAGCTTCCAACAAAGACCATATAATGGCAATTTCCAACGGGGAATAAAACGACAATTAACCGGTAGTGGCCAAGTTATCCAACAGCCTCGAAATAAGGCACGAAGGATAAATAATTTGCATGAGGAGTCTTTTTTAGAGCAAGGATTTGACTGCCCTACATCATTAGGAGAGCATCAACGGGAAGAAGATGCCGGATTTTAATTGATAGTGGCGCAAGAAGCTGCTGTTGTAGTTCTGGAGTTCTCACGAACAGAAAGGAATTAGTTATTAAGAGGAGGGTAAGAACCATTAATGGTTGTACCATCATTAAATATTTTTGTGACGCTAGTATTTTCGGGTTCAAAGAGAGATTTTATGAGATACCGAATTTGGAAACAGATATTCTTATAGGCTATAATTTTATGAGAAAAGCGAGTATAGTTTTGAACTTTATGGAAGGAATATTGACTGCGAGAAAACTGTAAATTTTTGAACCACAGGTTCAATTTGTATTAATAAAAATACGAAAAATGGAAATGAGCATTCTAAGGAAAATGCTTTGTATAAAATGAATAATGAGGAAATTACTGATTTTAGTGATGAAGGTTAGAGAATCACTGAACATTTTAAGAGGAAATATTATACGGATTATAGAGAAATTACGTTCGAATATAAATATGAATTTACCGTTTAGGACGGACATCAGAGCAGAAATTAGAACAATTGCTGAAGCGCCTATGTGGAGCAAGCAATAGCCTTACCCACTCTCTGCAAATGGTTTCGTCCATACAATTCTCCAATATGGGTTGTACCAAAGAAAGGATGATAACGGTACTGAGAAAATGGAAAATGGTATGGTCATTGACTATAAGAAATTAAATGAACAAACAATTTCCCATAAATATCCAATTCCCGATTGCAATGTGATACTGTCGAACTTAGGAACGGCTAAGTATTTCTCAACAATAGATTTGGAATCTGGTTTCCATCAGATTCTAATGAAAGAAGAGGATATTGAGAAAACCGCATTTTTCGTCAACAACGAAAAATATGAAATTATTAGATTACTCTTCGGCCTTAAAAACAGTCCGAGTATTTTTCAGCGATATATTACGCGAATATATCGGAAAAATATGTCACGTCTATACAGATGACATAATCGTTTATTCAGAATCATTAAAAGAGCATTACAAACTTTTAAAGACGATAATTGGTAAACTCAAAGAATCGAATATGAAAATTTCATTAGAAAAATCAAACTTTTATAAAAAAAGAGGTAGAATTTTTAGGCTACGTGGTGGATCAGAATGTGATTGAAACCCAAAAAAATTAGAAACCATATATGAGTATCCATTGTCTAGAACGTTGAGAAAACTTCGAAGCTTTCTTGGAATGGTGGGGTATTATAGCATATTTACAAAGGACTACGCGAAAATAGCGAAACCATTGACAAAATATTTGCCAGGGGAAAATGGGAAAGTATCGCAACACATGTTCAAGAAAAAAGAAATAAATATAGACGAACAAGGTATCCTAACGTATACAAAATTTAAAAATTTGCTGTCCCAACCGGTCGAATTAGTTCAATCTGATTTTAATAAAAAAATTCATACTTACCACTGATGCCTCTAACGAAGTAGTAGGTGCTATCCTCAGCCAAGAATGAAAACCTATCACATTTATATCAAAAACATTAAGTTCAACTGAACAGAATTACGCGACAAATGAAGAGGAGCTTTTTGCCATTGTTTGGGCATTGAAAAATTTAAGAAATTATTTATAATGCAGCTCAGATCTGGAAATTCACACAGACCATCAGCCGTTGACATTTGCCGTTTCTACACGAAACCCTAATGCAAAAATGAAAAGATGGCCCTCTTTCATAGAAGAATTGTCACCGAAAATGATTTATAAACCAGGTGTTACCACGTGGTGGCTGATGCTCTTTCACGGCAATACTTGAACAAATTTCAGATGAAGAATCTTTACAGGACACTATACATTCTGCTGAAAACAGTGATGATTTTAATATTCCCGAAATTTCTAAACCTTTGAATGAATTTAAACAACAAATTTCACTAAGTAAGGCAAATTTTTCATTACATGAAACGATAATAAATTTTGGAATAACCAGACATATCATAGAATTCGATACTAGGCAAAATCTCAAGACCATCCTTATGGAATTTATTCAACCAAATTTGGTTACTGCGGTATATTGTACGCAGGAAGATCTCTATGATTTTAAGGACACTGTCAAGGGTGTTTTCACGAATAAATTTGTATATACCACAATATTCCCTATAGATATAAATAATGTTGATGATCGACAAAACATAATACAAGATACTCATTCCCGAGCTCATCGAATTTGTCTAGAAAATAGCAAACAGATATATATATATATAGATAGATAGATTTCTTTATTGACTTATATTATAAAAAATAAAATAATAATAAAGATTTTACGGCATGGTTTAAGAAACCATCTGCCGGAAGTTTGGGATTGGTTAACAAATATATAAAAAATTGTATGCTAATTAGGAATTTATATGATACAGTTTTAAGCAGCATTTTAAATTAAAAGTTATATTCTTTAATTAATATTTTTCTATCATTTAAGGCTTTTGTTATATTATTATATAATAGGTACCAGTTTTCATTAGGACCACCGTTTAAAATATCAAATATTTCACAATCTGTCAATCGTGTACAAAACAGAGACATCAGCCTTAGTTTTTTTTTAGCACAGGACACCCTCCTAAAAAATGTAACAACGTTTCTTCTTCCTTCCCTTCAGATTACATAGTGAGCACATTCTGGATTGAACTGTACTGTATGGATTTCCGTTCAGCCAAAATAGATCGCCACGTGCCTTCATTATAATGGATATGACATGTTGATTATATTGTTCATTGTAGTATGAGAGACTTTTGGAATGATTCAAAAACATATATGTTCTTTGTTGACGTTGGAGGGCTGATACATGGTAATCATGTTCAATTTCATCCTTCTTTTTTTGGATGAGTTGAAAACATATATTATTCCATACGTATTTACAAAGATTTGCGTTATTGATACTTAAACTGTAGTTAGAGGCCCGTTCATCGAAATCTTTATACCAATAAATTTTTTTGCTAACAATTGCCTTTGAGAGTTTATGTGGTAATCTTCATACTCGAATAGAGTTTTGAATATATATTTCAAGTGTAAACTGTATGTATATGTATAAGCCTCTTCCTGACCCGTTTCAATAGCAATCACATAATTTGGCGTATTATCTGGTAGTTTTAATATTCTTTTTGTGAAAAACCTTTGCAGTTTATCTACATAATCGAATCCTGAAAAACCCCATATCTGCGCTCCATACGTTTGTATTGATCTGCAGACGGCTTGAAATAATTTCCATTTTGTTTTAGTGACACATCCCTCTTACCAATAAATTCCTTCCACGTAATATTAATACAAACTTTAGCAGCATACATTTTAGAACATATGTGATTAGTAAAAGCCATAGAGGGTGATAACAGAAATCCAAAATATTTATATTCATTTACTACTTTGACATCTATACCATTAAATGACCACTTTTCCTTTGACGACAAACGCCCGCTTTTTCGAAAGACTATTATATCTGATTTAGATAGGTTGACTTCCATTCCCCATGTCGAACAGTAGGTTTCCAAATTTTTTATCATTTTTTGTAGAATTTTAATATTGTCTGATAATAGGACTATGTCATCAGCATACATAAGGACTCTAATATTTATATTATCTATAAATAGTCCATCTTCTGAAGAATCATGTAGATCATTTAAGTACATGGCGAAGAGTAACGGCGATAACAAACATCCTTGTTTAACGCCTGAATTTGTCTCGAAATATTCGGAAAGTTTGGCTCCAGTCCATACTGCAATAGGAATATATATAATAGACATCCACAGAAAGTCCCAATCGGAGAGGGGAGTATCTGAAGATAGATATTTTTTATGCAGAGGGTTTGAAATTTATAACTTGCATCGATGCCTATTTCAAATTTTCAGTCATCTTAAATATATTTACGCTGATCCCTGACTCACTGACTGACTGACTGATTCTGTAACGCTGTAATAATACACACATATAGCACTCCCTACAAAACTATGCGAAATACACAAACAAAATTTAATCTTTCTCATTTTATACAAACCCACACACCATTTTCTCTTCTTTGTTACCGACCAGTGCTGCTAATAAAATCTTCTGAAAATCGATAATTTTGGAAATTTAATCGCCAAAATCGTCATTTTTAAAACAAGAAATTGTCAAGAAAATTTTACCGCTTATAAAACTCGAAAAATATTAAAAAAGGAACCAATAAAATTTATTTATATTTGCATAATTAAATTACATTGTAATTTCAGAAGAGAGGTGGGAAAATAATTTATTTTTTCACACATAATATTAATTTTTGCATAATTTGCTTTCAAAAAATTTTGACAAACATAAATTACGTAAATAGGTATATTTAAGATTTTAATTTGAATAATTTATTGAAATTATCATGGAAGAATTAAAGGCGATTTGGAACAATAAGTTTTTTTGAAGTAAAACTAATACGCTCTTATTTTTTATTTTTTGGATTTATAGACAACTTTGCAAAAAACGTAGTTCTCTTTTTTCAGTTTATATGTATGAGCCCCCCCAACCTTAAGAAAGTTTTAAGAACCTTGCTCTAAAACGTTTTTTTTTTCTATGCTATTCTATTTTTTCTACAATAAAATGGAGTGCGGTTATAACGAACTCGGCGGGACCGGCCAAATAAGTGCGTTATAGACTAAGTTCGTTGTAACCGTAGTATTGTTTGTTTTGCCCGAAAGATTTAAAAACTTTTTTTAGTTGAATAAGTTTATTTATTTTGATGCATTTTAAAAAGTTATAAAACATAAATTAAATTATTAAAGAGATACATATTTATAGTTTGTCTTACTAAGACTAAAATTACCGAGTTGCTATCAAAATAAATTTTTTTTTTTAAATCATATAATATTAAAAACTCCTTATGTATTGAAACACTGGCAAACTTTTGCGAAAATATACATAAAAGGACCTTTTACAAAACTTCATTTGAAAATCTAAGTTTTTGTTTTGTATTTTTTACAACTGTTTTTCGATTTTTTTTAAAGAAATTTTAAAAACATTAAAATTAATTTTTTTTTAAATATAAAAAATATAGGAAAATACTGAAATGGAAAAAAAAATTTTGTTTGTTGAAGTCAAAATAACGGGCACCTAGGCGCCACACAATCAACTAGTTAACAATATTGAGTATAAAACTAACCTAGGGGAAAGTTGTTAGATTTACTACAGAAATTTCCACACGCAAAGAAAATAACACTTGATAACGAACCAGGATTTTCAACTGTTCAATTTAAATCTCTAATGCACCGATTAGAAGTTGAATTGTATTACTGTATACCACGACATAGCACAACGAATAGACAAATCGAAAGAGTTCATTCTACTATAGAGCAACACAACGATATAATCATACAATTCATTCGGTCACACAAAATAAAACCGAAGATATCCTTTTTAATTAATTGCCACATAACTTAGTCGTGGAAAAAGCACAGGAAAAAATGTTATTAAGAAGTAATCATAGTCAAGTAAAGACATATCAACAAGGCGATGCGATATATGAGAAAAGTATAGGGCAAAGGAACAAATTGTTGCCACGATTTAAGAAACAGGAAATTAAGGAAGACTTAGGTAATAAAGTAGAAATTAAATTGCGCAATAGAATAGTTCATAAGGATAATATTAGGACCTAAATATTTTAAACAATTTGTTTAATTTTTTTTTTTGCAGAACATGAATATTTTAATAATACTTTTTGCAATATTTGAAATTCGCAAGGCAGAAGCCCAGATACTGGACTATACGAATACGCAATTAATACCGATTCACCTGAGGTAGGCAAGAATACAGAACGGAAATTTTAAACTCATCCATATTCTGCAATTGGACGAATATGAAAAGACTGTCGACATTTATAACAATGAAATTCAGGACAAAATATTAAAGAACAGCACGATATTACCATTTCTACTTCACGACATCGACCAATTTAAAAACCAGTTAAATCGAAAGAGACCGAGAACTAAACGATCAATTGACACTATAGGAACGGTTTGGAAATGGATATCTGGTTCACCGGATCACGAGGACCATAATATTGTGGTGAACAAAATAAACCGACTACTAACGAATAATGAACGGTAGAAAATAATTAATGGGGATATTATGGGTAAAATTAAACTACTCACAAACACCATGAATAAAATATAGAAAACAATCCAATCTTTGGGAGATACCCGAAAGAAAATAGAAGATTCCATTAGGACTAGGATAAATATCGTAAAATCTGTAGTAATGAATATGGAATACGGTTTAAAATGGGCGAAAATAGGTGTAATAAATTCTTTTATACTTTCGGAAAAGGAAATTAATGAAGCTAGGGAATTTTTGGACCATGAGGGCTTCCCATATAGCATTTTGAAGGAACCATTAGGATTTGCTACAGTCAAAATAGCTACGGATAATTCATCATTGGTTTATATAATTAACTTGCCAACCATCGATCGGGCAGATGGTAAAAAATTATTAATTAAGCCCATAAAACAAAATAAAACTTTTATAACAATTAATTCAGAAAATGTTATTAGATGTAAGAATAGAATTTTTGAAATTAAAAATTATTGTTCTCAATTCAATGAATTATGTATTTGCAAAACTGAAAATTTAATAGATATAAGTGAACCAAATTGTATACCATCAAAGCAAAAATTACAATTGCACTCTTATAAATAATCAGCACGTACCTTCTGTACAAGAATTAAGCCAAGGATTGTAGAAATATCTGAAAATAAAACATATCAGTTGTCCGGAACATATTTCATTCAGTTTCACCACGAAACAATTACTATCGGAAATCGAACATTTATTTCAAAGGAATTATCAACTTTGAAACCACTTCCAGCTGTGCTACAGCTATCATCAAATAAATCATTAGTTGAAGAACTTCTATCCTTGGAAGTGATGAAAAAAAAAATTAATAATATCGACGAAATAAACTCCTTATCCATTAAGGGGAATTTATTGTTTTCAACCAATATCATTTTATTTATTGCATTGACTTTTACAGGTTGCCTAATGATCTATAAACGTAGAACTAAGTCCAATTCGGACATTAACGTAATAACCATAGTCAATGAAGAAGTCAGACCAGAGGTTTCTATTACCGAAGAACCCTCTTTACATGAATCGACACGATGATTCTGTGGTGTAAGTGATCTCCCAACATTTTAACAATCGGGACGATTGATCTTACAGGTGGAGGAGTTAAGATATGGCATACCATCCCTTAATATAAAAAATGGTTTAGTCACACGCGCAACCCATTTTACACGCGCTGAATAAAATAACAACCTTCATATAATTCGCGGAATACAAGAAAAGTTATTTAAAACGTTCCCACAGATTTCGCAATACCAATTTCCACTATCGTACAAAAATTGTACTTTTATCATTCCCACGAATTATACAACATCAGCTATCGTACAAAATTGAATTTTTTTCATTCCCACAAATCCACTAATGCAAAGTGCGACACCTGCAACAGACGATTCCACGGAACTCAGGAGATCGTTGCACGCGCTAAATAGTCAATACTGACGTCAACAGTTTTACTAAAGTAAATAAAATTCCCAATAAAATTGATTCCCACAATAATTATTACTCTTTATTTTTATATAATTATTTCTCTTAATATTTAAGCTTATTTTCTTCTTTATTTTCAAATATGTTCTATCTTTAATTATTCTCACAAAATACTTTAAGCTCGTTAATAACTTAAGCTTACTTTACTCTTTATTTTTAGTACACTCAGAAATTATTTTATGTTAACCCTATAAAAGAAAAACATAAAATAAAGAACAGTTAGTTGAAGTTGGTATTTAAAAATATAAATATTAAAAGTGAAAGAAAAATAAATACATTTTTTAAAATAAAATTTTAGTGAACTAATTAATTTGCGAATTCTCACCATGTAGCTTGGAGAAGTTCGAACTGTAACCAAAGGGGGATGTTTTACTTAAAGTTCTTAACGAAAATTACCTTTTTACCCTTAATGTTTGGAACGCGGCGACCTTTGTTAACAAATTAAGGGCAGAGGTTCCAGATATTTCAATTTGTTCAAAAAATTTAGTGGATGATCTCCAAGATTGTCATATCTCTAGCGAACTTTCCTTCTCGGATCATCGATACATTTCATTTAAACTAACACACCCACCACCTGAACCCTTTAAGTTCAGGAATAAGGCTAAAGCTGATTGGCCTAAATTTATAAGAAATCTACAGGCCCGTTTAATTACTCCTCCCACAGATCTATGGTATGTCGAAGAGGTTGACGAAGAAGTGGACAAATTAACGAAAAACCTAATCGAGCCCTTCAAGGAATGTTGTCCACTCCGGGAAAGGAGGTCTCCCCAAGATAAACCATGGCTAACAGACCCGATGGGAAACAATATGAAGGGCCTAATGAGGAACAATATCGAGAAGAAATAAATGCTAGAATAGCCGAAAATATGGTAATTAAGGCAATCAAAGCTTTGCCCCCTTTAAGGCAGCTTGCCCAGATGAAATCTTTCCTGCTCTATTACAAAAGAGCGAGGACTTAATTGGTAGTAGTCTGGCTGGCATATTCTCTGCTGGCCTAAAATTGGCGTACACCCCCAGGGCATGGCAGGAGGCCAAAGTGGTGTTCATACCAAAGCCGGGAAAGGAAAGCAACGCGAACGCAAAGGCCTATCGACCGATAAGTCTTACATCCTTGGTACTGAGAACTATGGAGCGAATAGTCGATAACATGGTTCAATCTCAAATCCAAAATGAGTTGTTCAAGTTCAAACAACATGCTTATTTAAAGGGACGCTCAGTGGAAACTGCGCTTCATGAAGTAGTTCACCACACCGAAAGATCTTTTGATCCAAAAATCTTCACCCTAGCTATATTCATTGGTACAGAAGGAGCTTTTAACAATGTATCAACCAATACGCTACTCCAATCCCTAGAACGATTCGACATCGACCGGGATACCAAAGCCTGGATCAGTCACATGCTAGGGAATAGGTGGATAAGTTGCGAGGTAGGTGGCATTAAAATAAGAGACAAGGTTTTTTGTGGGACACCTCAAGGGGGAATTTTAGCCCCCCTTCTCTGGGTGACCGCTATAAACAGTCTGCTAAGGATTCTAGCTAATAAGGGTTTCCAACCTGTCTACTACGCAGACAACGTAACGATACTGTTAAGGGGGAAAGATCCTAGAAATATATGTAGGAGGGCATCGGATGCACTCGAAATAGCATACGATTGGGCACAACTGAGGCGATTAAATGTGAACCCGGAAAAGACTGAAATATGCCTCTTTACTAAGAAGATGAGAATAGTCGATTTCGATGAACCCCGTCTCCAGGGCAAAACGATTAGAATCACACAAACGGTGAAATACCTTTGGGTGATTCTCGACAAAAAGGGTCGCGAAAACTTACCGTATATGAGCCATTTGCAGAACAGCTATATGTTCAAGATGGGGTTTAAACTCGAGGATGACGCATTGGCTATACACAAGCGTCGTTAGACCAATTCTAACTTACGCATCCGTAGTCATATGGAAATCAATGAACAGGAAATGTTATATTAAACCATTCCAAAAGATACAACGCCTCTGCTGCATAGGAATCAGCGGAGCAATACGGACTACATCTACGAGGGCTTTAGAAATGATTCTATCTATACGCCTGATCGAGATAAGAATTAGGATACCTGACAGGAAAAGCTGGTTAAACGGGAATATTCTACAAAACATTCCAAGGTCACACTACTACACAGACGGATCTAGTCTGCATGGTGGGACTGGCATAGGTTTCTATGATGAAGACCGTTTCACTGGCATATACCTACTCATTCCGAACCACAATTCTGTCTTTCAGCCCGAATATACAATATATTTTTCATCTTTATAAAAAATTATCTCGAATTTTACAGGTTTTTTTAGTTCAACTTCATAACTAATAGGTGGACTGGATCCACAATTAGCTGACAAATTGTTTTCCATTTCACCGAATAGCCTACCAGATGCGCTGGCAAAGGCTTAAGAATTGGAAGCTAACAAAGTTCGTGCAAATTTTCATTTCAATATTTGGTTTATTGAAATGAAATGAAAATCTGCTAATAATAATTTTAAGGGACAGAATTTTTTACGTTTCCCTAGTCGCGGTCAAAGGGACCCACATTTTAAAAATTTTAATCGCAATCCGGAACAGAAACCAAAGCCAATGGAACTCGGTAGTTCAGCAAATATCGTGGCAAAACCACGACACAATTTTAGTAACAATAACAATAATAGTAATTTTGGACGGGGAAGACCTTCTTAACATAATGGTAATTTCCAACGCTTCCAACAAAGACCATATAATGGCAATTTCCAACAGGGAATAAAACGCCAATTAACCGGTAGTGGCCAAGTTAGCCAACAGTCTCTAAATAAGGCAAAAAGGATAAATAATCTGACTGAGGAGTCTTTTTTAGAGCAAGGATTGGACTGCCCTACATCATAAGGAGAGCCTCAATGGAAAGAAGATGCCGAATTTTAATTGATGATGGCGCAACAAGCTGCTATTTTAGTCCTGGAGTTCTCACAAACAGAAAGGAATTAGTTATTAAGAAGAGGGTAAGAACCATTAATGGTTATACCATCATTAAACATTTTTGTGACGCTAGTATTTTCGGGTTCAAAGTAAGATTTTATGAGATACCGAATTTGGAAACAGATATTCTTATAGGCTATAATTTTATGAGAAAAGCGAACATAGTCTTGAATTTTGAGGAAGGAATATTGACTTGCGGTAAACACGTCAAAAATTATAAATTTTGAATCACAGGATCAAATTTGTGTTAATAAAAATACGAAAAATGGAAATGAGCATTCTAAGAAAAATGCTTTGTATAAAATGAATAATGAGGAAATTACTGATTTTAGTGATGAGGGTAGAGAATCACTGAACATTTTAAGAGGAAATATTATACTTAGTATAGAGAAATTACACTTGAATATAAATATGAATTTACCGTTTAGGACGGATGTTAGAGCAGAAATTAGAACAATTGCTGAAGCGCCTATTTGGAGCAAGCAATACCCTTACCCACTCTCCGAAAATGGTTTCGTTAATGACGAGGTAAAAAGATTATTGGAGGATGAGATAATGGGTTGTACCAAAGAAAGGATTGAATGATAACGGTACTCAGAAAAGCGTATGGTCATTGACTATAAGAAAGTAAATGAACAATAAATTTCCGATAAATATCCAATTCCCGATTGCAATGTGATACTGTCGAACTTAGGAACGGCTAAGTATTTCTCAACAATAGATTTGGTGCTGTCCTCAGCCAAGAATGAAAATCTATCACATTTATATCAAAACCAATAATTTCAACGGCACAGTATTACGCGACAAATGAAGAGGATTTTGATCGACGGCTGAGGTAGTTCAGTCGTCTCCAGGGTCAGCCTAAGGACCCTCAAACCTTATGCAATAAAACACTATAAACCTTTTAGTTACAAAGTAGTTTATTTAAGTGCTAATTATGTATATATGATATGTATCTATATACGTATGAAGACGCGACTGACAACAGTTCTGCTTTCGTATTATCGGGAGGTCGGCTATGCTAGCCAGTGGTGACTCGAGTATACTGGTCGACAGATGGCGGTGCAGTGGTTGACTCGGTTGACAGGTGGCGCGATTACTGGCCGGCAGGTGATGGCGTAGTGGTTGACTCGTGTTCGTCGCGTGACAGGCGCTACGACTACTGGCTGACGGATGGCAGCGTAGTGGTATGCTGGAGTGCGTCGGTCGACGGGCGATGCGACTACTGGCCAACAGGTGGCGGCGTGATCGGTCGTATGATGGCTTGGATGCGCCGATTTCTGATTTCGGCGCTGCGTTGCTACTGGCAGACAGATGGCGGCACCGTGGGTGGCGTGGATGTGCCGGCTGATGGTAGCAGGAGTGCGGTGATACTGGTCAACAGATGGCGGCACAGTAGGTCGCCTGGCAGGACTATGCTAGCAGGTAGATGGCGGCAAAGCGGATGGCTTAGATGCGCCGATTGATGATTTCGGCGTTGCGTTGCTACTGGCAGACAGATGGCGGCACAGTAGGTGGCTTTGTTGCGCCGGCTGATGGTGTTGGTAGTGCAGCGACACTGGAAGGCAGATGGCGGCACCGTGGGTGGTGTGGATGTGCCGGCTGATGATATCAGGTGTGCAGTGATACTGGTCGACAGATGGCGGCACAGTAGGTGGCCTGGCACGACTATACTGGCAGGCAGATGGCGGCACCGTAGGTGGCGTGGATGTGCCGGCTGATGATATCAGGAATGCGGTGCTACTGGTCGACAGATGGCGGCACAGTAGGTGGACTGGCACGACTATGCGAGATAGCGGCACAGTCGATGCTTGGATGCGCCGCTTGATGATTTCGGTGTTGTGTTGACGCTGGCAGACAGGTGGCGGCACAGTAGGTGGCGTGGCTCGGGCATACAGGTAGTCGATGGCGCGACCGGTCGGGAGAGCGTCAGCAGCCGGCAGAAGGCGGTAGTGCTACTAGAGTTGCTGTCGTGAGCTGTGCTGTGTCTTGGCCACCTGTAAGGATAAGAGCGGGGTTAGTCGGGAGCAGTCAGCACAGGCCGCTGGATTTGAGAGCAGTCAGCCGTTAAGCCGCTGGATTATCGGGAGCAGTCAGCTGTTAAGCCGCTGGATTATCGGGAGCAGTCAGCCGTTAAGCCGCTGGATTATCGGGAGCAGTCAGCCGTTAAGCCGCTGGATTATCGGGAGCAGTCAGCCGTTAAGCCGCTGGATTATCGGGAGCAGTCAGCCGTTAAGCCGCTGGATTATCGGGAGCAGTCAGCCGTTAAGCCGCTGGATTATCGGGAGCAGTCAGCCGTTAAGCCGCTGGATTATCGGGAGCAGTCAGCCGTGAAGCCGCTGGATTATCGGGAGCAGTCAGCCGTGAAGCCGCTGGATTATCGGGAGCAGTCAGCCGTTAAGCCGCTGGATTATCGGGAGCAGTCAGCTGTGAAGCCGCTGGATTATCGGGAGCAGTCAGCCGTTAAGCCGCTGGATTATCGGGAGCAGTCAGCCGTTAAGCCGCTGGATTATCGGGAGCAGTCAGCCGTTAAGCCGCTGGATTATCGGGAGCAGTCAGCCGTGAAGCCGCTGGATTATCGGGAGCAGTCAGCCGTTAAGCCGCTGGATTAATATGGATGACAACCGGTACCGATCGTCTTTAAAAGGTTGGAAATATCTTTAGTAAGATACACCGCTCAGCTTTAGCGCCGAAAACTCAATTGCCATTCTCAGACCAACTTCGCCTTCTTATGTAAATAAGTTTATAAACTGAGTGAGAATTAAAAATACCATTTGCTTTAGCTACTTTGAAAGCTATTTTTAGCAGGCTTATTTTGTTCATGTTTAGTTGAATGTGTATTAATTTATATAGGTGCTGGGTTTTTGTTCATGTTTGGTTGAATGTGTATACCTTACTGTTGTAGTCTATTTTGTTCGTGTTTAGTTGAATGTGTATTAATTCATATGAAGACTGGTTTGTTGTTCATGTTTGGTTGAATGTGTATTTATTTAGTGAGAAATGATGAGTGGCTTGGTTCTATTGATGTTTAGTTGAATGTGTATTTATTAGTGCTGTGACGTAGGTATTGTTGTTGTTACATGTAGTGCTGCGATGTGTAGTTATGGCTGTGGGTTGGTTCTGTTGGCGGTTTTCATGTGCAGCGCAATTTGCGTTGTTACACATTGGGCATTGAAAAATTTAAGAAATTATTTATATGGCAGCTCAGATCTGGAAATTCACACAGACTATCAACCGTTGATATTTGCCGATTCTACACGAAACCCTAATGCAAAAATTTAAAGATGGCACTCTTTCATAGAAGAATTGTCACCGAAAATGATTTATAAACCGGGTGTTACCAACGTGGTGGCCGATTCTCTTTCACGACAATACTTGAAAAATATTTCAGATGAAGAATCTTTACAGGATACTATGCATTCTGCTGAATGCAGTGATGATTTTAATATTCCAGAAATTTCTAAACCTTTGAATGAATTTAAACAACAAATTTTTCTAAGTAAGCAAATTTTTCATTACATGAAACGATAATAACTTTTGGAAGAACCAGATATATTGTAGAATCCGATACTAGGCAAAATCTCAAGACCATCCTTATGGAATTTATTCAACCAAATTTGGTTACTGCGGTACATTGTACGCAGGAAGATCTCTATGATTTTAAGGAAACTGTCAAGGGTGTTTTCACGAATAAATTTGTATATACCAGAGTATTCCCTATAGATATAATTAATGTTGATGATCGACAAAATATAATACAAGATACTCATTCCCGAGCTCATCGAAGTTGTCGAGAAAATTGCAAACAGATTTATAAACGGTACTATTGGCCGAAAATGACAAATCATTTTAAAGAATATATTAGACATTGCGACATCTGCAATAGGAATAAATATAATAGACATCCACAGAAAGTCCCAATCAGAGAGGGTCCGATTCCCAACAAAGACGGGGAGTCTCTGAACACAGATATTTTTATGCAGAGGGTTTGAAATTTATAACTTGCATCGATGCCTATTCCAAATTTTTAATCATTAACAATATTGAGGATAAAACTAACCTAGGGGAAAAGGTATTAGATTTACTACAGAAATTACTAAACGCAAAGAAAATAACACTTGATAACGAACCAGGATTTTTAACTCTTCAATTTAAATCTCTAATGCACCGATTAGGAATTGAATTTTATTACTGTACACCACGACATAGCACAACGAATGGACAAATCGAAAGAGTTCATTCTACTATAATAGAGATAGCTAGATGTATTAAAGAAGAATTTTATTTGATGGAAGATGCAGCACAACAATATAATCATATAATTCATTCGATCACACAAAAAAAACCCGCAGACATCCTTTTTAATATATTGCCACATAACTTAGTAGGTACATTGAAAAAAGCACAGGAAAAAATGTTATTAAGAAATAATCATAGTCAAGTAAAGACATATAAACCAGGCGATACAATATATGATAAAATTATGAAATTATAAAAGACTGTCGACATTGCTAACAATGAATTTCAGGACAAAATATTAAAGAACAGCACTATATTACCATTTCTACTTCACGATATCGACCAACTTAAAAACCAGTTAAAACGAATGAGACCGATAATTAAGATCAATTGACACTATAGGAACGGTTTGGAAATGGACCGCTGGTTCACCGGATCACGAGGACCATAATATTGTGGTGAACAAAATAAACGACTTCTAACGGATAATGAACGGTAGAAAATAATTAATGGGGATATTATGGGTAGAATTAACCTACTCACCAACGCCACGAATAAAATGTTGAAAACAATGCAATCTTTGGGAGAAGCCCGAAAGATAATAGAAGATTCCATTAGGACTAACAAAAAATATCATAAAAACTGGAATAATGAATATGGAATACGTTTTACAATGGGCGAAAATAGGCGTAATAAATTATTTTATACTTTCGGGAAAGGAAATTAATGAAGCTAGGGAATTTTTGGATCATGAGGGCTTCCTATATAGTAATTTGGAGGAAGCATTAGGATTTGCTACAGTCAAATAGCTACGGATCATTCATCATTGGTTTATATAATTAACTTGCCAACCATCGATCGGGCAGATTGTGAAAAATTATTAATTAAGCCCATAAAACAAAATGAAACTATTATAAAAATTAATTCAGAAAATGTTATTAGATGTAGGAATAGAATTTTTGAAATTTAAAATGATTGTTCTCAATTCAATGAATTATGTATTTGCAAAACTGAAAATTTAGTAATTTTTGCTTTTGAAAAGCAAAAATCACAATTGCACTCATATATATAATCAGCACGTACCTTCTGTACAACAAATGTATCAAATTTTTTCAATTATATATTCTTCCTTTATTTACATATTTTAAAAAATTTGATATTTACATATGAGATCTTATCTTTACATATAGATATTGCAACAAATAATATATAGGATCGAAAGATATTAAATAATTTTAATGATTTTTAATGGAAAATGGGAGGAAAAACCTTTATACGATTTAATAAGTTCAAATAGTATCTGAAAATATTTATATGCTTATAGGAGGTTTATTACAAATAATAGACCTCTATAAGCATATAATTTTCAATTTGGTGATTTCTTTTTAATTTTACGTTATTTCTCTACATTCTCTTATCAGTGGGTAAGAGGAATTTTCAATTTTGGCAAAGTAATTGTTATTAATCCTTGTTATGAAATCGATAATTTTTTCATAACCTGTTTCTTCATGAAGAAGATTTGTAGGATACCTCCAGGCCTTTTTATTTATCATTTTAAGACATTTGTTTTGTATAATTTTTAAGCGTTTACGTGGCAGTTTGCAGCGTCACTCCAAATAGGACACGCGTATGTTAATATTGGTCTTATAACACGTTTGTAGAGGAGATTTTTGTTTTTGGGGTTTAGAAATGACCATCTATTTAGTAGTGGCCATAATGCTTTAAATGAATTTATAGCTTTTTGGCACGTAGCCATAATATGTTGTTTAAAAGTAAGCTTTTTGTCCAAGACAACTCCGAGATATTTGACATGATTAAGTACATCTATGGTATTATTTCCAATAAGAAGATGACGTCTTGGCAGTCTTTTGGGAGATTTGTTGAATGGAAAAATTATTGCTTGGGTGTTGTTTGGATTAATTTTGATTCTCCATTTGTGAAAATATTTACTACAATTTACAAGTCCCTTTTCCATTTTCTTCAGGAGTGCACTTGTAAGTTTGTTTGAAGAAATTAACGCAGTATCATCTGCGTAGTAAGCAATTTCCATATATTTCGGGACTTTGAAATCGGATGTATATATCGAGTAAAGCAATGGCGACAAGACTGATCCTTGAGGTAACCCTGTGGGAATGGTTGTTGGAGATGATATTTCATTATTAATCGCAACTTCAAAGCTTCTGCCGTGAATGAAATCTGAAATAAGTTTGCATAAATATTTTGGTACATTTGCATCAAGAAGTTTAAATACTAGGCCATTATGCCAAACGGTGTGAAATGCTTTTTCGACATCTAACAATATTAGACCCGTTGAACGTTTATTGTTTTTATTGGTGATTATTTGATTTTTAATTCTGTTTATTTGATGAGTAGTGCTATGCCCTTTTTTAAATCCAAATGGTTCTTTAACAACAATAGAATTGGTCATTACAAATTCAATAAGACGAGAATGTAGTATTTTTTCAAATATTTTACCTAAGCTACTTAATGGACTAATAGGTCTATAGCTATTTGGGTTATTTTTTGGTTTGTTAACTGCTATAACCTTAACATTTTTGAAATGGTTTGGGAAATAGTTGAGTTTTAATGCAGCAGTCAAATATTATAACCAGTAATTTTAGAGCTTTGAGTGGTAGTTTCTTTAAGAGCAGGTTCGGAACATTGTCAAAACCAGGAGATGTTGAGGGTTTTATTGATGACACAATATTCATTACTTCTTCTAGAGATGTATAAATTATTGATTCAGAACAAGGATTTGCCTTCTTAAAATTATTTACTGTTGTATTTATTGCTATATCCGCTGAGTGGTTGTAATTCGAAGTGAGGTTATTTGCTTTGACAAATGTATTTGCCAGGACTTCAGCCTTGTCCTTAGCAGATGTTATTCTTGTATTTCCAACATCAAAGTGAGAGATTTGATTTTTTCCTTTTACTCGCAAGTTCCTGCTTATTCTCCAAAATGATTTATCACCTGCTTTTAAATTGGATAATAATTGACACCATATCTTATTGCGTTCCGAATTAATACTTTTATCAATCATGTTACTTAGAAACTTAGTACATTGATTATAGAAAGTTTGCTCGGCTATATTTGAAGACCGTTGGCTTTTTCTTTTAAAGCTTCTTCTTAGTTTAATATATTTCACAGTGCTTTCTGGTAATGTGTAATTATTTTGTTGAGTTATTTTAGGTGTAGACGCATCCCTTGCTTCGAAAACTACATTTATAAATTTTTGTATTTCCTGATCAATTACTACCTTGGTATTGTATATATCCGAATTTTACATGATTTTATTGTGTAAAAAATTCATATAAATGTTGCAGTTGGTTGCACTATAATCATAATAATTGAGGTCAACCTGCAAGGCCACTGATCCTTTAAGTGTACATATAATGGGCGATGGTCTGATGGTATTTCGTAATCCATTGCTTCTACGTCTATGCTGTTGTGAAACAGAGTTTCACATGCATAGAATGTAGTGTACAATAAATAATATAAGATTAGTTTAAATTCAGTACAGATACATATAGATCATTGATACATTGTATCAATATACTAATAATAATAATAATAATAATAATAATAATAATAATAATAATAATAATAATAATAATAATAATAATAATAATAATAATAATAATAATAATAATAATAATAATAATAATAATAATAATAATAATAATAATAATAATAATAATAATAATAATAATAATAATAATAATAATAATAATAATAATAATAATAATAATAACAATAATCATAATAATAATAATAATAATAATAATAATAATAATAATAATAATAATAATAATAATAATAATAATAATAATAATAATAATAATAATTATAATAATAATAATAATAATAATAATAATAATAATAATAATAATAATAATAATAATAATAATAATAATAATAATAATAATAATAATAATAATAATAATAATAATAATAATAATAATAATAATAATAATAATAATTAGTAATAATAATAAAATAATAATAATAATAATAATAATAATAATAATAATAATAATAATAATAATAACAATAATAATAATAATAATAATAATAATAATAATAATAATAATAATAATAATAATAATAATAATAATAATAATAATAATAATAATAATAATAATAATAATAATAATAATAATAATAATAATAATAATAATAATAATAATAATAATAATAATAATAATAATAATAATAATAATAATAATAATAATAATAATAATAATAATAATAATAATAATAATAATAATAATAATAATAATAATAATAATAATAATAATAATAATAATAATAATAATAATAATAATAATAATAATAATAATAATAATAATAATAATAATAATAATAATAATAATAATAATAATAATAATAATAATAATAATAATAATAATAATAATAATAATAATAATAATAATAATAATAATAATAATAATAATAATAATAATAATAATAATAATAATAATAATAATAATTGTCCAGTTTCAAAGAAGTCTACCATACGTTTTTATTTTAGTTATTCTACATTTTAAATTCAGTTTGTTTATATTTTATTATACACATAAAATTTTGTAATTATTATTAAGTCACATTTATGTTACTCCACATTTACTTCCGCATATTTTATTGTTACCAAACATAATAATGCTTAATCAGAATAAAACAAAATATAGGTCAATCCGTCAGTGAAATCATTTAACCATTTATGACTAACGACACTAGTAAGCATTATTATGGTTGAAGATACAACAACAAAATACACTGTTTTAATTTATAATAATTTAAGTATCAATACACAACAACAAAACACATTTATTATTATTTTGTTTTCAGCGTTTTTTATACTGTTAACCAAAATACAATAACAAACACATTAATTACACTATTTAGTATTAAGCATTTTTGATTATTGTTTTGGGTATAAAAACCCAAACAAAATAAAGAATCAGTCTAGTAATACAGCATATCTCATTGTTTTATTTACTGGCCATCACCTTTCAAGTTACAAGTGCTTGAAGGGAAAAATAAAAGGACTAAAGCTTAGTGTCAGCACCGATTTATGTGTCGGGGTTGAATCCACATTAACTTTATCCTTACAACACATCCACACTGCCATAACATTGGCAACCGACGTTTTAAGTAAAATTCTGACCATTTGTACAGGACATTTGGTTAGATATTTACATTTTGGTGACCCCTAGACGTTTTTGGAAAAATTAAGTTTCCCCCCACCAGTGGTAAGGAACTGTAATAACCTGAAAACGCATTGAACACGCAAACAAGGGATCGACTACCAATTCTACATTTGGTAATCCCTAAAAACATCAAGCAGATCCGGCTCAGTAGCAGATCCAGCTTGAACGACAAATCAATCTACACTGAGGAAGCCTACAATTGGTGACCCTCGACATTCAACAATCGAATTATTATCATAGCATTAGTAGTAATTGCCTTTTTGGGACACCACATATTGGTTACCCCTACAAACATTTTGAACTCGCATCCAAGCGATTGAACACCAAATTTACGTTCAGGTGGCTACAGTACACTACAATACTACAGCAGATTCAGCTATAACACTAGCAGGTCTAACACTAACAACAGTCATTGGGTTCATCATTGAGTCAACACTAAATTTGACCAATTACTATACACAAGAACTAGTCAAACATCAATTAGTCTGTCCTCACAAGTGGCTACCAATTTGAAGAACATGGCTACGTTCGAACATTTATTACAAGCCCAATCAAAAACGGGTGAAGAGATTCAACAAATCGTTCGAAACTATAAAAAAGATTCCGCAGAAAGGAAAACAAAGATAGAATACTTTGATGAACGATTACGACGGCTCAGCGAAGCATGGGATTTATTTGATGCCCAAGATATGAAACTACGCACACTGGTAGATAAAGCGACAGATCATGCATATTTCACAGAAGAATACTATTTGAAAATTAGTGATATAGCCAACAATTACTTAGAAATTTTCAAAAAAGAAATTGATAAGTTAAGATAATCAGCAGAAAAGCCAATAATAATAATAATAATAACAACAGTAATAATAATATAATATAAAATAATATAGTATATAATAGAAATAATAATTCTACAATTAACCATAGCTGAAAATATTGTTTATACATATTCTTATATTCAATTTTTATTTTGTATATCAAAAAGAAATGCGTTACTTTGCTATTGCTCATTTTTTGTTTATGTAAAAACAAGTTCATTTTAATTTTATATTAACATGGCATTAATAAGTTGGTTCCTCTGTTTTGTTTTCAGGTGAAAGCAATTTTATTTTATTTTTTATGTTAACACAGCATTAATAAGTTGACCAAAATAAAATATTGCAGCAATAGCGTCATCGATTTAAACAAACAATTTCTTTGCTTATGTTGTATTAAGGTTGAATTAAAGAGAATGGCAATTTTAGTAAAATTAGTATATAAGTATGAAATTTTTAAATTTTTAAAAAGGATTCTGCGGACAGGAAAACAACCGCAAAATACTATGTAGAACGTATACGGCGTATACAAGAGGCTTGGAGCCAGTTTGAAGAACAGGACTCTGAATTGCGCATGCTGGACGACGCTCAAAGGTTGAGAACGGAGCACGAATATTTTACGGAAAATTATTATTCGAAAATCAATGACGTAGCAACCTCATATCTAAAATTATTTACTACAGAGGCTAGACGACTAAACGCTCCATCAGAAACCAAACAAGGGCCACCTGTGACTGATGGCGCCCATTCATTGGCTCTTCAGAACACTCAACAACCAACAATGGCCTCGCCAACTGAATTTGTAAGGCTTACACGAAGGCAAGCGGCAATGATGAACTCTCTGGATCGTTTACTTCAAGAGTCAAATAATGACGACATAACAATTGCCTCAAAGCTCTGGGAAAACATTGAAGGGTTACATTATAAATGGGCTGAAATATGCAAAAATCCTGAGGACCAAGGCTACAACGTGGAGCGGTTCATTATTTTAGAGAAGAAGGTACGGAATTTCGTCAAGGCCGACACCAGAACCACAACTCAACTTAACCCTGGTTATATTAGTAGTCAGCCAGAATCATTCCCAATGCCAAAATTACAATACCAAAATTTGATGGAAATTATCTAAAGTGGCAAGAATTTCATGATTTATTTTCATCGCTAATAGTAAACCACGCAATGTCAAAGGTGCAGAAAATCTGGTATCTGAAAATACATTTGATGGGCGAAGCAGCCAACCTAATAAAACATTTCGCCGCCACTGGAAAAAATTTTGATGCTGCATGGACTATCGTTGTAGATCGCTACAACAACAAAAGGTTGCTGGTCAGTAAACTAATTCAAGACCTGATCGATGCACCAAACAAATCATCAAGTGACAACTATAAAACGTTGCATGACAAAACCTTGGAGTGTCTCTTAGCACTCAAAAACCTTCAAATAGACACATTAAGCTGGGACCCAATTCTACTCCATTTGCTGCTGAAAAGGCTAGATCAAGCCACACGCTTGCGTTACGAACAAGCTCTACTGCAACCGCGAGAAGTCCCGACAATCAAAGATTTTTTAAAATTCTTAGAAAACCACTTCCAATCTTTGGAGGCGCTAGTGGAAAAGGAGAAATCAGCAGCCTCAAGGCCAAAGGTGTGCACTTCCATCACATCCAAAAACCATAAAAATTTGTTTTGCATACTGTGCAAAAATGGCAACCATCCATTGTTTGCATGTAAAACGTTTCTTCAGTTGTCACCCTCATCACGACTTCGGTACATTCAAGATCAAAAATGTTGTGTCAATTGTTTAAAACCTGGTCACAATGCGAGAAATTGTATATCAAGAAGTTGTACGAAGTGCACTAACAAGCACAACACACTCCTACATCTGGGAAATCCCACCAGAACGTGAACAAATCGACATCAAAAACCAGCCTCCCACACAACCATGTGTCTGAAGAACGCTCATCAATGGTCACAAAGGCCACACCAATCAACCAGGAAGCCGCATCACTAGCCGCAGCCAAACATTCCCAAACAAATAGCTACATTCTCCTCAGCACTGCAATGGTTAACATCATGGCAAACGGAAAAGAGGTACAATGCAGAGCAATTCTCGACTCTGGATCACAACTTAACCTTATCAGCGAACGCTTAATCAAACGCCTTGGAAGTTCACCTAAGCCAGCTTCAATCTGTATCACTGGGATCGGATCAAGCAGTACAAAGGTAAAACATAGAGTCAACGTCATATTACAGTCTCGAATCAGCAACTTCACCACACGACTTGAAGCAGCCGTGCTCCCACACATAATTTCTCCTCAACCGTTTCAAGCCATCAGCACTGATCGCTGGGCAATTCCCAAAAGTATTGTATTAGCCGATCCAGAAATCAACCGTCCTGACAAAATCGATGTCTTAGTTTTATCACCAGTTATTGGCGATAGGACAAATCAAACTGGCTAATAATCTACCTAAACTACAAAATACTCACTTGGTTGGGTCATTGCAGGCAAGGTTGGCACAAGTCAGTCATCAACTGCAACGTGTGGAATGTGTACCGAAGACGACATGAATCTAGAAGAATCCGTTGCTCAACTCTGGGAGCTGGAGAACATTAAAACGGCAGACAACCTGTCTGTTTCAGAAAAACAGTGCGAAAATCATTTCGCACAAAACCACACGATCGACAAAAGTGGGAGATTTTCGGTCAAAATCCCATTTTGTGACAATCCAAATGCATTAGGTGAGTCGCATGGAATCGCATTCAACAGATTCCTATCACTGGAGCGCCGCTTGGCAAAGGCCCCAGAGATAAAAACCCAATACATACGCTTTATGGAAGAATATGAAGCCTTGGGTCACATGACACAAATAGATATAAACTCCAAAATTGAACCAAGCTACTTCATTCCGCACCACTGCATATTGAGGCCCGAAAGCTCAACAACTAAATTACGCGTGGTCTTCGATGCCTCCACTAAAATATCTTCAGGCTTATCACTGAACGATTTGATGCACACAGGACCCACGGTCCGAAGCGAGCTTTTTTCCATTCTACTTCGTTTCCGCCTACCACGCTGTCCAGTTTCAAAGAAGTCTACCATACGTTTTTATTTTAGTTATTCTACATTTTAAATTCAGTTTGTTTATATTTTATTTGACACATATAATTTTGTAATTATTATTAAGTCACATTTATTATTTACTTCCGCATATTTTATTGTTACCAAACATAATAATGCTTAATCAGAATAAAACAAAATATAGGTCAATCCGTCAGTGGAATCATTTAACCATTCATGACTAACGACACTAGTAAGCATTATTATGGTTGAAGATACAACAACAAAATACACTGTTTTAATTTATAATAATTTAAGTATCAATACACAACATCAAAACACATTTATTATTATTTTGTATTCAGCGTTTTTTTATACTGTTAACCAAAATACAATAACAAACACATTAATTACACTATTTAGTATTAAGCATTTTTGATTATTGTTTTGGGTATAAAAACCCAAACAAAATAAAGAATCAGTCTAGTAATACAGCATATCTCATTGTTTTATTTACTGGCCATCACCTTTCAAGTTACAAGTGCTTGAAGGGAAAAATAAAAGGACTAAAGCTTAGTGTCAGCACCGATTTATGTGTCGGGGTTGAATCCACATTAACTTTATCCTTACAACACATTTACACTGCCATAACATTGGCAACCGACATTTTAAGTAAAATTCTGACCATTTGTACAGGACACTTGGTTAGATATTTACATTTTGGTGACCCCTAGACGTTTTTGGAAAAATTAAGTTTCCCCCCACCAGTGGTAAGGAACTTTAATAACCTGAAAACGCATTGAACACGCAAACAAGGGATCGACTACCAATTCTACGTTTGGTAATCCCTAAAAACATCAAGCAGATCCGGCTCAGTAGCAGATCCAGCTTGAACGACAAATCAATCTACACTGAGGAAGCCTACAATTGGTGACCCTCGACATTCAACAATTGAATTATTACCATAGCATTAGTAGTAATTGCTTTTGGGACACCACATATTGGTTACCCCTACAAACATTTTGAACTCGCATCCAAGCGATTGAACACCAAATTTACGTTCAGGTGGCTACAGTACACTACAATACTACAGCAGATTCAGCTATAACACTAGCAGGTCTAACACTAACAACAGTCATTGGGTTCATCAGAACCGTGACGCTTTCGTCAAATTAATCAACATTGAGTCAACACTAAATTTGACCAATTACTATACACAAGAACTAGTCAAACATCAATTAGTCTGTCCTCACAAGTGGCTACCAATTTGAAGAACATGGCTACGTTCGAACATTTATTACAAGCCCAATCAAAAACGGGTGAAGAGATTCAACAAATCGTTCGAAACTATAAAAAAGATTCCGCAGAAAGGAAAACAAAGATAGAATACTTTGATGAACGATTACGACGGCTCAGCGAAGCATGGGATTTATTTGATGCCCAAGATATGAAACTACGCACACTGGTAGATAAAGCGACAGATCATGCATATTTCACAGAAGAATACTATTTGAAAATTAGTGATATAGCCAACAATTACTTAGAAATTTTCAAAAAAGAAATTGATAAGTTAAGACAATCAGCAGAAAAGCCAATAATTATAGAAAGGAGAAGTATTGAGATACCTACAAGGAAGGCTATTATTCAACATGAAGGTCATGAAGACATCAATAACACTAATAGTCTCATCCGAAGGCTTAAGGTTCGTTTGACTGCTCTAAACCGGCTGTTAAATGGTATAACAGATGAAGATGACCATCCCTTGCAGTACTTTGAAGTGGAAATCAACACCATTGAAAAGTTGTGGAATCAAGCTGAAGTATTACACGATGAAATTTATGATAAATTAGAAAACCCTGCTGATTCTGGTCTGGATCAGAACGAATATGACAGAATATATGATTTAGTGCGACAAAACTTAGTCAGTCTGTCCGTCAAAAAACAAAAACTTTTATCTAATGGTGATTCCAGTCAATATAATGAAATACAATCAATGACAAAAGATTTGAACAAATGCGCATTACATCTACCAAAAGTCACTATACCACGATTTGATGGCGATTATTTAAAATGGCGTCAGTTTCATGATTTGTTTACTGAGATGGTGGACAAACAGCCAATACCATCTATTCAGAAAATGTGGTATTTAAAAAGCAATGTATCTGGAGAAGCTGAACACTTAATCAGTCAGTTTTCTTTATCAGAGACAAATTACAATACTGCATGGAAAACACTTCAGGATCGCTACAACAACAAAAGACTACTGGTAGCCAACTTGGTTGAAAAAATTATTAACCAACCACCAGTTTCATCATCTACATCATCTATCAAAGCTCTGCATGACACCACCAAGGAGTGTTTGCTCGCATTAGACAATCTGGGTATTGTAACAACCTCTTGGGATGCGATACTCATTCAATTATTAATTAAAAAACTCGACAGGGGAACACACATCAGGTACATGCAGTCATTGGCCAACCCAAGAGAAGTACCAGTAATTGCTGAATTTTTATCATTTCTGGAAATTCAGTTTCAATCAATGGAGGCAATTATTCAAACCGGAAAATTGCCACAGAAAACAGTATCTTCAGTTACAACCTCCAATAAAGTCGATAATGGCACCTGCAAAATGTGCAATAACGGTGGCCATAAACTATATTACTGCAGCAATTTTCATCACTTATCAGAAGCAGAACGACTGAATTGGGTACAACAACACCATTTATGCGTCAACTGTTTCAGAAGTGATCACGTTTCAAAAGAGTGCAAATCAAGTGGCTGCAGAAAGTGCATGAAGAAACACAATACGCTGTTACATTTAGAAAAGAAACAGAACAACATAAAAAAAGATTCAAAACCATCAATCAACACAACTATGGGTTCGAATAGTCAAAGAAACACATCATCTTCTAACGCCGTCGCAGTTACATCTTCAGCTACAAAAGCAGCCGAAGGGGGCCAGGGTTATGTTTTGCTAGCAACAGCAAAAGTTGTTATTTCTGCCCAAAATGGTACTTCCAATGAGTTCAGAGCAGTATTAGATTCTGGCTCTCAAGTGAACCTTGTCTCCAAGCGACTTTGCCAAAGGTTATCTACCTTCCCAACCAAAACTTCACTTCGCATAGGTGGTGTTGGCAACGTACAAAAAAGGTCAAACTACCGCATTAATGTTGAAATGAAGTCCAGAGATCACAGTTTCTCTACAAATTTGGAAGCATTTATACTCCCAAACATCATTCCACCTCAGCCGAGTCAACATATTGATACATCTACATGGGAAATTCCAAGCAACATACAACTAGCAGATCCCAATTTCAACAACCAAGAAAAAATTGATATTCTATTGGGTGCAGAGTTTTACTACAAGTTAATTCAAGCGGGAACAATACAACTGTCTGACGGCCTTCCAACACTTCAAAATACGTCACTTGGCTGGATCGTGGGTGGTGCAATTGACAAAAATTCAACTCCCAAGTGGTCATTATCTGCTTTAACATGTGCCGTACTTGACAACACAGCATCATTGGAAGAAGCCATTGAACAGCTCTGGAAATTAGATGAAATTGAACCCAGCGACAAAACTCTATCACCATCAGAAAGACAATGTGATTCACATTTTACTCAGCATGTCCACACCAACAATCAAGACCGTCTAGTAGTCAGTCTACCATTCCGGGACAATCCAGCAGCATTAGGAGAATCACATGCAATGGCCTACAATCGATTCATAGCTCTAGAACGACGATTGTTAAAAAATGAAGAAATTAGAACTCAATATATTAAATTCATGCAAGAATATGAAAATCTGGGACACATGCAGAAGACCAACATAGATGCGGTACCGAATCCAAAATACTTCATCCCTCATCATTGTGTGCTCAAACCCGACAGCACCACAACAAAGCTAAGAGTAGTATTCGACGCATCAGCAAAAACACCAATGGGCCATTCATTAAATGATTTGATGTATGCGGGCCCAACCGTTCAAAGTGAGTTATTTTCGGTTGCCGAAATTTGTATTTACCACTGACATCGAAAAAATGTACAGACAAATACTAATTCATCCAAATGATCAACAATACCAGTTAATTATTTGGAGAGAAGATCCATCGCTGCCTATTCAATACTACAAACTTCGTACGGTCACATATGGAACGCGAGCAGCACCCTATTTAGCTACCAGATGTTTGCAAAAGATTGCTGATGAAAACGCTACAAAATATCCATACGGTTCACAAATGCTTAAACATAACTTTTATGTAGATGACGGCCTGGGAGGTTCAGATAATCTCACCATCACACTTCAAACACAAAAAGAACTCATTACAATGCTAAAAAAACATGGCTTCATACTAAAAAAGTGGTGTGCGAATCATCCACAATTATTAAAAGATATCCCACTCGGCGACCAGGAGGTAAATTTAGATTTCAACAATGACAACACGAATACAGTGAAAACATTGGGATTGTTATGGCTGCCTACGACGGACCAGTTTTGCATCAAGGTAAAACTGAATCATATGCAGACAATTTCAAAACGTACAGCAACGTCCGATCTCGCAAAATTGTTCGACCCTCTTGGACTATTAGCACCTGTAATTGTAAAGGCAAAAATGTTTATTCAACTCCTATGGCAATACAAATTAGACTGGGATGAGCCGCTACCTGATGACCTTCACGCTATATGGACAAAATTCAGAAATGATTTAGAAAACTTAAACAACTTCAAAATCCCTCGACACATTTTTAAGGGTGAAATCCCAACAAAAACCGAGCTCCATATATTCTCAGATGCATCCGAAAAGGCTTTTGGTGCAGTTGCCTACATCCGAGCAACTCTTAAAGATGGAAGAGTGATTGTACAACTACTTTGTAGCAAGACACGGGTTGCTCCATTGAAACAACAAACGTTACCTCGCTTAGAACTATGTGCCGCAGTTATGGCAGCCCAACTTGCACACAGAATCAAAACGGATCTCCAGATTAAAGACCAACCTTTATTCTTGTGGACTGATTCCGAAATAGTATTAAATTGGTTAAACGCTCAATCTACTGCATACCATACGTTTGTAGCTAATCGAATCTCGAAAATTCAAACATGGACGTTGCCCGAACAGTGGCGCCACGTCCGATCAAACGACAATCCAGCTGATGTACTGTCCAGAGGTTTAACAGCACTTCAACTATCTGGATGTAACTTATGGCTGTATGGACCATTATTTCTGCATGGTCGACAAGAAATTTGGCCACCTACATTTTCACAAAAACACTTAATTACCAATGACATTGAGAAAAAGAAGACAACTTTACTCGCAGCAGCTGTCACTTCCGCTAATGATTTCATATACAAAATCCCACATAGAAACTCCTTCAACAAATTGCAAAGGATACTGGGATATGTCATCAGATTTATCAACAATACAAGGTTATTAAACCAACAACGCCCATCACATAAGGCGCTAACACCAGACGAATTGAATGAAGCACTTTTCGCAATTATGAAAACGATTCAATTGGCCGACTTTTCACCAGAAATTAAACAGTTAAAGAAATATAACCAAATCGACAAAAACAGCTCCATTAGCAGTTTATCCCCATTTATCGATGACAGGGGTATTCTTCGAGTTGGAGGGCGCTTGGAATCATCAGAATTGTCGAGCGATGCAAAACACCCAATGCTGCTCCCATATAACGACCCAATTGCCAAACTGTTATTTATATCAAAACACATTGAAAATAAACATTGTGGACCTCAGGCGTTACTGAACATAATGAGACAACGATTTTGGCCAATAAAAGGCAAAATAACGGCAAGAGCAATTGTACAAAAATGCATAACATGTACTAGAGCCCGACCACAATTATGCCAACAAATCATGGGCAACCTACCACAAAACCGAGTTACACCAGCACGACCTTTCATCAACGCAGGAGTAGATTACTGCGGACCATTCTGGATACATTACAAAATCAGAGGCAAAAGACCAACTAAGGCCTACATAGCTGTTTTTTGCTGTTTCGCCACGAAAGCTGTACATCTCGAATTGGTAACCAATTTATCAACAGAAGCATTCATCGGTGCGCTAAAACGATTCGTTGGTCGGCGAGGTCGGTGTCAAAACATATACTCCGACAACGCTACAAATTTTGTCGGCACCAAAAATCAATTATCCGAATTAATTCAGACCGTATATTCAGATAAAGGTCAAGATGAAATAATTGCAGCATCCAGCTCTAAAGGAATAAATTTTCACTTCATTCCCCCCAGAGCACCACATTTCGGAGGGTTATGGGAAGCTGCTGTAAAATCAGCAAAACATCTACTACTTCGGAGCGTCGCTACAGCATCACTAACATATGAAGAGCTCGAAACAGTTATCGTAGAAATTGAAGCAATTCTAAATTCTCGCCCATTAACCCCAATGTCAAGTGATCCTACCGATTTAACAGCGTTAACACCAGGACATTTCCTAATTGGAGAAGCACTAACTTCACAAATAGATAGCCGAGCACAATCACCAAAACTAACATTTTCATCACGCTGGGAACAAGTTTCTAATTTAAAGCAGAGTTTTTGGAAACAATGGTCCAACGAATATTTGAATGAACTCCAGCAAAGACATAAATGGAAAACACAGTGCGTCAACCTCAAACCGGGAGACATGGTCATTATAAAAGAAGATAATGTTCCAGTAATGCAATGGCCATTGGGTCGAATCATTAACGTACACCAAGGATCAGATGACTCCACACGAGTCGTTGATGTAAAAACCTCCAGAGGAATTTTCAAACGTGCAATACACCGACTTGCCCGTTTACCCATTGATACGAATTTAGAATTGGCTACGGTCCCTGGTAATGACGACCACGAAACCAATACTTCTGAGTCAGTTGATGAACCCGAGGTTAAGAGAAAGAAATTGAAAACAAATTATCTTTGCCTAACTTTACTCGCATTAATATTTCTACTACCAATAATTTCTGGAACTCCAGTCAAAAATACAAAATTCGGACCAAAACTCGGAATTCATTTCGAAGAAGTGGGTACAGCATCTATCTCAACTACTGAATGGAATCTATTGGTATACTATGATCTAGATACATACTGGTCAGAAACGTCAATTCTAGCCAATGGAACGAGGTCATTAAGGACTCTTTGTAACATGATGACCCTTAACGAATCCTGTCGCAATATAATTAATCATTTTGAACATATGGAAAATGATATGCAACTGGACAACCGATTGCTCCGAATTAAAAGAGGAGCATTAGATGTAGTCGGCAACGTTGCTCATTCACTATTTGGCATATTGGACGCTGAATATGCTAACCACATGTCCAATACAATACTTGAAGTCAAGGAAAACGAATCATATTTATTAAGGTTACTCAAAAACCAAACCACAATCGTTGATTCAACAATTAACATCATACGTCAGACCCAAATTGCATCTAGAACAAGATTTGAAGAATTAGAGCAGGAAATTAAACATTACTCATCACAAATGCATGACATCGACCAAGTACTACTTCAAATACACTTTAATCAACTATTCACCTCTGGGGTTTTACAATTAACTTTAATTGCGAACAATCTACAAAAAATACAATCTTCAATCCTGGATACTCTTACGGATACACATCATGGAAAAATCAATCCATTACTACTTACTCCAGAACAATTGCAAAATGAAGTAAACCAAATCACACTACATGCACCTCCTTCTGTAGCTCTTCCATCCTCAGATTTGTTGCAATTATTTAAAATAATGAAGGTTAAAGGCGGACTAACTCCTCAACACGCAGTTTTCGAAATCACCATACCATTGATTGACCGTGATCAGTTCAAAATATTTCACCTAATACCTATACCTAACTTAATAAATAACACCATGATAATCATCAAGCCATGTGCTACGTTCCTTGGCACAATGGCATCCCGTCAACAATACATTGTCCTTACAACGTCAGAGCTGAATTCCTGTTACACAATGAAACAAGACGAATTTTTGTGCTCTAACGTCCAAATTCGATACCATTATGATTCCGAAGTATGCTCTTGTGAAATAAATTTATTCAACAACAAAACATCACCAACTTGCAGCTTGGAAAAAACAACAACAAGGCTCCAATGGATACCATTAAATGGAAACAATCAATGGATATATACTACTTCATCATCATCAAGGGCCACAGCAGTGTGTAACAAGGAGATAATTCCTATTTTTCTGAAGGGCTCCGGGTTACTAACACTCGATCCAGAATGCATACTCAAACACAATTTCATCATGATGAACGGAAGACAAATTATATCCCACACATTGAAATCGTCATACTTCAGTCTGGGCAACATGTCGGAACTATCACTAAAAGAAGGCTTCCAACATCCTGTAAGTTACAATCATTCGAATTCAACGGGTTTAGAAGACGCATATAAAAAGGGCATAAATGACTTGAAAATACTACAAAGATCATTGGAACAACACAAAATTATTGACCTTCCAAACAAATTAAGTTCCCATCAAACGCACAGTTACACAATCGGATATCTAGCACTGCTATTTAGTCTAATTACATTGATAATCCTCCTTTTCAATTGTCAGGCTCGACGCAACAAACAGACCCGCACAATGCCCATTACAAACAACAACGAGGCAAGATCAGTTGGAGTTGAAACAATAAAAATGACACCTATACCAATGCCACGCCAGCATCCTCTTCAATTCACTGTAGACCTTTAACTACACTCCACGGAACAATCACTATAATACATCAATTTGTTGAACATCCGTTCAACGTGGGGGAGAATGTCCAGTTTCAAAGAAGTCTACCATACGTTTTTATTTTAGTTATTCTACATTTTAAATTCAGTTTGTTTATATTTTATTTGACACATATAATTTTGTAATTATTATTAAGTCACATTTATTATTTACTTCCGCATATTTTATTGTTACCAAACATAATAATGCTTAATCAGAATAAAACAAAATATAGGTCAATCCGTCAGTGGAATCATTTAACCATTCATGACTAACGACACTAGTAAGCATTATTATGGTTGAAGATACAACAACGAAATACACTGTTTTAATTTATAATAATTTAAGTATCAATACACAACAACAAAACACATTTATTATTATTTTGTATTCAGCGTTTTTTTATACTGTTAACCAAAATACATTAACAAACACATTAATTACACTATTTAGTATTAAGCATTTTTGATTATTGTTTTGGGTATAAAAACCCAAACAAAATAAAGAATCAGTCTAGTAATACAGCATATCTCATTGTTTTATTTACTGGCCATCACCTTTCAAGTTACAAGTGCTTGAAGGGAAAAATAAAAGGACTAAAGCTTAGTGTCAGCACCGATTTATGTGTCGGGGTTGAATCCACATTAACTTTATCCTTACAACACATTTACACTGCCATAACATTGGCAACCGACATTTTAAGTAAAATTCTGACCATTTGTACAGGACACTTGGTTAGATATTTACACACGCTTTGTTTTCACGACCGACATTGAAAAAATGTATCGGCAAATATTAATGCACACAGAAGACAGAAAATTCCAAATCATTATCTGGAGAAAGGATCCAACGAAGCCAATCAAATATTATCAACTCAACACAATTGCCTATGGAACACGATCCGCACCATATTTGGCTACCAAATGTTTGGAGAAGATAGCTAAAGAAAACATGGCACAGTATCCATATGGAGCCCGATTCTTACTTGAAAATTTTTACTCTCCCTCGTCTTGAGCTCTGCGCTGCATTGTTATGCGCTCAACTAACAGCAAGGGTAAAAAGGGATCTGAAGCTTGAAAATGTATACACGTACTTGTGGACAGATTCGGAAATTGTCTTGGCTTGGATTAACTCTCAGTCATCATGCTACCAAACATTTGTGGCCAACCGGATAGCTGCAATACAGGAATTATCCTTAGCTGAACAGTGGCGTCATGTAAAATCAAAAGACAATCCTGCCGACGTTCTATCACGTGGTATTTCTGCAAGGAAATTGGCAACATGCCCCTTATGGTTCTACGGACCCATATTTCTACATGGTACGGAAAAAATTTGGCCACAAAAATACTCCAAGCTACACACAATATCTAACCACGAGACTTACATCGAACGAAAGAAAGTCACTGCAGTAACAACTGCAAGTGACACTTCATCAAGCATAATCTACAAAATACAACACAACGGATCATTTCGAACCTTACAACGAACTGTTGGTTATATCTTGAGATTCATTAACAACACAAGGAAGCATAAACAACAATCTGAGCTGGCCTTGACAGTCGATGAATTGGAACAGTCTCTTAGAGTCATAATTCGTGCAATGCAACAATCAGATTTCGAAGATGACTTAAGGCATTTTAAAATACATAACGAAGTAAGCGAAAATAGTCCATACACCAATCTGACTCCATTTGTGGATACTAATGGCATCATCAGAGTGGGAGGACGGTTAGACTCATCAATGCTTCCGTACGATGCCAGGCACCCAATGTTAATTCCTTCCAATGACCCAATATCAAAAATACTCATGGAAATGATACACAGAAAAAGTCGACATTGGGGCCCTCAAGCGCTTTTGGCGCATGTAAGACAAAGATTTTGGCCAGTTAAGGGAAGACGGCAGCACGATCAATTGTGCAACATTGCGTAAGATGCACCGGAGCCAAACCAAAATTACTTAATCAAATCATGGGTAATCTGCCACCAACACGTGTTACCCCAGCTCGACCATTCATCAATGCCGGCGTTGACTTTTGTGGACCATTTTGGGTTCATTATAAAGTGAGAGGAAAGAAACCTCATAAAGCATACATTGCAGTATTTTGCTGCTTTGCTACTAAGGCAGTGCACTTAGAACTAGTTAGCGACTTGACCACTGAAGCATTCATCGGAGCACTAAAACGGTTCATAAGCAGGCGAGGAAATTGCAAAAATTTATACTGCGACAACGCAACAAATTTCGTTGGCGCAAAAAATCAACTTCAAGAACTATCAGAAGCAATTCATGCGAATTCAGCTCAAGAGACAGATGTGTTCAAGATTAGCGTGAGTACCTACCGCAATGGTCCGACCTCACGGTGCTCTTAACACCGGATGGAAACTATGCGTCCACCGGCGCCCTCGCAGTACGAGTACCAATTTGAGGCATGCATTTGGACATGACCTCCCCCTTGGATGGGGAGCGGAGTACTATATAAAACTCCTACCGATCTATGGGTCACGGCACCCGGTTGCAATGCAACTCCACACCGAGCTTGCGCTCTCCCCGCGATTTGGGTCTAAACCACAGCCACCACGATGCTCCCATACGGGGCCGCACCACTGCCAGGCTGGAATAAATTCCAGGGGCTCCTGACACCCGTGGTACCAGAATAAAGCCTCCGGTCAGGCTACGTAGCCGAGACTACTACCAGTTGAACTCCAAACAGTTCGGGACTGGTGGCCCTAGACAACAAACATATAGACATAAAAAGACAAAGACACGACAATGAACAGCCGCATACAGAGTAAGCATGTGCCCCCTCAACAGCAGCAAAACAACAACGCACAACAATAACCACGCAAACTCGACACACAAAAAAACACGTAAAAAGACAGAAGAAACGCGCAGGAACAGCAGGTAGCAGCAACAACAGCAAACAGCAAGGAGAGAGCCGAAGACGGTACACCGCTGTGGAGGGACAGATACCGATGTATCAGCCCCCGCCAACAGTCATACTCATATCTGAGATCCAGACACGACGATGTGTACTACTGGAGCGACCACCCATTGGCAGTTAAGCACCACCACGGATGCCCGCATCAGAGGCCACCTATACTAAACGTCCAGTTCTCCTACGATTGAATACGGCCCTTGCGTATTCACCTAAATTCCTAACAGTCCGCCCGTCCTCTAATGCCCTACTAAAATCATATCCTATCGCCGTCCGTAAAATCCCCATCCTATCCAAACTCCTAATATCACTATAAAGTGAACACCCGGTCAAAACATGTACGACGTCCTCCGGCCCTTCCCCACACCTACAGTCCGGCGTATCGGACAGGCCCCTCTTATGCAGAAAAGCATTCAAGGAGCCATGCCCAGTCAGTAAAAAGCCCAGGCTAAGGCCGAAGCCAAAGTCCGGGCGGTCTCTAACGAAGGTCACGTCCTTAATAAACTCGTACGTTGTTCGGCCCTTATCCGCCTCAGTCCAACGTGAACGCCATCTTGCAAGAAGATGCTCGTCCAGCAGGAGTTTCACCTGCCTCAAGTCTAAATCAGCGATTTCAGTCGAAGTTATCCAATCATGCCCTGATAGTGGCAGTCCCTTCTTGACCTTGAAAATAATACCACGATGTACCACCTCCAAGTCAAGGGGAGGTGCACCTAACAAAACTTGAAGAGCATCTGTCGAAACTGTGTGACAAACTGGCATGCAAGCCAGCATTGCCACTCTCTGACAAGACAAGATTCGTTTCTTGCCCATAGCAGACAGAGCGGTGCCGTACCATACAGACGAGCCGAATGTTGCACAAGCAACAAATAGATCACTACATATGGTACGGATAGCTCTCCTGCTAAGACCCCAGTCATTCCAGAGGATGCGTCTGACTCCTCCCACAACTGTCGTCAACTTGTCCTTAAGTGTCGAAAGATGAACTAGAAAGTTCATTCTTTCACCCATGGTTATGCCCAAATACCTAACCTGAGTCACGTGTCGAATACTGGCATTGCCAGATCGAACTACAGGTGGGCGAGCCTGCGATAAGCTGCCTTTAAGCAGCATGGAAACGGTCTTTTCCCTTGACACCTCAACACCGACACTGTTCCCCCACTCATTGATTTCACGCATGGCCCCCTCACCTTTTCTCTCCAGTTCAGCACGAGACTGACCTTCGATTAAGATGAGCAAGTCATCCGCGTAAGCACAAAGTTGGTGGGTTGTCCTTAGGGACCTTAACAAGGGATCCATCATTAGGTTCCAAATAAATGGACCGCAGATGGACCCTTGCGGGCAGCCCCTAACAACCGCCCTACAAACAGTATCGTTGGCTCCTACCGCAACAACTTTCCTGCTATTAAAATAGCTTTGCCATAAGGAAAGCTCTCTACAACCTACTGTCCGTAGTCTATCCAGTACCCTATCCCACGAGAGGTAATCAAACGCACCTTTAAAGTCAACAAATATGCCAAGGACATATTTGTTCGGACAGTCAGTCACACAATTACGGACATGATGCCAAGCATCCTCCACGGATTTCCCTTCTTTAAAACCGAACTGAAACTCAGAAGCAACCTCATTGTAGGATTCCTTCAGTCTGTTGGCCATAATCCTCTCCATCACTTTTCCAAGTACTGGGAGAAGGCTTATGCCCCGATAGGAGCGAGGATCGCTCCTCACTCTATCGGGAGACTTCAGGAGCACCACAACTTTGGCTTGCTTCCAAGCCCCAGGGAAGTACCCCTCACTAATGCACCTCCTGTAGATTGCCTCCAGGTATTCCGGTATGGCCTTCCAGATGCTTTTACACATCTCTCCAGTCATACCATCCAAACCCGGAGACTTTCTACACCTGACTCGGCACATGCTAACATCCACTTCTAGTCTTTCCAGTGGCGGAGGGTCATCCACCGCCTCATAGAGAGGATGGACAGCCGGTTCAGCCCCTGGAAAGAGTGCCTCAAGTAAAGCGCTAGTGCACTGTCTCCACGTCAGTAAAGTCACTCCACTTATACTAAGACCGGTCAAGTCCGTCTGTTTCCGTCTACCCCGGACTATTCGATAGGCCTGACCCCAAGGGTCATTTCTGCTGTCCTGCACAAAAGTCCTCCAATCCTCCTCCTTGACACGAACAATCTCGTCTTTGTACGTCCTCAAGGCTATCTGGCCGCCTTTACGCTGAGCAAGATCTTCAGCATTGGAACGCCTTCCCCTTTGGAATCGCTTCCTCAGGCGTCGGACATTCCTCCGCATCATATCCAGCTCCCGAGACCACCATTTAACTCCTCTGTGTCGAGTCTGGCGACAACGACCCAGAAGAGTGTCGTTCACTGTGGACATCCATTGATCTATCTGGTCGACTTGACTGTCTATTGTCCAAACCCTAAATTCTGCAATTGGCACATCCAGCGCTGTGCCCCTAAAGGCATCAGCGTAGATGTCCCAATTGACGTCATGTAGTCGCCACCTGCGTGGCATGTCCGTCCCGTTCGTAGCCCGATGATGAGAGACCACAACCTCAATGAGGCTATGGTCACTCACCCCAAAGTCATCCCTAATCTTCCAACTAATGTCAAACTCTGAAGCTACCCTCCCATTGCCTAACGTCACGTCAATGTCACTACAACCTCCTGGACCGTCAAAGGTGTACATCTCACTAGGCTCATTGAGAACAATGAGCCGCTTCGTGACCAGCCATTCACTAAGCATAACACCTCGCATGTAGTTCGGATGAGCAGAAGCATTTCTGCCCATCTTGGAGAACCACATGGGAGAGCATGCGTTTGCGTCTAAAGCTAGGATTATAGGTGAGCTACTATCCAGTAGTAGTACCGAATCCATGTACCCCAAATAGGGTTCAAGAGGCGTTCCGAACCTACAGTAGATGCTCGTCAGTAACATTCTACCAAAACCCCCTTCTACACTAACGCAGATTCCCCAAAGACTCCTACTAATGACGGTAGAGTCCACGTCCCTATCCCTAACGACAATAGCGGCGCTACCGCCGTCGTCGGTAAACGCGCGCATACCACCAGGTAAACCCCTGATGTAGCCATCCGTAATATACGGCTCCTGCACTAGGGCAAAACTCGCGCCCAGGTTACACATCGCCTGACCTAGCTCGCAGATCACGGAGTATGACCGCTGGCAGTTAAGCTGCAAAATTTTTGTTTCTGCTCCCTCCATTTTAATGACGTGCGTTCGCCCTGGCAACTATGGCGCTGTAAACGGGACAGGCTTCGGACATCATCAGATGCCCTGTCGGGTGTCCCTTAAACGCGCAATTCCGACATCTAACCTCATTTTCGCACCGTGAGGCTTTATGGCCGGCGGTACCGCATAGGCGACAAACTTCGTGAGGCATCCGACAGTCCCTAATCATGTGGTCGAACCCTAAACACCTGTAGCAGCACGGAACAGCATCATGATGTCGCACCGGAAATGAAAACCATTTGATGTAGCATCTTCCAACATAGGTCAGCAGCTCCATCGTCTGAGCATTGCCCTCCAGGACAACGTTAACCGGGCCGCCATTTGCCTTCCACGGGCTAGACACCAAGCGAACGCTCCTTTTAAAGACTTCCTCGGACATCTTCTCCTTCAGGTTCTTCTCGTACAGCTCGTTCATAAATTCATCCGGAGTGATTTCCGGATGAACCCGCTCCACGACGACCTTCGGTCCGAGCTTGTCTCTTACCGACACCTCCAACCCAACCTCACCGAACTTAGCGTTCTTCATCACTCTCTCCCTTTCTGCTACCGACGGGGTCCGAATGACCGCTCCGCCATCGCGCATAGGCCGTAATGCGTGAACACGAACCCCAAGGGTGGGGCCGACCTCCTTCTGAACCTTTTCCACAACCTCCTTTGAAGTGACGCTCTTTTTCCCCTTCACTACCACAGACCACGTCTCCACAGGTTTGGGCACCACTGCAGCACCACCAGACACAACACCGGACATAGCACCGTCAGCAACACCTAAAGCAGCTGCACCTCGCCTAGCCAACATCTGAGGCCTAATGGGAGCCCTCGGAGCCGCTGGCTGCACTCCAACCACCTTACCGCCGTCGTAGACCTCCAACCGCCCCTTCAGCCGCTCATTCTCAGCTATTAAACCGAAAAGAAGCACCTCGAAGCCTGCAACCTGCTCCATCACCGCCTTGGCCAACTGCGCGTCAACACCGTCAACCATAACCAGCTCCATCATGGCCGAGCTCACATCCTTCATTTTGTCTACCACACCACGTACTACTGGCCGGGCCCTGGTCCGATCACGCGCCTTCCTCGCGGCAGCTCCGGACACCTTATCGCTGCCTACCACCTCCGCAGCAAAGTCCACCGACTCCTCGGCCGAAACAGCAGCAACAGTAGCAGCAACACCAGCAGCGATACCAGCAGTAACCCCAGCAGGACGCTTGAACCTCGGCGATACCGGCTTCTTCGGAGACCCAGCCTTGAACCTCATAATCTCCTCATCCATCTCCGTACTGGACAGTTCGCTCTCAGTGTGGCGAAGCAAACTACCACCCACCGGGGGCAAACCAGTACCGCACCCATTGGTCGTCGCCATATCTGAGGCGTCGCCTTTAGGCTTTACGGCCCTCTTCCTGGGCGCAGGCGGCATCGGACAAACTTAATTTAAAATTTGCTACCTTACCTTAGTACCAGCAATGCAATAATCAGGAATTAAAACGTCGAACGGAAGGACGGACAAACCGACGGAAGAACGGACAAACCGACGGAAGGACGAACTTTTGCGAACCGAAAACAGAAGGACGGACACTCGCACTTTTGCGTATACTTAACAGTATCTATAACGCCACCTATTGGCCAATGTACTACAGCGGTTGTAGCCGCGACACAAATCGTACCGACACTAGTAAGCGCCACCTACTAGCCAACTACAGCGGTAGTAGCCGAGACACTAACCGTACCGACTGGCAAAACACACTAATAGTTCGTCTATTAATCACCAGAGCGTATATTCGTAGTTCGTGTCTAACCTCACTTCTGGCCGGAGAAAGTGAGACACCAAATTTACTTTGTTCAGCGGTGCACCCCAAACAACAACACTTCACTGTATTCAAAGTCACTATCTTTACAATAACAAATCACAATATTAAGTCACTGTCTTTATTACTTTACTTTTCACAATTTAATGTTTACCACAATGCGTACACACGTCCGATCAATTCAACTGCTAAACACCGAATGATGAGCTCAAGAGACAATCGATAAAGAATGCACATCCAGGGGCATAACATTCCACTTCATACCACCACGAGCACCTCACTTTGGAGGCTTGTGGGAAGCCGCGGTCAAATCTGCAAAGCATCATCTAGTCAGAAGCGTAGCAACAGCGTCTTTGACTTACGAAGAGCTCGACACCGTGGTAATTGAAATTGAGGGTATTCTCAATTCACGACCAATTAGCCCAACGTCAAACAACCCGAACGATTTGGCTGCTCTGACACCTGGTCACTTTCTAATTGGAGAACCACTGAACGCTCAAATCGATTTTAATTCTACAGAAACACGGCCCAGCCTCTTAACCAGATGGAAATTAGTCACTCACCTGAAGGAGCAGTTCTGGAAACGATGGTCACGGGAGTATTTATGCGAACTGCAGTATCGGCATAAGTGGAAAACAGAAAAGGTCAACATCAAACCTGGAGATATGGTTATAATAAAGGAGGACAACATAACACCTTTGCGGTGCCCGTTGGGAAGGGTTGTAAAGGTACATCAAGGAGATGATGGAGCAGTTAGAGTGGTTGACGTAAAAACATCAAACGGCACTTGGAGAAGGCCAATTCCTGAATTTTCGAAGAAAAAAAGGCGCACTGCCATATCACAATACGTCTTCACTACCATGATGGCCCTTATTCTACTCCCATTGGTATTAGGAGCACAACTATATAACAAACAGTTTGGAACACAGTTGGGCATACATTTTGAAGGAATCGGAAAAGCGGCCGTTCATCCACAGAATGGCAGCTGCTAATTTATTACGACTTAGAAGAATTCAACTTGTGCTCACTCATTAACAAAGACAGTTATCTTTGCCCCAAGGGCCAAATCCGATACGAACAAGGCTCGTCAACATGCTCCTGTGAAATTAACTTATTCCACAACCAAACTCAGTCGGTCTGTCCAGTGCAGCAAATAAAAGGCACCGCCACATGGATACCTCTCCGACATCACAACAAATGGATATACGCAATGCAATTTCCGTCTAGTGCAACCGCAGTATGTAGAAAAGAGATTACACAATTAACTCTCAAATGATCAGGCTTACTTAGCCTGGAACCAGAATGCACACTCAAACATAAGTTTATGATCGTGGAAGGACAACAAATGATCACCAGTTAAAACCATTGCTGAATGAAATACAAACAAACGAATACCTATCTCAAATACAAAACTTAACAACTTTACAAACGTCATTGGCAGCACAAGAAGTACTCCAACTACCAAATAAAATTGAAGCCCACAATTACCACCATATGACGGTCGGTTACTCAGCATTGATCATCACTGGCTGCATCGGAATGTATCTAATAATCAAACAAAATTCCAAACATCATCCAACTCCAGCATCGCGTCATAAACACACAACGTCTGATTTCACAGTACACATATAACAACTATCAGCAACCACTCACGAAATGAAACTACAAACAAAAGTCAACACAGCCTCTCTTCAGATGACCAAGAAATGCCAGATCAACACATAGAAGCAACCTAAAACACATTGTTGAGCTCCACTTAACGGGGGGAGCATGTTTATACATATCCTAGTGTTCAATTTTTATTTTGTATATCAAAAAGAAATGCGTTACTTTGCTTTTGCTCATTTTTTGTTTATGTAAAAACAAGTTCATTTTAATTTAATGTTAACATAGCATTACTAAGTTCATTCATCTGTTTTTTGTTTTTATGTGAAAACAATTTTATTTAATTTTATGTTAACATGGCATTAATAAGTTTGTTCCTCTGTTTTGTTTTTAGGTGAAAACAATTTTATTTTATTTTTTATGTTAACACAGCATTAATAAGTTCATTAGTCCAATGACCAAAATAAAATATTGCAGCAATAGCGTCATCGATTTAAACAAACAATTTCTTTGCTTATGTTGTATTAATGTTGAATTAAAGAGAATGAAAATTTTAGTAAAATTAGTATATAAGTATGAAATTTTTAAATAAAAAGAAGATTCTTGTTTTGCAACCCAAAGGGTAGAGTTTAATTTAAACGGAAAGACACGGTTTAAGTGCCGATTGTTTTACCTAAGAAAAACTACATTCAATTCAGTTTATGTGCTGATATTGAAAACGATTTTATAATTTCACAACTCAGTGAATTGAACAAATATAAATTCATTTAATTAATAACGATCGGTTTTTCTCGAGCGTAATTATTAAATGTTTATTTGCTGTAACCCAATTTGGCATGGTAACGTACGTTGGCTCATTTGCTTATGTTCGAATTTTTTGTCACTTTCAATGTGGAGCAATACGATATTGTTCCGCGTTGACAGGTGTTGCGTTTTGTGTTTATTTTTTTTGTTACCATGCGTTGTCTTGCTTTTGTTTGTACTCTTTTTTTTAGTTTTTTTTTATTGCAATGTTCTGTTATTGCAATTCTGTGCAATAACATTGGTTTAATTTTCTTTTGTAAACTTCCGCGTATATTAAATGTAAATGTATGTCTTTTTTCCCACGGTACTTGCATCATTATTATTTGTTTTTTTTTTGTTATTGGCTAAGTTAGCCATTTAAGTATGCCATGGCCATGAACCGCATTGAGTTACGGTTAATGTTTGTTTTTTTATTATTATTAATTTTTGCTTGCATTATTAATGCAATTTCCTTATTTTTACTTTCATTGTTGTTATAGTTATCTTTAATTAGTTTTTAGATTTAATATAAATAAAGGGGGGAAAGTCAGAATAGTGGCAGATGAAGACAAGTAAGCACGCTGTTCTGACTTTAACCGTTAGTAAGCATACTTGTCCGGCTTTGCCTTTTATTTTCTCCTTTTCAGCAACATTAACGCCGTTTGGGCGTTGATAGACAGCGCCTGCCAGCGCTATAACATAATAGGCAAATCCGCGGTTAGGACTTGTTAGGACTATAACATTAGGTGTTTAGGACCATAACATTAATGGCGCAGCCGGTCTTCGGACCAATAATCGTTCCGGCATTAGGCCGAATTTTGTTGAATTTTTGGGTATGTGCATAGACTTAGCGAATTTTTGAATAAAACGTGTTATTTTGTTTGAGATATGACTAGTTACCGGGGGGATAGTTAGTCATTTGGGTTGTTTTATAGGATTTTGCATGTGTTTTAATTTTTGCGTGTATCTTAATTTAGTTTTTGATTTATCAGATAGTTAGTTTGCACTGTGAAATATTGTAAAGTATTTGATATATTTTTGTTGTTTCTTTTACAAATTTGGGATCGTCCTAAGTTGGAATTTTGTTCATTTTTTTTATGTTTGGTTTTCAGGGAATGGTCTTAAGGTTTATTTTTATTTATTGCGTAATTTCTATGTTTTAGATTTTTATCACATATATTAAATAAGTTGTGAGTAGGGTTTGAATATTTATGAGTTTGATGGCTAATTGTTTTTTTTTTTTTGCGTAATATATTTTAGTGGATTTTAATTTTATTGGGATTTTAATTTTATTTATGGATATGTTTGTTCGAAGGCGCATCATATCCATATAAGTGGTTCGATTGTTTTTTTTTTTTAATTGTTTGTGAAAATTAGGTTATTGTTGGATTTCCAGGAATTTTAAATGACAGATGAATGTTAAATTATAGTTTGGTTTGTTACTCTCAGATTTAATTGTTTTTATATAGGGAGGAATTTTAATAATTTCAGCATATAGTTGGAGCAATCAAAGCGGTATAATTTTGCTGTTTTTGTTTTTGGTTAAAACTATAGAGATCTTTTTTTTTGTGGTTTAGTAGGGACTGGGTTGGTAAATTCGTATGGAGGCAACACTGGTCGAATTAGAACAAGCGAAACAGCTGCTAGCGGACTTCAGGGCGATGACGGATTATTTCCTCGAAAGGCTTTGGGACGAGGTCAGATGTCGGTGCCAGAGCCATCTCATAAAGGCTAAAGTTGAGGGTACCTGGAAAATCACTAGATTGGAAGAGGCCGATCTAGTGCTAGAGGAGTTGTGCCGGTTGGTTGACACTCAAGAGGAGTGTAATACCGGGAGGATCTTGGAGCTTAAGGAGGAATTGGAGGCTCTCCAAAATCGAAACAAGAGGCTTAAGAACGAAATTCAGGAGAATCTAAAGGAGGCCGAGATTTTAGACAAGGAGAACGAGGCCCTACGAAGGACACTATCGGGTGCAGGCGCGTCCTCGGTCAGGAGATTAGGGTTCGAGAACTTCGATGAAGCCAATAGGAGAATTTCCGAGTTGCAGGGTCAGCAACGTTTGGCACAACAAGAGCGCAGTATACAGACGGGGGATCTGTACCATAAGGAGCCTAAGAAGCAACAGCCAACACAGATGATGTCCTCCCAGTATATTCTGAAAACGGTCAAGGCGTTGGTGCCTACGTTCTGCGGCGAGCCATCACCGAGCTTGCAGACTGAAGTGTATAAATTCGTTGATGGGTGTCGTTGGCGGCGAAGGGGGTGCCGCCAGATAAAGTAGAAGAATATTTGGAAATTGTCAAACAGAGGTTGTACGGGGATGTGTACCAGCTGGTGAGGTTGCGAACTTTTACGTCCGTCGACGAATTACTAGCAACTATTAAGTCAACATATCTGAAGAGTAGATCGCTCAACTCGGTACTGAGAGAATTATATGAGGCCAGCCAGACAAGGTATGAAGACGTGAGGCAGTTTTCCAGGCGTCTTCAAACACTGGCAGCAACGGCCCATGCCATCCTGAAAGAGAACTATAAAGGGAAGAAAGATGAGGTAATGGTCATGCAGATTGACAAAAAGATGAAAGCCGCATTTACATCGGGTCTCAGCGATCCGATGCTACGGGGTAGGGTGCTGGCAAGTAGTTGCTGGAGGAGGCGTTGGGGGCCCAGGAAACGCTTTGGAGAGGGGATGAGCCACCGTTGAGGGGGGTGAACTTCAATGAAGAGTACACCCGTGAAGACCCGGTGGTTGGGCTGGTGGCTGCAGTCGAGCAGCTATTGCGCAAAGCGGACGAGAGGGCGGCTCCGGTTAGGGCTACGGTAGCAGGCGGAGGCACGTACAAAGGTCCACCATGATCCTTCTGCCAGCGGGTTAGACACACCCGAGATGTGTGCTGGGAGAGGAAAAATACGCCGTACTGCGGGAGGAGGCCCTCTGGTAATGGGAATGGGCGGCCGGTGACCGGTATGGCGAGGAGATGTTTTAATTGCGGCGAGGAGGGACATTTTAGTAGGCAATGTACACAGGGGAGAAATGTGTCGGGAAACGGGCATGGCCACCGACTCGACCACGCGAAAGTCTAATACCGTTGGTAACAGCGGAATCTGCGGAGGCGGCTGAGGTAGGACCCATTTCGGGGTCAGATATGAATATAGGGGGATTTCAGCTAGGTGTAGTTACGCAGAAACTGTACTCGAATGAAACTGTACTCGAATGGAGGTGAGTGGAACTTACTTCTGGTTTCTTTGAGGGAGGCCCCGGGTTCGGGGGCAGTAACTATCGTGGAGAAAACCATAGTGGCGAAGGCGAGGACAGTGTCTATTGCAACCATGGGGCTCAATACTAAACATACTACAGTGGTCGTGGAGAAGCAAGAATTGTCGCCAGGGGTATATCTAGGGGCCGCGCTAACCAACGTAAAGGATGGGGTGGTGAAAGCGCCCAACGACTGGTGGTAGACTTTTGTAAACTGAATGAGGCAACTCTGAAGCAGGTATTCCCCATTCCAAGATGGATGAAATTTTGGACCAGTTGGGCAGCAGTAGATATTTTTCCACGTTGGATTTGGCCATTGATTATCATCAGGCGGAAATGGATAAACAGGACAAGGAAAAACAGCATTCAGTACGGCGTTGGGTCACTTTGAATTCAATAGGATGCCATTCGAATTAACAGGTGCACTGGCAACCTTCCAAAGATTAATGAATCATGTGCTAACAGGTATTCAGGGCATTGAATGTTTTGTTTGGCCGAACACGATTCAAGGCTATGTAAAGTGTTGCAGCTGTTGAAGGAAAATAATTTGAAGGTAAAAACGGAGAAATCTAACTTCCTAAGGCGGGAAATAGTGTATTTGGGCCACAAGTGTTCGGAGAATGGAGCGCTTCCCGACCCAGAAAAGGTGAAATGCGTTAAGGATTTCCCACCACCAAGGAACAAAAAGAAAGTGCAATCGTTTTTAGGACTGGTAAATTATTACCGTAAGTTCATTTCCGGGACGGCCAACATTGCCTTGCCAATAAATAAATTGCTTTGCAAGGATCATGCGTTCAATTGGACACCAGGTTGCCAGCGTGCCTTCGAGGAGCTTAAAAAGGCGATAATGTCGCCTCCAGTGTTGGCATACCCTGATTTTTCAAAACCTTTCGTATTGACCACGGATGCTAGCGGTGGAGCGATAGGAGCGGTTCTTTCCCAGGACAACAACGGGGGTGATCGGCCCATTGCTTTTGCAAGCCGTGCTTTGAATGGGGCAGAAACTCGATACTCCACGATAGAGAAGGAGTTTCTGGCAATCGTATGGGCGGTGAAAAATTTCCGGCCATACTAGTTGGGTCGGCGCTTTAAGATTTTCACCGATCATCAACCGCTGAAGGGTATTGCGAACCTGAAGTATCAGACCTCCAGCTTGGCGCGGTTTCGAAATTTGGTACAAGCCAGGCAAAAAGAATCGGAATGCGGATGCGCTGAGCAGGATACCATAATCGACTGAGGAGATACTGATGGTTCGAACTAGGGCAATGTCAAAGGGGCGAAGGAAGACATCAGCCTGCAAGCAAGGGTCACGGAATGGACAAAGAAATGAATAACAGGAATAAAGAAAATGGGGATGACACACGGAATGAAGGTCTAAGCGATGTTAATGACCGGTCGAGGTGGTGGTCGATGAGGGACCAACGTATGTGGTGTTGAAGGATCCTAAAGAGATCGTGACAGTGTTAAAGGATTTCCACGATAGTCCTTTGGGCGGTCACGTGGGTATGCAGGAGACCGTTAAAAGGATAAGGAAGCAAATTCGCTGGGTCGGCATGCACAGGGATATTAAACAATGTGTGAAGAAGTTCGTTAAATGTCAGCAAAATAAGAGTGCCAAGAAAACATTTATGCCGATGGTCCTCACGGATACTCCTAGTCGACCTTTTCAGAAGGTATATATGGATATGGTGGGACCTCTACCTGAAAGCACTGCGGGTAACAAATTGATATTGACTTTTCAAGATGATTTTTCGAAACCTATGTTGTGCGCAGCAATGCCGGATGGGGAGGCTAGTACTGTGGCGAAAATTTTCTTTAACGAAATTATAGCCAAGTATGGGGTTCCAAGCATGCTGGTCACGGACAACGGGACAAATTTCATGTCGAAGGTGTTTTCGGATACCTGTAGGCTGTTAGGGCTCAAGAAATTGAACATCACCCCATATCACCCGCAGGCAAACGGCTCATTGGAAAGGAGTCACCGTCCTTTGGCGGAGTACTTGAGGAGCTTCGCCAATGAGGATGGCAGCAATCGGGACCAATGGCTGGCACCGGCTATGCGTGTGCACAACAACACTGTACATTCATCTACTGGGCAGACCTCATTTAAGACATTATACCGTTTCGACATCGACTTACCGACCAACCTAAGTAGAAAATGTGCACCACTTTACAATACGGATGACCTAAACAAGGTCCTTAAATATCAGATACAGCGTTCACATGAACTAGTGCGAGGGCGAAATTGTTGTCGAAAAAGGCTTATGACAGGAAGGTAAATGCTGTGTCCTTTGCAGTAGGTGATAGGGTGCTTGTTAGGAACAACACCAGGAAAAATAAATTTTCACCCATTTGGGACTGGACCTTATGAGGTAGTTGGGGTAAACAGTCCGGTAACGTCCACGGTGCGTATAAAGGGAAAGAATCGTAAGTGGCATAATAACCATTTACGGGCGTTCCACCAGTGATCGCATTATTTGGTCTGAAATCATTCCATTTAATACACATGTCCATGATGAAGGTTTTGTTTTGTTGTTTTAGTAATTGAGGTGGTGAGGGGAAGGTAGGGGGTTTCCGCGAAACCCGCCTACAAGGGTATCCCACCAGGAAGCCTCAAGGTTTTCTTTTTATATGGAGGATGACGCCATGTGTAGCGGGCATACCTCAGTGGTTGAGAATGGTTCAACGGATTGAATATGGTATGGGGAGTCAGAAGTGAGTCTCGAAAAATTCGCGGCATACACTGTGGGGAGGGTTTTTGCCGAGAGTAGCCTCACAGTGGCCCGGTTCCGGTTTGCGGAATGCAGCAGGAAACCGTTCTACCCGGAGAATGGTGACGCGTTGTGTGCGGTCATGCCTTATATGGGTGGCAGTGTTTAGGAAGGACACGTGCCTTAATTTTTGTTATATATTTTGAAGTGTTTTTGGAAACTTTAGGGACGGACATGTGTATAAAAGGGGGCTTAGATATCGTTTCGGTCGGACCACCGATGGATCAGCTTGCTGGTGTCTTATTGCCGTAGAAATAGGAACAGTACTGCTGTTGGGGAAAAGTGCTTTTTCATGTGAATCTCTATCCGAAGCAAGTAGCAATTTAGTGAAGGTAATAGCTGATAGTTAGTTTATTGAATGCGGTTGTGGTTTTTATTTATTAGAGCAAAAGTAACCATTCATTAAAATACAGTGATTTGAGTTGTTTTTCTGTCAAAGGTGTAAATGCGTATTGGTATATTATTAGCTGAGTATTGTTTTTTCCCTATGACATTTTTCTTTTAGCATAGGTTGGAGATAACCGGAATTTGGAGTCATATGGATGGTCGCCGCGCTCCTGCGGTTGGGCCGACGAGGCCCACGAGGTACTTTTCGGAGGCAGGGGACACTCTGCTGGAGGAGAAAATATATTAAAAAAAAAAAAAAAACAAACTGTAAGACCAGATATTTAAAGAAAAAATATAATAAAAAAAAAGATGGGGAGATCTCCCTATGTAAAAAAAAAAATATATTAATAATGAGAAAAGATGGAAGATTCCTCACGTTTTAAAACTAAAAATTATTGAAAAAAAAAAAAGAAAAAAAATATATAATAATAATGAGAAAAGATGGGAGTTCTCCTCCACCGAGAGAAAAAAATTTTTAAAAAAATGGGAAGAAAAAATAAATAAAAAAAGTAAGGAAAGATGGGAGCCCCCCCCCCGTAAAAAAAAATAATAATAAGGATAAGGAAAATGCTCCCCATGTGAAACATGCATATTTCAAAAAAAAAATATATATATTAGCATACATATTTGTTTAAAAAAAAAATATAAGGATTAGACATACATATTTATTTTTAAAAAAATATATATATATATATAAATATTGAAAAAAATATAGATACTAACATTAAAAAAAAGGATGATTAATATAAAAAGGGGGGAAAAAAAGGAAAGGAAAAATTAATATGTAAGAAAAGAGAAAAAAAACTATACGTTATTATATATATAAATAAAATATTTAAGTTAGGTGAGAGGACGGGAATTATTCCCAATTTAGTTTAAAGGGCAAAAAATTAATGAAATTAGATAGATGAAAGGACGGGGAGTGGCCCCAATTTAAAATTTAAATTAAATGAAAAGTATAGTTATTGTTAAAAAATATATTAAAAAAATTTGTTTTTACTGTTATTGGAATATAAGAAAATATATGTATAGCGAGTTAGGGTTTTTCGTTCTTTGTAACGATTTGTAAAATTTTTTTTTAATGTTTTATAGCTGGTTATATTAGTAAAGTTAGGGAATTCCAACCCAAGTCCACTGGGAGCGAGACTGATCAACATTCATCTCGAAAGCGGTAAAATTCAACATTCATCAAGAAAGCAGCTGGAAGCAGTGTGCTGACATTATTGAAGGGTGGCCACATGAATGAATTTAGAATGAGCGCCTTGAGTAAAGAGCTACTGATTAAAGATCTACTGTAAGAGTGAAGTGCGAATGGGTCCATCGAGAATTTGGTATGTGATTGGCTATTTATTGGCTCCTGCCCGTACAAATTGAAAAGGACTTAGTGACAAGATATGGTTGTTCCGGGTTAACTGACGAGATGGCCAGTGGAGCGAGGGGTCAAGTTGTTTCATGAATCATATCATCTGCCTCGGCCCAACGATGACATAGTTCAGCAAAACAAAACTCCTGTTTAGTTTGTGAGGGGTGCTGCCAAGAGGAAATGGCCAAAACGAGCTATATTGGTTTGGCCAGGCAGCAAGCTGATTCCTGTGGCGATGAATTAACCACTCGCATCCCTTTGCATCATTGAAGGTCATCGGAGAATGGCCAGGGCTTATATTGAATATTACGATAAGCGCCAACGAATTATGGGTTCGATACACCAGCGCCTGTGGTCTCGTGGGAGATTATGCATTCCGCCGGAAGTATTGTCATGAGTTTGCAGCAGGCCAAACCTCAATTTGTTTGTTATGATTCTGTATTGGAACTATATCATCAATGTCGCCGGACCGCGTTTTGTACTTCATCCAAGCGACAGGCCAAAATTTGTTTTACGAAGTGGCCAGCCAATGTCAGTTTTTGCAAAGAAGGAGGCCAAGAATCCGTTTTATGAAGCAACAGGCCAACGGTTGTCATGGTGTAGTATTGAAACCGAATCACAGGAATGGTTATATGCGACGAGGTGAAAGTTAACGGTCATGTACATGCTAGATGAAAAAGACGCATTGTAGTGCCCAATCAGTAAACCAGACAGCGACTGTCGAAATTATCGTCATTAGTAGTATCTTCATCATCAGCATTGGTGCCGGATTCGTCCTTATCAGCAAAATGGATTCACATTTCATGTGAACGGAAAGGTAAAAGCAAAAATGCAAGGTAGCGTCTGAGGCAAGTTAAATATTTTAACTTTAATATTTTTTTATTGCGCGTGCAGCGCTCATTTTTAGAGAAATATTTTGGGGTTCACATTTCATGTGAATGGAATGTTAAACAAAATGCAAGATAGCGTCTGCTATGAATTTAATATTTTAATTTTAATGTTTTTTGTTGCGCGTGTAGCGCTCATTTTGCAAATATTTTAATTTTGCCACGAATTTGGCATGATTGCACTTTCGTACCTTAACTTGTACAATAGTATAAGATTAGTTTAAATATAGTACAGATACATATAGATCATTGATACAATGTATCAATATACTAATAATAATAATAATAATAATAATAATAAAAATAATAATAATAATAATAATAATAATATAATAATAATAATAATAATAATAATAATAATAATAATAATAATAATAATAATAATAATAATAATAATAATAATAATAAATAATAATAATAATAATAATAATAATAATAATAATAATAATAATAATAATAATAATAATAATAATAATAATAATAATAATAATAATAATAATAATAATAATAATATAATAATAATAATAATAATAATAATAATAATAATAATAATAATAATAATAATAATAATAATAATAATAATAATAATAATAATAATAATAATAATAATAATAATAATAATAATAATAATAATAATAATAATAATAATAATAATAATAATAATAATAATAATAATAATAAAATAATAATAATAATAATAATAATAATAATAATAATAATAATAATAATAATAATAATAATAATAATAATAATAATAATAATAATAATAATAATAATAATATAATAATAATAATAATAATAATAATAATAATAATAATAATAATAATAATAATAATAATAATAATAATAATAATAATAATAATAATAATAATAATAATAATAATAATAATAATAATAATAATAATAATAATAATAATAATAATAATAATAATAATAATAATAATAATAATAATAATAATAATAATAATAATAATAATAATAATAATAATAATAATAATAATAATAATAATAATAATATAATAATAATAATAATAATAATAATAATAATAATAATAATAATAATAATAATAATAATAATAATAATAATAATAATAATAATAATAATAATAATAATAATAATAATAATAATAATAATAATAATAATAATAATAATAATAATAATAATAATAATAATAATAATAATAATAATAATAATAATAATATAATAATAATAATAATAATAATAATAATAATAATAATAATAATAATAATAATAATAATAATAATAATAATAATAATAATAATAATAATAATAATAATAATAATAATAATAATAATAATAATAATAATAATAATAATAATAATAATAATAATAATAATAATATTAATAATAATAATAATAATAATAATAATAATAATAATAATAATAATAATAATAATAATAATAATAATAATAATAATAATAATAATAATAATAATAATAATAATAATAATAATAATAATAATAATAATAATAATAATAATAATAATAATAATAATAATAATAATAATAATAATAATAATAATAATAATAATAATAATAATAATAATAATAATAATAATAATAATAATAATAATAATAATAATAATAATAATAATAATAATAATATAATAATAATATAATAATAATAATAATAATAATAATAATAATAATAATAATAATAATAATAATAATAATAATAATAATAATAATAATAATAATAATAATAATAATAATAATAATAATAATAATAATAATAATAATAATAATAATAATAAATAATAATAATAATAATAATAATAATAATAATAATAATAATAATAATAATAATAATAATAATAATAATAATAATAATAATAATAATAATAATAATATAATAATAATAATAATAATAATAATAATAATAATAATAATAATAATAATAAATAATAATAATAATAATAATAATAATAATAATAATAATAATAATAATAATAATAATAATAATAATAATAATAATAATAATAATAATAATAATAATAATAATAATAATAATAATAATAATAATAATAATAATAATAATAATAATAATAATAATAATAATAATAATAATAATAATAATAATAATAATAATAATAATAATAATAATAATAATAATAATAATAATAATAATAATAATAATAATAATAATAATAATAATAATAATAATAATAATAATAATAATAATAATAATAATAATAATAATAATAATAATAATAATAATAATAAATAATATAATAATAATAATAATAATAATAATAATAATAATAATAATAATAATAATAATAATAATAATAAAAAATAATAATAATAATAATAATAATAATAATAATAATAATAATAATAATAATAATAATAATAATAATAATAATAATAATAATAATAATAATAATAATAATAATAATAATAATAATAATAATAATAATAATAATAATAATAATAATAATAATAATAATAATAATAATAATAATAATAATAATAATAATAATAAATAATAATAATAATAATAATAATAATAATAATAATAATAATAATAATAATAATAATAATAATAATAATAAAATAATAATAATAATAATAATAATAATAATAATAATAATAATAATAATAATAATAATAATAATAATAATAATAATTAATAATAATAATAATAATAATAATAATAATAATAATAATAATAATAATAATAATAATAATAATAATAATAATAATAATAATAATAATAATATAATAATAATAATAATAATAATAATAATAATAATAATAATAATAATAATAATAATAATAATAATAATAATAATAATAATAATAATAATAATAATAATAATAATAATAATAATAATAATAATAATAATAATAATAATAATAATAATAATAATAATAATAATAATAATAATAATAATAATAATAATAATAATAATATAATAATAATAATAATAATAATAATAATAATAATAATAATAATAATAATAATAATAATAATAATAATAATAATAATAATAATAATAATAATAATAATAATAATAATAATAATAATAATAATAATAATAATATAATAATAATAATAATAATAATAATAATAATAATAATAATAATAATAATAATAATAATAATAATAATAATAATAATAATAATAATAATAATAATAATAATAATAATATAATAATAATAATAATAATAATAATAATAATAATAATAATAATAATAATAATAATAATAATAATAATAATAATAATAATAATATAATAATAATAATAATAATAATAATAATAATAATAATAATAATATAATAATAATAATAATAATAATAATAATAATAATAATAATAATAAATAATAATAATAATAATAATAATAATAATAATAATAATAATAATAATAATAATAATAATAATAATAATAATAATAATAATAATAATAATAATAATAATAATAATAATAATAATAATAATAATAATAATAATAATAATAATAATAATAATAATAATAATAATAATAATAATAATAATAATAATAATAATAATAATAATAATAATAATAATAATAATAATAATAATAATAATAATAATAATATAATAATAATAATAATAATAATAATAATAATAATAATAATAATAATAATAATAATAATAATAATAATAATAATAATAATAATAATAATAATAATAATAATAATAATAATAATAATAATAATAATAATAATAAATAATAATAATAATAATAATAATAATAATAATAATAATAATAATAATAATAATAATAATAATAATAATAATAATAATATAATAATAATATAATAATAATAATAATAATAATAATAATAATAATAATAATAATAATAATAATAATAATAATAATAATAATAATAATAATAATAATAATAATAATAATAATAATAATAATAATAATAATAATAATAATAATAATAATAATAATAATAATAATAATAATAATAATAATAATAATAATAATAATAATAATAATAATAATAATAATAATAATAATAATAATAATAATAATAATAATAATAATAATAATAATAATAATAATAATAATAATAATAATAATAATAATAATAATAATAATAATAATAATAATAATAATAATAATAATAATAATAATAATAATAATAATAATAATAATAATAATAATAATAATAATAATAATAATAATAATAATAATAATAATAATAATAATAATAATAATAATAATAATAATAATAATAATAATAATAAATAATAATAATAATAATAATAATAATAATAATAATAATAATAATAATAATAATAATAATAATAATAATAATAATAATAATAATAATAATAATAATAATAATAATAATAATAATAAATAATAATAATAATAATAATAATAATAATAATAATAAATAATAATAATAATAATAATAATAATAATAATAATAATAATAATAATAATAATAATAATAATAATAATAATAATAATAATAATAATAATAATAATAATAATAATAATAATAATAATAATAATAATAATAATAATAATAATAATAATAATAATAATAATAATAATAATAATAATAATAATAATAATAATAATAATAATAATAATAATAATAATAATAATAATAATAATAATAATAATAATAATAATAATAATAATAATAATAATAATAATAATAATAATAATAATAATAATAATAATAATAATAATAATAATAATAATAATAATAATAAATAATAATAATAATAATAATAATAATAATAATAATAATAATAATAATAATAATAATAATAATAATAATAATAATAATAATAATAATAATAATAATAATAATAATAATAATAATAATAATAATAATAATAATAATAATAATAATAATAATAATAATAATAATAATAATAATAATAATAATAATAATAATAATAATAATAATAATAATAATAATAATAATAATAATAATAATAATAATAATAATAATAATAATAATAATAATAATAATAATAATAATAATAATAATAAAATAATAATAATAATAATAATAATAATAATAATAATAATAATAATAATAATAATAATAATAATAATAATAATAATAATAATAATAATAATAATAATAATAATAATAATAATAATAATAATAATAATAATAATAATAATAATAATAATAATAATAATAATAATAATAATAATAATAATAATAATAATAATAATAATAATAATAATAATAATAATAATAATAAAATAATAATAATAATAATAATAATAATAATAATAATAATAATAATAATAATAATAATAATAATAATAATAATAATAATAATAATAATAATAATAATAATAATAATAATAATAATAATAATAATAATAATAATAATAATAATAATAATAATAATAATAATAATAATAAATAATAATAATAATAATAATAATAATAATAATAATAATAATAATAATAATAATATAATAATAATAATAATAATAATAATAATAATAATAATAATAATAATAATAATAATAATAATAATAATAATAATAATAATAATAATAATAAATAATAATAATAATAATAATAATAATAATAATAATAATAATAATAATAATAATAATAATAATAATAATAATAATAATAATAAATAATAATATAATAATAATAATAATAATAATAATAATAATAATAATAATAATAATAATAATAATAATAATAATAATAATAATAATAATAATAATAATAATAATAATAATAATAATAATAATAATAATAATAATAATAATAATAATAATAATAATAATAATAATAATAATAATAATAATAATAATAATAATAATAATAATAATAATAATAATAATAATAATAATAATAATAATAATAATAATAATAATAATAATAATAATAATAATAATAATAATAATAATAATAATAATAATAATAATAATAATAATAATAATAATAATAATAATAATAATAATAATAATAATAATAATAATAATAATAATAATAATAATAATAATAATAATAATAATAATAATAATAATAATAATAATAATAATAATAATAATAATAATAATAATAATAATAATAATAATAATATAATAATAATAATAATAATAATAATAATAATAATAATAATAATAATAATAATAATAATAATAATAATAATAATAATAATAATAATAATAATAATAATAATAATAATAAATAATAATAATAATAATAATAATAATAATAATATAATAATAATAATAATAATAATAATAATAATAATAATAATAATAATAATAATAATAATAATAATAATAATAATAATAATAATAATAATAATATAATAATAATAATAATAATAATAATAATAATAATAATAATAATAATAATAATAATAATAATAATAATAATAATAATAATAATAATAATAATAATAATAATAATAATAATAATAATAATAATAATATAATAATAATAATAATAATAATAATAATAATAATAATAATAATAAATAATAATAATAATAATAATAATAATAATAATAATAATAATAATAATAATAATAATAATAATAATAATAATAATAATAATAATAATAATAATAATAATAATAATAATAATAATAATAATAATAATAATAATAATAATAATAATAATAATAAAATAATAATAATAATAATAATAATAATAATAATAATAATAATAATAATAATAATAATAATAATAATAATAATAATAATAATAATAATAATAATAATAATAATAATAATAATAATAATAATAAATAATAATAATAATAATAATAATAATAATAATAATAATAATAATAATAATAATAATAATAATAATAATAATAATAATAATAATAATAATAATAATAATAATAATAATAATAATAATAATAATAATAATAATAATAATAATAATAATAATAATAATAATATAATAATAATAATAATAATAATAATAATAATAATAATAATAATAATAATAATAATAATAATAATAAATAATAATAATAATAATAATAATAATAATAATAATAATAATAATAATAATAATAATAATAATAATAATAATAATAATAATAATAATAATAATAATAATAATAATAATAATAATAATAATAATATAATAATAATAATAATAATAATAATAATAATAATAATAATAATAATAATAATAATAATAATAATAATAATAATAATAATAATAATAATAATAATAATAATAATAATAATAATAATAATAATATAATAATAATAATAATAATAATAATAATAATAATAATAATAATAATAATAATAATAATAATAATAATAATAATAATAATAATAATAATAATAATAATAATAATAATATAATAATAATAATAATAAATAATAATAATAATAATAATAATAATAATAATAATAATAATAATAATAATAATAATAATAATAATAATAATAATAATAATAATAATAATAATAATAATAATAATAATAATAATAATAATAATAATAATAATAATAATAATAATAATAATAATAATAATAATAATAATAATAATAATAATAATAATAATAATAATAATAATAATAATAATAATAATAATAATAATAATAATAATAATAATAATAATAATAATAATAATAATAATAATAAAATAATAATAATAATAATAATAATAATAATAATAATAATAATAATAATAATAATAATAATAATAATAATAATAATAATAATAATAATAATAATAATAATAATAATAATAATAATAATAATAATAATAATAATAATAATAATAATAATAATAATAATAATAATAATAATAATAATAATAATAATAATAATAATATAATAATAATAATAATAATAATAATAATAATAATAATAATAATAATAATAATAATAATAATAATAATAATAATAATAATAATAATAATAATAATAATAATAATAATAATAATAATAATAATAATAATAATAATAATAATAATAATAATAATAATAATAATAATAATAATAATAATAATAATAATAATAATAATAATAATAATAATAATAATAATAATAATAATAATAATAATAATAATAATAATAATAATAATAATAATAATAATAATAATAATAATAATAATAATAATAATAATAATAATAATAATAATAATAATAATAATAATAATAATAATAATAATAATAATAATAATAATAATAATAATAATAATAAATAATAATAATAATAATAATAATAATAATAATAATAATAATAATAATAATAATAATAATAATAATAATAATAATAATAATAATAATAATAATAATAATAATAATAATAATAATAATAATAATAATAATAATAATAATAATAATAATAATAATAATAATAATAATAATAATAATAATAATAATAATAATAATAATAATAATAATAATAATAATAATAATAATAATAATAATAATAATAATAATAATAATAATAATAATAATAATAATAATAATAATAATAATAATAATAATAATAATAATAATAATAATAATAATAATAATAATAATAATAATAATAATAATAATAATAATAATAATAATAATAATAAATAATAATAATAATAATAATAATAATAATAATAATAATATAATAATAATAATAATAATAATAATAATAATAATAATAATAATAATAATAATAATAATAATAATTAATAATAATAATAATAATAATAATAATAATAATAATAATAATAATAATAATAATAATAATAATAATAATAATAATAATAATAATAATAATAATAATAATAATAATAATAATAATAATAATAATAATAATAATAATAATAATAATAATAATAATAATAATAATAATAATAATAATAATAATAATAATAATAATAATAATAATATAATAATAATAATAATAATAATAATAATAATAATAATAATAATAATAATAATAATAATAATAATAATAATAATAATAATAATAATAATAATAATAATAATAATAATAATAATAATAATAATAATAATAATAATAATAATAATAATAATAATAATAATAATAATAATAATAATAATAATAATAATAATAATAATAATAATAATAATAATAATAATAATAATAATAATAATAAAATAATAATAATAATAATAATAATAATAATAATAATAATAATAATAATAATAATAATAATAATAATAATAATAATAATAATATAATAATAATAATAATAATAATAATAATAATAATAATAATAATAATAATAATAATAATAATAATAATAATAATAATAATAATAATAATAATAATAATAATAATAATAATAATAATAATAATAATAATAATAATAATAATAATAATAATAATAATAATAATAATAATAATAATAATAATAATAATAATAATAATAATAATAATAATAATAATAATAATAATAATAATAATAATAATAATAATAATAATAATAATAATAATAATAATAATAATAATAATAATAATAATAATAATAATAATAATAATAATAATAATAATAATAATAATAATAATAATAATAATAATAATAATAATAATATAATAATAATAATAATAATAATAATAATAATAATAATAATAATAATAATAATAATAATAATAATAATAATAATAATAATAATAATAATAATAATAATAATAATAATAATAATAATAATAATAATAATAATAATAATAATAATAATAATAATAATAATAATAATAATAATAATAATAATAATAATAATAATAATAATAATAATAATAATAATAATAATAATAATAATAATAATAATAATAATAATAATAATAATAATAATAATAATAATAATAATAATAATAATAATAATAATAATAATAATAATAATAATAATAATAATAATAATAATAATAATAATAATAATAATAATAATAATAATAATAATAATAATAATAATAATAATAATAATAATAATAATAATAATAATAATAATAATAATAATAATAATAATAATAATAATAATAATAATAATAATAATAATAATAATAATAATAATAATAATAATAATAATAATAATAATAATATAATAATAATAATAATAATAATAATAATAATAATAATAATAATAATAATAATAATAATAATAATAATAATAATAATAATAATAATAATAATAATAATATAATAATAATAATAATAATAATAATAATAAATAATAATAATAATAATAATAATAATAATAATAATAATAATAATAATAATAATAATAATAATAATAATAATAAAATAATAA
>OY821517.1:222122927-222269927 GCA_963682025.1 Cordilura impudica | reverse complement strand
CATTACCCAACAAGTTGTAGTAAACTTAAGAACCTACACTACTCAGTGGGTACGGATGTTTCCTTTTCGCCTGGTAATTAAGAGCTTAAGCTGGAAGGTTCACAGGGTGAGATAAATCGTGCCTTAGTACGTCAGCATTCACTGTTCGAAACCGGACCACACGATCCTCCATCTAAAGGGATAGAAAGTAATAAAAAATATGAATGAATAAAGTAAATTAGTGCAATTACTCTGACAAGTATATGTACACGGGGAACCTAAAGGATGACCTTTGTATGTATATTTTTAGTATTTATATAAATTAAATAGCAAAAAATAGAAATTATTAAATTGCTAAATCGAAAATATGAAATTGTAAAAAAATATTTACATAAATTAAATGGCAAAAAATAGAAAATGAAATTGCCAAAGAGAAGTTATGAAAATTTTATATGAATGAGAAGGAAAAAATAAAAATTATTGAATGATATAAAATTATGATAAAAAAGTCTTATATAAATTAAATGGAAAAAAATAAAAGAATTAATGCCAAAAAGAAAATAAAAAGTGGTGAAAATAAAAATCTTTTAATAATTAAATAAAAAATGGTCGAAAAATAAAAATTACAAAATTAGAAAAATAATCTTTTTTTATCAAAAAACAAGAAATAAATTGTGAAAGGAAAAGGGAAGAAGCTATGAGCCAAGACGTTAAAAATATCTTTTTAAATTAAATCGAGAATGTGGAAGTAAAATAAATGATTGAAAATCTAAACTTTTCCGTTTTAGATCCACTCAACATAACATCAATCACATGTACTTCGCATAGTACGTAAAAATATAAACCTATAGTTAAATATAAATAAAACACAATCTAAGAATCTAACACAATCTAGAATTGAACAGAGCTATAAAGGGTAAGTGCAAGGCCTTGGTTGAATTATTGAATCTTTTTGCGATTATTATTTGACTTAATTGTGGTGTGCGATAACCCTCTTCATTTTTTTTATTTTTTTTTTACTCTGAGCCTTAAATTTACGACCAATACGGACAGAAATGGAGGAACTAAAGTCTAGCGTATTAGAAATGACAGGAGCCCTCAACGCGGTCCTTGGTCAGGTAAAGGCCATTGAAGCGCGGATGAGAATATTGGAAGATAAGACCGACCCTGCCGCCACACAACCCAACTTGGTGGATCCACCTCGAGCTCCTAGGAGCGAGATGGAACTCCGTGAGTTAGGAAGACTCCCTGACTGTGTGAAAGAGCTGCAGACATTTGACGGAAACCCCACACAATACGTTTCATGGATTCATAGCGTTGAATCAATCCTGAGCGACTACGAGATAGTACGTTCTAAACCCATATATAGGGCTATACTGCAGAGTATCAGACAAAAGGTTAGGGGTAGTGCGGACTCTGCACTAGTTTCTTATAATATCTTTGACAATGACTGGACTAGGATGAAAGAGTGCCTATCACTCCATTATGCGGACAAAAGGGATATTAGGACGCTTGAACACCAACTCGGTCAACTGTCTCAAAAGGGATCAAGGGTCGATGAATTCTATGCTTCGGTTAACCACCAATTCTCCCTGATTATTAATAAGATTAGGACCGAAAATTATTCTAGGGAAACTGTCGATGTACTAGTTGAAACTTACAGGAATAGAGCACTGGATGTTTTCGTTCGAGGCTTGAACGGAGAACTGTCTAGACTATTAATCATTCAGAGACCGAAAACCCTTCCGGAAGCCTACGCTATGTGCATGGAGATGCAGAACCTCAATATGAGGAACACATCCCTTCACCCATATATCCGTAACCAGATCAGCGTTCCAGTGAATGCAATGTATCGAAGGGAGACAAAACCTGAATTGCCGCCTAGGTCATTTGTTCCAAATAGAGGAAACCCAAATTACAGACAGTGGAAACACCTGCCGAAGCTACAAGAAGCACCGCCGAGGCCTTTTGCTCAAAAACCAATGGAAAAAATGGAGGTTGACCAGTCTGTCCAATCAAGGAGGGTAAACTATATGAATAGGCCAAATGCCTTTAAGAGAAACGCAAGATCAGAGATTATAACCAATCCCTTTAAGCAACAGAAGTTATTTACCACATATGCGGAAGAAAACAACTTGGCTGAACAGGATCTAGAACAACAAAATATAGATGCTCCCTGCCTAGAACATAGCGACGCTCCCAGACAATCCGCAGACACTAATGATGTTTACGCTGAGGACTCGGAGATAAATTTTATGTCAGGGGCCTCCCTTCAAGCGTACCATATATAGAGTACAACACAAATGGGGCGCAACTGAAATTTCTCGTCGATACAGGAGCAAACAAGAATTTTATAGGGTCCCACATATGCAATAGTGCTACACCGCTCCTGAAACCTTTCCCTGTACGAACAGCAGCGGGAAACTTGTTGATCAGTGAAAAAACCGAAGGCAAATTTTTTGAGTCTGCCGGAATAGACACGACCATAACATTTTACGTTTTACCCGAACTGAAATCTTTCGATGGGATCATAGGCGACGACACGTTAAAGGAGATTGAAGCTATTATCGATAGGAAAAATAACACTCTGACCATAAAATCCGGCATGGTCATTCCACTCATGGAGAAATTTTCACAGGAAGTTAACAAAATAACTCACGACATGCCAAAGGATATATCGTACAAATTAGAAAAACTTATGCAAAAGTTCACCCCATTGTTCGGCCCCCTTGAAGCAGGAGAAATGGCGATGACATCAGTCAGGGCGGAAATCAGGACATCAACCGATGAACCTATATATACTAAGAGTTATCCCTATCCAGCGAATTTACGATCCGTTGTCGAAGAACAGGTTTCCGAACTTTTGGAACAGGAAATTATTCGACCATCCAAGAGCCCATACAATTCACCAGTTTGGGTAGTGCCGAAAAAACCTAAACCAAACGGGGAGAAACAGTATCGAATGGTAATAGATTTTAAGAGACTGAACGCTGTCACGATATCCGACACTTATCCGATCCCAGACATAAGCTCCACACTGGCAAGCTTGGGAAAGGCCACACTCTTTACTACTCTCGATCTAACGTCGGGATTCCACCAGATTCCAATGAAAGAATCCGATATTCCAAAGACTGCATTTTCCACCTTGAATGGTAAATATGAATTTCTACGCCTGCCATTTGGATTGAAAAATGCTCCGTCTATATTCCAGAGGATGATTGACGATATTCTCAAAGAATATATTGGTAGGATCTGTTACGTCTATATTGACGACATCATCGTCTTTGGGAAGGACCTTGACGATCACATAAAGAATTTGGAAACTGTATTCGAGAGGTTATTTGCATCGAACCTCAGGGTTAACTTGGAAAAAACCCAGTTCCTGAAAACTGAGGTAACATTCCTAGGATACATAGTTTCCGGAAACGGAATACGGGCAGACCCGGACAAAGTGAGGGCGATCCAGAGTTTAGCTCCTCCCGCAACGCTTAAGGATTTAAAAAGTTTTTTGGGCATGACCTCATACTATAGAAAATTCATTAGAGACTATGCAAAGGTTGCCAAACCACTGACGAATCTTACTAGGGGAGAAAACGCGCAGATAAAGGCGAATATGTCCAGGAAGGTTTCCATTACACTTAATGAGGAGGCATTACAAGCTTTTGACGAGCTCAAAACTTTGTTAATGTCATCAGAAGTTCTAGCATTCCCCGACTTTGAGCAGCCTTTCAACTTGACGACGGATGCCTCAAACTACGCAATTGGAGCAGTATTGTCTCAGGAACATTCGGATTCCGATAGACCCGTGGCATATATATCACGTTCTCTTGCGAAAACGGAGGAAAATTATGCCACCAACGAAAAGGAAATGCTAGCTATAGTCTGGGCTTTGGACAATTTGCGCTCTTACCTCTACGGCGCGAAAAAAATCAGGATTTTTACCGATCATCAGCCGCTCACCTATGCACTTGGCAACCAGAATCACAATGCTAAACTGAAAAGGTGGAAAGCCAGGATAGAAGAATATAACTACGAACTTATATACAAACCTGGTAAGTCAAATGTAGTGGCAGATGCCCTTTCCAGATTGGAATGTAACTTAAATCAAATGAACACACTTAGCGACGAAGGTACGATCACAGCCTCTGAAATTGGTTCAGAGACCGCAACAGCCGACGAAGGCTCGGAAAGGCAATCATTCCGGTCTGACGCTACGATGCACAGTGCCGACCAAGATGGCAGCGATCTTATCCCCCATGTCGAAGTTCCCTTGAACGTTTTCAGGAACCAGATAATAATCAGGCAGGGCAAGGATTTGCATAGCCATATACAGCCACATCCCGGCTTTAATAGGTACCACGCGACCATTGAGCAGCTGACTGCAGAAACCCTTTCCGAGATATTGAAAAAATGCTTAAGCCCGACCTGCATTAACGGCATCAAGATACCCGAATGCTTTATTTCGTTATTAAACGAAGTCTATTTGGCCCACTTTGTCTCATATAGAATAAGAATTACGCAGCGTGTAGTCGAAGATGTGGGCAACCCCGAGAGAATCTGTAGAATAATTGAGGAAGAACATGGGCGAGCCCATCGCAACCCGAGAGAAAATGGTCAACAAATATTGGAAAGATTCTATTTCCCTAGCATGGGGAGTCTCATTAAGCGGTACACTAGAACATGCGAAATTTGTAAGTTTAACAAATATGACAGACACCCCAGTAAACCTAAACTTCAACCAACTCCTATCCCGGAATATCCGTGCGAAATCCTGCATATCGACATTTTTGAAATTCAGGGGTTTAAGTTTATCAGCTGTATTGACAAATTCTCTAAGTTCGCAAAACTTTTTCACATTAGGAATCGGTCAGCGATCCACTTGCGGAACAAACTAGCCAAGGTTTTACATTACTTTACCGCACCTCGTATGATCGTGTCGGACAATGAAAGGGGGTTCCTGAGCCCAACTATTTTAAATTTCATTAGATCTTTGAACATAGAAATATACTTTACACCCGTGCAAAAGAGTGAAGTCAATGGCCAGGTAGAGAGATTTCACTCAACGCTCATCGAAATATATAGGTGTTTGTCAAGGGAAATGGGGAATCTTGGTCCTAGAGAGATAATTACCATCGCAGTAGATCGTTACAATAACACAATACACTCGGTCATTGGTAGAAAGCCGTCGGACATTTTCTTTAATAGAACTGAAAGATTTAACTACCGACAGCTGACAAATTTCCGCGACCAGGTCAACGAGGACATCCGTGGGCTAATCGAGTACAAGCAGAAGATAACGAATGACCGTCTAAACAGAAATAGATCGGACCCAGTCGACCTTGTCGAAAATCAGGAGATCTTAGTCAAAGACGGACAGATTAAGCCGAAGCATAGACCTCTATACAAGCGGCACAGAGTTTCTACCAACAATAGAGTAACTATCCGCACCACAACGGGTAAAAAATACCATAAGTCACAGATTAAGAAAATGTAAAGTGACCCTTGCAACTACCCTGGAAACCTTAGAACATAAGAAAAAAAAAGAAAAAGAAAATATAAACAAATAATGGAAATTGTAAAAATTTTAGTAATAGAAATTATGATTAAGAAATCTAATTGTCGAGAATTTGTAAAAATTTTTTTTTTTTTTTTTTTTAAAAACCTTTATTTAAAATTAGAAAATCATAATTACCAAAAATTGTATAACATAAGAGGAAAACTTTTTTTTTGAGGACTATAACTAGGCAATTGTAATAAGAATAATACCCAGATCCTTGAATTCATGATTTACCTTTTACACCTATTGTATTAAACACCAAGCTCTGCCCAACTCTATACATTGCACCTAGAATACGGATACTATAAGCTGCACATACTAACCTACGTTAATACTTTAAATTTTTAAGCCTTTTTCTACTCGCAACCAACGTTGCAGCCTTCCACGTCTTTGAATATCAATCGCCGCTTGTGACTATCAAAGATGGCGAAGGATGGATTGTGAACGGTTATCTGAGCGTCGTACATGTGATACAATTGGAGAGGTTCGAGGAGATGCTTCGGACAACTGCTGACGTCTTCACTGCTACATCGAAGGACGAAAAGGGCAAGGAAATATTCGGATATCAACTCCAAAGGGCATACGACCGAATGACAACAGTAAAAGGCATCACGAGGAACAAAAGATCTATAGAGTGGATTGGCTCTGCCTGGAAATGGATTGCCGGCAACCCAGATGCAACAGATTGGAACAAGATACTGGAAAGCCAACAAAGATTAATAGAGAACAACGAGCAACAATACGTGGTGAACAATAATCTGTTTGGCACAACAGACGGTTTGGTGAAGAAAATGAACGACCTCATCGACAGATACAACAATAAAATAGTCGTGTCCGAATCAGACGAAATAATGCGTGAAGCCTTGAACCAAGTAATCGCGATAAGAGAAGACATCGGGGAAATAGTACGAGCGTGTCAACTCGCTAAAGCAGGCATCGTCAACACTAATCTACTAAATATGGAGGAAACTAGTAAGATTGTTTCCGAGATCGAATCGCTCCCATACGACAACGAGATCGAGGCCATAGAATACGGTAGGCCAAGTATATTTTCGAATGGTACATCGCTGTTGTACGTGATATCAATACCAAAAGTGGAATCCAGCAGATACAATAAAATTCTCCTGAGAGCAGCTATATCCCTAGGCCGCCAAATTGACTTGAAATACGACAAGGTACTGTTGAACCACGAGAACATTTATGACATTCGGAATCGCTGCTCATCGCTCAACAATGTCACGATTTGCACCTTAGAACAATTGGAAAGACTCCAGGAGGAAGAATGCCTGTCAAGAATTTTGAGGGGTATCACCGCGAACTGCACATTCCGTTCAAATGAGGAAACCACAGTGGAACAGATAGAAAGCGATCTTATATACGTAACCAACTTCAGGGGCAACGTTTCATCTGAAACGAACACTGTGAACATAAACGGAACATACCTTATACGAATCTTCAACGAAACGGTTACGATCGGAGAGAGGAATTTTACAAATATAAGGATCTCAGGCCTACAGGCGCTTCCCCCCTTATTAACGAACGCGCACGAAGGAACACGCAAGATAGATACGAAACTATTACATGAACTCCACGTGAAGAACATCGAGCACATTCGAGATTTGATGGGCCATGTAAACCTGTCACTTGGATCAAACGCTGCAATTCTGTTGTGTGTCATTGCAATGACGATCATATTAACCATAGTTTGGAGGAAGATATTCGGTCGTATCACCATGCCGGCCCTAAGTCCTATCGATCATCCGAACGGGGGCACTAACTGATCAGCGGGACGCCGATTTTTGAGGAGGGGGGAGTTAACACTTCCACACGCCCAATACCTTTTTTAATAACATATTGGCGAATGCGCGAGTCAGCAATACCACGGACAGCGCGTGTTGCAGTTGACACCCCGCGCACCACCCCTTTGCTCACCAATATACAATGCGCTATACGATACTTGCATTCTTTTGTACACGCGCAAGCTATTGGGAAATGAGTAAGTTAGTGTTCTAAATTAAATTAAGCTAGCGTATGCAAATATTTGCACACGCGAATTATTGGGAAACCATAGCATGTTATGGTTCCCATGAGAATAAGCTGGCATAGGCAAAATAATATTAGTAAATTTTTAGTTATATTAATGTGCAAGAGACGGAGAGCAGTTAGTTCAATTCTAGACTGCAGTAGAGCAACGTCGTGTTGATTTAATAAAATAATAGTCAAAATATTAAATAGTGTTTTTTATTTAAAAGGTGAGTTGGGCCCCATGGGCGGCCCAACAATAGTAATTTTTTTAAAACATGGCTGACGCCATAGTTAACTTATATAAACGGCCACATTTCATTGAGGTACATACAATTGAAATGACATGTGGAGCTTTGAATTTATTTGAACTACAAAATGCAGACGTGCAAAACGTAGTTTGAATTATTAACTCCTTTTCTTCATGCATAATAGGAAGATATACTAATATAACGAATTTAGAGCACACTTTGACTTTCGTATCTTTATTTTTTTTATTGGAAGTACAGTAACTTCTGTTATGCCGTTCTTATGATTTTTTTATCATTTTTATAAACTCTTACAAATTTGGTTATTTAACTATGTTATGAATATTCAAATGCCTATGGAATTTTTTTTATTAACTATATAACAATTATTTAAGGGCAATATATTAAGAAGAAAAAAAATTTTAAAATTTTAAATGTGCTATTCTTAATTAGATTTTCTGCCCTGCCATCGAAATTGGGTATAAACTTCGAGACTATATTTAAAAATTGCACCGGTGTTTGTGCCATCATCAATATTCATTATATTAAATAATTCAATAGTTAAATTTATTACGGAAATTCAAATTTTGGTGTAAACATATTTAAGAGATTTTAAACTTTTGAGTCGAATACACTGTGTTTTAAATTAATACTATTATGCTAATAATATTTAATTTTGATACCATTAAAATCAATATTCGGTTTTTTTTCTATATGGATTTGTTATCCTGATGAATACCTAGCCATTGTATATTGGTATGGAACACATTCTTACAACAAATTCTTCCGAATCTGTTTCACAATTTCCAGTTTTTCTTACGGATAAATTTCATGTATTTGTAAGGCTTGATCTAGTCTATCGTACATGCTATTTTTTCAATTTCGTGAAATTGAATTTATCTTGTATCAAATTTATAGTGGAAATTATTGAATAAAATATACGAAAAAAATCGATAACTTCAATATCATAATACCTACTCAAACTCTGCTACTTTCGCTACCTCTGATACTATGAACTACAGGTAGCTTACCATTTACATCCTTCCCCTAACTGGACACTCTTAAATGGAAGTAACGGGATAATCTCTTCATTCCCGGATGTCTACCGATATTTTTGCATAATCTGACTCTCATCATTGGTAGTTAATTTTCTTCATATTGGTAAGACTACTACGGTTAAATCTTTCAAGATTTCATTACTTTTTAGGGATTCAATATCAATTCCTAGGATACTAAGGAGACTATCATCTAGCAATAGTCGCATATATAGTCAAGACGTATTTTCTTCTACATACTTACCGGAATAATGAATAATAATATTTACCACATTTTACTGAATGTTATTTTTTAACTGTCCCGGTCGCAGTCTAGTATCTACTTTGATTATTTATTCGCTGTTAAATCCTTAAACACCTTTTATTTAATATTAGTTTGCTGAACAACTCAACTAAAAATTATTTCGGTAATATTAAATGAACACCACGAATAATTTTAAAAAAGGGTACACTCAACATCCTGCCATACGGCACATGGATTACATTTTTTTAAAATAATATTTCCCTCTGAATGACGACCTCGATTGACCCTCCCAAATAAATATAGGACTAGAAGAGGCGATGTGTTGAGATTACATTGTTAATGGATAGAAAAAATTAAGAAAAGGATTAACGTTTTTTTTTTTTTTAATTATCTTTATTGACATCACTTGTTTTAGCAACTCTGTCATTGAATTACTCTAAATAAAATATTTCTATTACTCTGAAGACAATTCATGTTGGTGCACGTGTTTTTATTTGTCGACGAAACTGCTCTTTGGAACTGGAATTTCAACAGGTTATAGGCCCAGGGAGCTATTGATAAATAAATTGTCGGAGTCACATCGTCTGATCGTGTATAGTGCGTGCACAATTGGTTTTCATCAAGTCGTCTTGTTCTAGCGTATGTACGTGAAGATCAATATTAAGTTGATCTGGAGTTCTCTGTAATAAAAAAAAGAATTAAAGCCGTAAAGATTTAAGGAATAAAAACAACAATAATTGAATTTTACAATTTGATGGGGAGTTTTTAAATCCAGTTAAGTATCATCTTCTGCGTAACAACTGCAAGTAAAGGCTGACTCATTATTTTTTTTGTTTTGTTGGAGAAATTCAAATTATCGTCTATGGAAATTTCAACTAACTGCAACCGTAAAGGCTCGTGGACTGACGAACAACATTGAAGGAAAGGTACCGGCAGAAGATGCAAAAGTGGAGATCAAGGATCAATACGAGCGAAATGAGGGCAAGGCTATGAACGCTATTTTTCAATCATTAGATGCTGAGCGGGCCAACTTCGTATGGGCATGTAAAACGTCAAAAGAAATGATGGCCAAACTAAGCAGTGTATTTGAAAAAAATTCTGAAATTCGTGTCATGACACTTTATGAAGAATATTTTTCGTTGAAAATGAAGGATGATGAATCGGTGGCTGGGTATGTGGCGAATCAACTGTCGTCCGAAATTAAACAACAAGGAGAAAAATTGTCCGATAGGTTGAAAATGGTACGGATAATAAGTAGTTTGCCTATTAAATTCAACAACTACAAGACCGTTTGGTACAATACCAAAGAAACACGTACAATTGACACATTGATGTCATCTTTGCAATTGGAAGAGGACAATTTAAAGCAAATGAATGGTGAACAAGAAGCTTCATCCGATGCTGCTTTTGCAGCAAAATTGAAACGAAAAGATTTTAAAAAACCGAAATAAAAAATTGATGAATTAAAAAAGAAAACCAAGTGCAATGCATGTGGCCAAGTCGGCCATTGGGCAAAGGACAAAAAGTGTTCAAAATATCATAAAACCAAAAGATTTGATGATAGCGCAACGATCACATCACAAGGGCGATAAAGAGAGAGATGAACTGACATGGTGTTCAACAGTGTGTCCAAGTAAAGCAGAAAAATCTAACTTTTGGTACGCAGATTCGGGTCCATCTAGTCACATGACGTCACATCGTGAATGGTTTTCAGAGTTTCATAAGTATTCTGGAAAGAAGACTGTGAAGTTAGCTGACCGGCACAGTTTGAAAATAAATGGAACTGGTACAATTCTTATTGATGCCAGAGTAAACAATCAGTGGGAGCCACGTCGTCTAGAAAATGTTCTGTACATTCAAGACTTGGGAGAAAATTTGTTTTCGACAGCATTATTGACAGACAAGGGTTTAAAAGTACTGATTGAACGTTATGGTTGTGAAGTACTCGATAAAGCGAACAAAATTGTTGCAGTTGGTAAGCGTGACGAAATGAATCAATTGAGAATGGATTTTCGTTTGCGTATAAACGAATGTGCAAACGTAGCAGCAGTTTCATTGCAACATTGGCATCGTCGTTTGCGTCATGTCAATATTGACTCAATTAAGAAAATGTACAACAATGGTCTTGCTACTGGTCTTGATCTGTCAGATAATGGAAAGTTTTTTTGTGAAGATTGCCAATTTGGAAAAATTACAAGATCAAAACATCTGAATGCAGTTAATGACCATCAGTGAAAGGGGAATGTATGCACCGGGATTTGTGTGGTCCAATGGAGGAAGCTGGAATCGGAGTTGTCAAATATTTCATGCTTATTAAAGACGAGGCAACAACTTTTCGATTCACGTACTTATTAAAAGCCAAAGATGAAGTCCATGAATGTTTGAGTTCTTTTATAACTCTAGTTCATAGAATGAATGGTGCTCAAATCAAGTTTTTCCGTTTTGACAATGGAAAGGGATTTGTGAACCAAAATGTAAAGAAGTTGCTAAACAGTAATGGCATTCAAATTGAATATATTACACCATATACTCCTGAGCAAAATGGTCGAGTTGAGCGAGAAAATAGAACAATTCAAGAAAGTGCAAAAACCATGTTCATTGCAAGTGGCTTACCAAAGTTTTTATGGCCGGAGGCAGTTCGGACAGCAACGTACTTGTTAAACCGTACGACAAATAGCCGATGTGTTGGCTCTACACCGTATGAAAAATGGTTTTTACAAAAACCATACTTGGGCCACATAAAGATTTTTGGCTATGTACGGATCCCAAAGCAAAGCCGAAAAAATGGGATCCAAAAGCGAGGAAGGTATACTTAGTTGGATTCGAGCCCACCATTAAAAACTTTCGGTTATATGATCCAAATGGTAAAAATATCTTTCTAAGCTGTGATGTTCGTTTCAACGAAGCGCAATCGAAGAGTTTTTCGATTCAAAAAGACATTGATATTGAAGTCGAAGATACTGTTCCAGAAGAGGATGAAACTAAAATTGAAGAAGGTAACGTTACTACAAATGACAACTCCAATGTCAATAACAACAAATCGGATGAAGGAACAGAAGAACGAACTGAGAATCAACGATATAATTTGCGACCAAAAATTAATGCAGCCGAACGTTTAATTGAAACGGGATAGTTGGTGACTGTGGTTTAACCTAAGAGTTAAGAAGAAGCATTACAATCCACAGAAGTGCAGAAATGGAAACATGCAATCGCTGAGGAATATGATTTATTGATTAAGAATCATACATGGGACTTAGTTCAGCCTCCAGAAAATCAGAAGGTGATTGATAATCGTTGGGTTTTCAAAGTAAAAGAAAACACGGATAGTTCGATCGAAAGATATAAGGCTCGTCTTGTGATTCGTGGATTCACGCAACAATACTGTGTGGATTATGAAGAAACGTTCAGTCCCGTGGTTAAATTTACGTCAGTTCGTTCGATTTTATCAGTGGCTGCAATGAATAAAATGCAACTCAAGCAGTTCGACATAAAGACAGCATTTTTGCATGGCGATTTGAAAGAGGTGGTCTACATGAAGCAGCCGATTGGTTTTGATAACAACAGTGGTCGAGTGTGTAAGCTGGTTAAAAGTTTATACGGCTTGAAGCAGGTTTCACGCTGCTGGAATAAGAAGTTTACATCATTCATTCGTAAGTTTGAGTTTAAGGTGAGTGAGTCAGATCCATGTGTGTTCGTTCGTCGAAGAGATAACCGTATGACAATCGTCGCCATATATGTTGATGATGGATTGATAGTAACAAACTGTGCGTATGAAATCGAATCGATAATTTCACACTTAGAGGAAGTTTTTGAAGTGAAAGTATTCGAGGCAAAATGTTTTCTGGGTCTCAAAATAGAACGATATGAAAATGGTTCGATTCGTATTCATCAACAAGACTATGCTAGAAAGATACTAGATCGTTTTGGAATAACTGAAAGCAAGTCAATATCAACACCCATGGATAGTAACCAAAATCTTGGTGATTTTGCAAATGATGAGCCTGACGCAACTTATCCGTATCGGGAAGCCGTTGGCAGTTTAATGTATTTGGTATGCTGTTGGGGTGGTTAGCCGATATTTGGAACGACCAAGTCTAGTCCACGTAAATGCTGTAAAACGCATATTCAGATATATAAGGGGTACAGACAACCTAGGTATCCTATATAAAAGTGAATGCTCTTTGAACATCATTGGTTATAGCGATGCAGATTATGCTGGTGATACAGAGACAAGAAGATCAACCAGCGGTTATGTTTTTAATATTGGTTCAGGTGTCATTAGTTGAGCATCAATAAAGCAACAATCTGTTTCAACATCATCGACTGAATCGGAGTATTTTGCGGCATGTCAATCTGTTAAAGAATTAATCTGGCTGAAGTGTTTTTGACTGGATTACTTTTGGAACCAAAAATAATAACCAAGCTTTATGTGGACAATCAGAGTGCAATACGTTTGATTAAGAATCCGGTGTTCCACAAGAGAACAAAGCATATAGACATCCAGTACCATTTCATTAGAGAAAAATATCAAGAGGGTCATTTTGAGCTGGAATATGTTTCTACAGATGAACAAATGGCAGATATACTAACCAAGCCATTAAATAAGAACCTCCACAAGTATCTTTGTAACTTAATGGAATTAAATTTTTGAATTATTTTTTTTAACAATGAGTGGGAGTGTTGAGATTACATTGTTAATGGATAGAAAAAATTAAGAAAAGAATTAACATTTTTTTTAATTATCTTTATTGACATCACTAGTTTTAGCAACTCTGTCATTGAATTACTCTAAATAAAATATTTTTTTTACTCTGAAGACAATTCATGTTGGTGCACGTGTTTTTATTTATCGACGAAACTGCTCTTTGGAACTGGAATTTCAACACGATGCAGTGCCCAAAAAGCCCAAGAGCACAGCAAAATGTTTCCTACATTTTGCAAAATAATATATATATATATATATATATATATATATATTAACGAAAAGGTGCTGACTGGTTTATTAATAGAAAAGTGACTTAGGCCATTCTTTCTAAAGCTTGGAAAAGAAGCTGGTAAACAAAGTCTGACACTAAGAAGCAACCGTCTAAGGCCAGGTTAGCTAATAGACCCCCGGGGGACAGAAATGAAGATAATGAATATATAAGATAGATAATTAGATCCGGATCAATAAATGTCCATGATGTTAATGGGAAATTGACTGAGGTCAATTATTCTCTAGGTTGTGATATAACCGACATCAATATATGCAACTAAGTAAATGAAATATGAATATTAAATATATAGAATGGGTATAACAATAATAGAATGGAAAAGTGCTCACACCTTAATGGTGAAATTAATAGGAAAATACTACGGAAGAGAAAAAAATAATAATAATGATCAAAGTGATAGGGAAAATGAGATACGGAAACAATGGGTGCTAATGAGTATAACCTATAAATGGTTTAGAAAGTAGTGAAATTTACCGTATATATATGAATTGAGAATGGAATGAAGATTGACCGAAAATTTCTTTTAATAATATTTCCAAACCTTTAAATATGAATGCAAATTTGAATGAAGGAAAATACGATGATAAAATCATACCAAACTGAGATCTATAAACATTAATCTACATATTTAAAATAAGAAAGATAAAGAAACATAGGCCAGATGAAAAAAATTTTTTTTTTTTTTGGAAATATTAGTTCAAATATTTTTTTCAGAAATATAAATAAATTTATAAAAATTATAACTAAAAATTAAAATTGGAATAAAAATTAAATTAAATATATATGTACATTACTTTTTTTCCCAATCTCCTACTGCAAATTTTCAAAAATATACATACATATAACAATATACAATATACATAATAATCGTTTAAATAAAAAAGGAAAAAAAAAAGAAAAAAAGGGAAATAATATACATAAATTTTTATTTATTGAAAATTAAGTTAATATTTTTAAAGGTTACAAATAAATAATATACATAATTTTTTTATAAAGATCTAAATCACGATTCGATACATTGTTACGCGCGGTCTAATTACAAATAAAATTTATTAAAATTTTCAATATTCGAAAAAAAACGAGTCATAGGCATGTAGGGTTAAATTTGGCTAGCTCTGCCAACTGTGGCGTGGTTCTTGACCCTGATTTTATCGCCGCGTAATCATAGCTAAAAAAAAAATTCATGCCATTCACATATTTGTGTATAAAGCCACATAAAAAAAGAGTAAGGTAAATTTAAGCGCAAAAAAAAACTGAATGGATGAATCAATAATAAAAAAAATGTATATATCAATAGTAGGGTGACTGGTTTTATTGTCACCAGGAGTGCCCTTTTTCCCACCCATAGCCAATATGCTACGCCAATGGTAACCGTCGACACTCATTTTCCTGGATTACCCCTTTATATAGATCACTGTTTATTAATACATACTTTTGATGTTAACTTTCATTTCCCAACAAAAAAAAAGATTTAGAATTTCATAATTAATATGTTTTCAATTAAGGTAAGTATATTTTAAAAAAAATTTTTTTTTTTTTTGTAATATTAACATGTAGGTGAGTCAATGTGTACATTTGATGGTTATGATAAACATGAAATACTAAATGTAAGTATAAAATTTGATTTAAATTAAATTTCATTTGCTCTGATATTTAGCATAATGAATTGAAAAGTTTGACAAAAGTAGGTAAGTGTATTTGTAATGTTAATTTCAATATATGTAGGTAAGTATATATGTAGGCAAGGATATAGGTATGTAAGTAAATATGTAGGTAAGTATATGTATTAATATTAACAATGATAATAATAAGTATAAAGGTAAGTTTATTTAGCAATATTAATAAAGTAAGTAAAATGGTAGGTATAAGTATTAATATTAATAATAATATAATTTTTCTTTTATAAATTTTTACGCCGTGTCGCTGCAGCTGTGATTGTGGTGTATGCGGTTAATAAAGTTGTCATGGCAGATGTTGGATTGGTTGTTGTTGTTGCTGTTGTTTTTCCATTTTAGCCCGTTATCGGCCAATATTGTAGTTTTATAATAATTGTAGGTAGGTTAATTTTACATAACTGTCTATAAGTTTTACCATTTACAAGCTTTCAGTTCACTTTATTAAAATTTTCTGTTTCGGTACCAAAAAAAAACACATTTTTTTGTTTGTTTGTTTCTTTACATGTTATAAGAAAAATTTTAGTTTTAAAAAAGTTGTAGTTTTCTGTTTCTTGGTTACAAATTTTTTTTCTTTTTTTTTTTTGTTACAAACTTTAAACATTTTTTTTTCTCATTTTGTTCTGTACAGTTTTGACAAATTTAAGTTTTACGTTCTTGTTTTTCCTTTTTATAATTTGCACTTTACACAAACATATAATTTTCAAGACAAATTTTAGTTTTTGTATAATTTTGTTTAAAATTTTAATTGTTTGACTTGTTCTTTATTTCACTATGGAAGCTTTATTTTTTTTTTTTTTTTGGTTCAATTTTGGCTTTTGTATTTAACTTTTCACAAATTAACCTCTTCCGATTCTTTTATTTCACATGACCGACCCATCCAATTATCAAACTGCAACTGATTCAAATAGACGCCACGTCACGCTTTTTCTCTACCTCCTTTTTTTTCTTAAATTTTTTTTCTTGCTAGTTGTCACGATCCCATTGGTCAAAGGATATAACGGGATTATCGTGCCATAAAACAAACGCGAATATAATGAAAATTAACCATGTTGACCATACAGGGTTGCATTTTTGAGGTAATCGGATAATTGGAGGCAGGGTTGTATTTATACACCAAAAAAGAAAATCCGTAACAAAACTGCTTCGTTATGCGAATGTAAATTAATTAACGAACAGGAAAAGGATTTAGATCGCGCGATAAACGTGGGATAAAACGTGTGGCACGACCCACGACAAGCCGGGCAAGCATATAAGAGGCAAAGGTTTCATGATCTAAAGATTCTAAGGTAGGTATAATATTTGGAGCAATAGCGAAACTTCGCCAAAAGTCTAATCCTAAATAAGCTTCTTGGGTCAACGAGGGTACAATATAAAAATCTATATCTTTAGTAACGCCTTTATACAGAACGGGTAGTTTGCAATGCCCTAAAACGGTATTTTTGGAGCCATCAGCTGTTGATATAAAGGATCGAAAAGGTCTTAAATGTATATTGTGTAATTTAACAAAATCTAAACTATTTTTGCCTAATACAGAAACGCTGGCCCCTGAGTCCAGTAAGCCAAAAATGTTTTTGCCTAAAATTTTAACATTAGCGAATGGTCTTTCATCTTCTGTGACACACAATGAGGAAGATTCGATTATCTTACGAAAAGCTTTTCTTTTCTTGAAGCGAAGCCTACATTTCAAGATTTTTCTGGAAATTGCTGCAAATGGAGGGCGAGGTGTACAGGGTCTGTCAGATAAATTATCTGAAAGTTTTTTCAAGAGCTGTGATCTAGATTCATCTTCCTGTGGAAGATTCCTCGTTCGATCGATTAGGAACTCGGGGTTAATGTCTGGGAACGAGAGTCCCCGGTGGCCATCTCGCTCCGTTTCCGGTTTCCCAAATGTTGATTTTTGCACCTTGTGGTAACTACACCGCGTTCACCACACTTGTAACAAAAGATGTTCCTAGTTTCCTCAGGGCAATAAATGTAAGAATGTCCCAGGGATAAGCAATTCCAACATTTGATTTTAGAATAATCTGGTTTCGTATTACAACGTGAAAATTGGATTGCATCTATCTGTGGGTCGTTCTCTACTTCACTATCATCTTCTTCTACAGAATCAATTTCTATTTCATTGACATGGCGTGTAAATTTTGTGTTTGTGACCGGTAGGGAGACTTTGGTTTCACTAAGAACCATTTCTGCATTCCGGGCAAAATCTCTTAAAGAGTGTAGACCCCTAGGGTTAGAATTAAATAACAATAACTTAAGGTTAGAATTAACGTTTTTCTTCAATATATCTATAAGCTTGGCTTCACTTATAGGTTCCTTCATTCGAGAATTCATAGAAATGATTGAGCAATGGAAATCATCATATGATTCTTTTGGTTGCTGTTTTCGCATGTGAATTTTCAATAAAATATCGTGATCCGTTTCTAAAGTACCAAATTCTTGGGTTAAGCTATATTGGAGAAAGGGATACGAAGGGGCACTATCTTGTTTCATGAAATTCCAGTACCATTTTTCGGCCTTTCCGCTAAGGAAGATTTGGAAATTTGAAAGTAAATGTTCATTGGAACAACGAGATCTTTTCATAAGGGTATCAATTTTAAATAGCAAGTCAGAAACGTCTCCTGTACCATCAAATGAAACTTTCCATTTTTCCAAGTCTACTTTAGTTGATCTATGAAACATTGGTGGCTGGATCATACCTTCGGGTGCAGTGTATGATGGTTCATTATTGTGAATGTTTTCGTACTGACCATTTATAGGTGGGTTTCCAGAAGAATGTGGGATTTGGGTCAAATGAGAAATAGTGGCTTTTAACTAGTTAAGTTCTGATCTGAACTCATCTTGAGTTGATCGAATGGCTTGTTGCACCATGGCTATCAAATCATTAGTTTTTTCAACATTTTCGCCCGCACTTGGCTGATTAGGAGGTAATTTATCATTGGACGAAGCCATATTGAAGCAAGTGTGCAATTGATTTTGATTATCGATAGAACCAGTAGGTGGGAAAAAGTCTTGTAAGGAACTTTGACTTAATTTAGAAAGGTCAGATAATTTTTCCTGTTGCTGAGTAAGAATACTATTGGGATGTTCCGAGGTAAAGGATGGTAAAATGTTGCTGATAACTGAAGCACTCGAGCTACGTGGAGGTGAGTGAACTACTTTAGGTTGCGTCTGAGAAGGGATAAGAAGATCTTCGAACGATTTGGTTGTATTTAAAGATCTGCCCCTACCTCTGGGTGAGTTTGAGCTATTTTTCGAACCGCGGGCCGAACTACGCGTAAGAATGCTCATACTATAGACCTCGATAAACTTCTTGCCCAAACAATAAATAAAAATCGTGAAACAAATTTAAAAAAAAACAAAAATTTGTGAAAAATTAACCAATTTATGTTATTAGAACGTCAATTCTCGTTCGTACAACAAAACCCAGTTGTACTTTTTTTTTTTTATTATTTTTTTTCAATATGAAGAACAATAATAAAAAAAATTAATTTAAATAAAAATGTAAAGTTTGAAACAAAATTTTGCAAAATCCAATCAAAAATTTTCTTCTTTTAAAACTGAAGTAGGTTTTAGTAATCTGAAACCAATTTATCAGTAAAAGGAATTAGCTAAAATAAAAAATTTGTAGAATAAACCAATTTAATTAGATAATTCTTTGTTAGGGAATTAAAGAAAAGTAATGTATTAAATATTTGGAAATATCAGTTATAAAAATTTTGAGAAAATCCAGCCAACATTAAAGCAGCTCAAATAAACAGTGATTTTTGTTTTACATACAAAGTATAACTATTTGGGGAAAGTTTATACTGGCTTTGTTCAAAATATTCCAAACAATGATCATTTGTTTCATCTTATAATACTATATGAAACAAAGTCTATGGTGGATAAAAAAAATTTTTTTTTTTTTGTCCTCTTTATGTGTCTTTCGGCTTAAGGGCCATTTACACTCGAGAGTTATCTTAAATTTTACCGCAATAATAATTGTCATTTATAAATCGTGAAAAGTTTAGTCTGGTAAACTTTAAGAAAACTTTTACTCAAAAGAGTGAGTCAATCAGCTATCGCAAAACATTTAAAGAATTTGATCTTCTAAATGTTGACTTATAGCGTTCTAAAACAATCAATTGAATAGGATGTTAAAAAAAAGGAAGAGGTTTTAACAAACTAGTGCGAATGTGGCATAAGAAATTATATCAATTTAATAAAAGACTCACATTCAGAAATAATTGGTTAATAAACATTGATATATGTAATCCTAATATTGACTCATCACAAACAAAAAATTGTAGTTGAAAATTAGTTTAGCTTTGAAATGTGTAAAACAATAAATTTAGCCTTGACTTCAGCCTTTTCTTTCTAAACTAAATTTCGGTACAATATTCTAAAACAATTTTAACAGCCTCACGTTGGTCTGCACTTAATTTAATTGGGCTACCTTGGGGTAGCATTTCGTTGGGCGCCATCTATGTTACGCGCGGTCTAATTACAAATAAAATTTATTAAAATTTTCAATATTCGAAAAAAAACGAGTCATAGGCATGTAGGGTTAAATTTGGCTAGCTCTGCCAACTGTGGCGTGGTTCTTGACCCTGATTTTATCGCCGCGTAATCATAGCTAAAAAAAAAAATTCATGCCATTCACATATTTGTGTATAAAGCCACATAAAAAAAGAGTAAGGTAAATTTAAGCGCAAAAAAAAACTGGATGGATGAATCAATAATAAAAAAAAAATGTATATATCAATAGTAGGGTGACTGGTTTTATTGTCACCAGGAGTGCCCTTTTTCCCACCCATAGCCAATATGCTACGCCAATGGTAACCGTCGACACTCATGATTTTCCTGGATTACCCCTTTATATAGATCACTGTTTATTAATACATACTTTTGATGTTAACTTTCATTTCCCATCAAAAAAAAAGATTTAGAATTTCATAATTAATATGTTTTCAATTAAGGTAAGTATATTTAAAAAAAAATTTTTTTTTTTTTGTAATATTAACATGTAGGTGAGTCAATGTGTACATTTGATGGTTATGATAAACATGAAATACTAAATGTAAGTATAAAATTTGAATTAAATTAAATTTCATTTGCTCTGATATTTAGCATAATGACTTGAAAAGTTTGACAAAAGTAGGTAAGTGTATTTGTAATGTTAATTTCAATATATGTAGGTAAGTATATATGTAGGCAAGGATATAGGTATGTAAGTAAATATGTAGGTAAGTATATGTATTAATATTAACAATGATAATAATAAGTATAAAGGTAAGTTTATTTAGCAATATTAATAAAGTAAGTAAAATGGTAGGTATAAGTATTAATATTAATAATAATATAATTTTTCTTTTATAAATATTTACGCCGTGTCGCTGCAGCTGTGATTGTGGTGTATGCGGTTAATAAAGTTGTCATGGCAGATGTTGGATTGGTTGTTGTTGTTGCTGTTGTTTTTCCATTTTAGCCCGTTATCGGCCAATATTGTAGTTTTATAATAATTGTAGGTAGGTTAATTTTACATAACTGTCTATAAGTTTTACCATTTACAAGCTTTCAGTTCACTTTATTAAAATTTTCTGTTTCGGTACCAAAAAAAAAACACATTTTTTTGTTTGTTTGTTTCTTTACATGTTATAAGAAAAATTTTAGTTTTAAAAAAGTTGTAGTTTTCTGTTTCTTGGTTACAAATTTTTTTTCTTTTTTTTTTTTGGTTCAATTTTGGCTTTTGTATTTAACTTTTCACAAATTAACCTCTTCCGATTCTTTTATTTCACATGACCGACCCATCCAATTATCAAACTGCAACTGATTCAAATAGACGCCACGTCACGCTTTTTCTCTACCTCCTTTTTTTCTTAAATTTTTTTTCTTGCTAGTTGTCACGATCCCATTGGTCAAAGGATATAACGGGATTATCGTGCCATAAAACAAACGCGAATATAATGAAAATTAACCATGTTGACCATACAGGGTTGCATTTTTGAGGTAATCGGATAATTGGAGGCAGGGTTGTATTTATACACCAAAAAAGAAAATCCGTAACAACATATGTATAAGTTTTAATAAAATATTCTTTATTAAATGAATTCCAAAATAGAACTAACTATATCATTCACAAAACAAAAATTTTTAAAAACTTGCATTTATTTTTGGTGTCATATATTAGACAAGAAACGTCCACAACATTGGTGTCAGCCAAAGCAGTGATCGCTGTGTTGTTGTTTATTCTTTAGCATACGCAAAAACCGCTGATGGTGCACTATAAGCTGACTACTATGCATGTTTAGCTAGGCAACCACCTTGTTGCTGCGCGGATGTGTTAACTCCTCCCTCGTTTAAGTGAAGGACGTCCTCGGACTTCCTGAGGCCATCAATTAAATCCTGAATGTTGTGTTGGCGCCGAGCCCTCTGATGTTTTTTGTAAAGCTTGAACGAGGTGTAGCAAAGGACCAAACCAGATATCAAAAGCCATTTTATCAGTCCCTTTCCAATCTCGTTAATATACTGGGAATTTTCCATACTCAGCCTTTTTAAGTATGGTAAGCTCAGTATTTCCTGATGGCTTGTTATGTTGAGAAGCGTTGACAATGCTGGGCCTGGAGACTTCTCTACATAGTTCTTCAGGTTCTGATATAAGGAGTCGTTGACCCTGACCTCGTCGTCAAACGTGAGAAGATACGTTCCCGTCACAATCTGCTCGTGGGCATCGCTAGTCCTGATTGTAGCGGTTTCATCATTGATAATGATAACGCCATCGTCAATGACTGTCAGAGGTTCAAGATGGCTTGGACGAGTTGTGCAATGTGCTATGCCGCCAGAATAAAGTTGCTGTGCACATGTTATATGAGACAGCTTCCTGCAGAATGTTGTTGTAAGCGTGGCGGTACAATTTCCAATTGACACCATTTGATTACCGCTGTCTGCTATGTTATTTTCATCAGCAAAATCAAGAATGGTATTATTATGCTCAACGGGATATAAGATTATTTTTTTACATACTAAACCTAGCTTAGGATATTTAATAAGAAAATGCATAAATTTATCATTCAATAGGACCCTAACATTTGCTGTTTCCATTAGATCAGTTATGGTTATACCTGTAGAGCGCTCAGTGATTGTTTTATTTAAATCATTAGAATCAAGAATTGCTGGGTTTATTATTCCAATCTTTGCAAGGGTGACCGACAACATTAATGTTTCCTGCTCTGAAATTAGGATTCTATGTCTTGCGAGTAGTGTTTCATAAAGGTGACCAGTATCAATCTGTTTAGTTTTTGAATCCCTAATAATTGCGTTGACTGTCTCTGATAATTTATTAATTTGTTCTTGTGCCTGAGTATTTATAACCACTTGCCTATTAGCGGACTCAATAAATTGCTGTTGTTTAAATTTTAGCTGCTCAAAGTCGTCAAAGTCAGGGGTTCCGGCGACCACCTTTAGAGCAGTTCCCAAGATGTTGATGCTTCTGGCATATCTGTGGTGGATGTTTACTGTTTCCAAAAGCGTATTGATATGACCTATGTCGGCGTCAAGTATTTTTCTCATGTGTGACTGGGGAAAATGGTTCGTCAACAACTTGGCTTCTTCTGCCATTTCTGAATACATGGTAAGGTTTGATGAGTGCCGCAAATATTCATATCCCTGCCATATTACTACGTCACCATCTGTCAGAGGTATGTAGTCTGAATTCGAATAGTCGGTCAGCTTGGCGGTTGTTGTCGCGGCAAGAAACAGCGCAATCAAAATCCTAAATGAAAAAGCATAAATTAAGAAACTTATCTTAAATTGTCCTTATGGACCGCCCTCCCTTTTATTAGAACCGTCGTTCCCAGATCAGCTTCTATTTCTTCCTCTATATATAGAGGTGTTAGTTTATTTCTCAATCTCCTGTTTGTTTTTACAAGTACTTTGTCACCCCTTTGGAAGGTTCTATTCTGTCATGTCTCATTCAGTCTTTGCATTTGAACGTCCTGGGCCCTATTTACCCTTTCCCTAATCTCTGCCTCGAATTCCGGCGGGAATGCATGGACTATGTCAATGGGCCGTTTTTTTGTCACCGAGTGGATAGTCTTGTTGTACTCTATTGTCGCTTGAAGTATCAGTTCGACTATGTCATTTAAGTTTCTTTCGATTTTCAAACATCTTGCAATTTCCGCAAGAGTACTATGAAATCTTTCCACCTGCCCATTCGACGTGCTGTGGAGCGGTGGCGCATTTACAATTTGCACGTCAAAGCGATTTAATAAAAGAGACCGAATCGTTCCTGAGTTCAGAGAGGATTCATTATAGCAATATACCGTTTTTACGTGGGGGTAAAAATTCATTAACTGTAAGATTGGTGGTTCTATATCTACTATTGTTCTAGAGTCAATGGGTTGAACAATCGCGAATTTTGAAAACTTGTCAATACAGGTTAGAAAAAATTTTTTATCTGTGGAATATATGTCGATATGTAATATTTCGCCTACGTGAGACGGAATGGGCGTTTCGCCTATAATATGCTTTTTTGGGTGTCGGTCATATTTAGCTTTTCTGCAAATTTTGCAATTTGCGACAATTTCATTAGCCAAACGGGTCATCTTCGGAAAAAAATAATCCTGCAAAATTTGCTTCGTATTTTCTTGAGCGGCTCTATGCGCCCTGTTATGTTCAGTGACTACTATTTCCTTTTGTTCACTTTTGTTAAATATATCAATCACCATTCGGCTTGCGTGCCAAAAAGTTGTTGTTGGAAAAGTTTTTACTAGGTTATTCTGTATGAATGCCAGTATTGGCAGTTCGCAGTGAATCGCGTTCACTATATCTTTTTTAACTGCATCGTAGACTATCTGCATTAAGTTTTCTCTATTGGAAAAATTTATGAGATGTCTGGTTTTCTCACCAAACATAATTATCGTACGTGTCGAGGGAACTTCGCTCTGTTCTATTATTATCTGATTTCGAAAACAATTTACAGGCTTTTCGGTTGATTCAATTGTGTAGGTCAGGGATTGTTCACTGTGTATTGTTGCACGGTCAGACTGTGCCTCCTCTTCAAGAGCATGAATGTTTTGCCGCGATAGAGCATCCGCGACGAAATTTTCCTTTCCAGTCTTATAGAAAATATGTGCGTTATGCTCGTCTATAAATGCCTTCCATCGTTTTATTTTCGCGTTTGAGTTTCGATCCGAAACTGCGAACGGAAGTGGCTGGTGGTCAGTGTAAATATTCAAATTCCTTACACCGTACAGATAGTTTCTGAGACATTTCAAAGCCCACACTATAGCAAGCAACTCTCGCTCGTTGGTTGCAAAATTTAATTCGGAATCTTTCAGGGTTCTGGATATTATGGTAATCGGTTTTCCGTCCTGCGACAAGACCGCCCCAATACCCAATGAAGAAGCGTCCGTTGTCAGGTCAAATGACTTATTGTAATCCGGGTAGAGCAACAAGACATCTTCAGATGTGAGAACCCTTTTCAACTTTTCAAATGCCTGGTACTGTTCCTCGTTAAGGCGCACTGGTATTTTCTTTGACCGGGTAGCGCTCACATTGCCGTTCTCCCCTTTTAGTATGTTAGTCAGTGGTCTGGCTACAGATGCAAAATCCTTGATAAAACACCTGTAATAACTTGCCAAGCCCAAGAAGGAACGAACATTAAATAGTGTGGTTGGCCGCTCGTAGTTTTTAATCGTCTCTATTTTGCTAGGACTCGTTGTAATACCCTTTTCGCATACCACAAAACCCAGATACTCAACCTGTTTTTTAAAAAAAATTTGACTTCTCGCGTGAAACTCTCATGTTAGCTTCATTTAACCTATCCAACACCCATGCTATATGCTCAACATGCCGCTCCATACTTTCCGAGGAGATGATCACATCATCAACGTAAACATAGCATTATTTCCCTATTTGATCTCGGAGCACGTCATCTATTGCTCTTTGAAAAATACTAGCCGCGTTCTTCAGCCCAAAGCGGAGCCTACAAAACTCGTATTTTCCATTGCCCACCGAAAATGCTGTTTTTTCCCTATCCTTTTCAGCCAACAAAATTTGGTGAAATGCTGATGTCAAGTCAAGGGTTGTGAAAAACTTAGCCTTCCCGAGATTTGATAGAATAGCCACAATATTTGGTATCGGATATTTGTCATCTATGGTCTTTGAATTCAACTTTCTAAAATCTATTACCAAACGCTTCTTTGCATTTCCCTGTGCGTCCGTACCTTTCTTGTCAACCACCCATACTGGGTTATTGTACGGTGACCTGGATGGTCGAATTATGCCGTCTTTAAGCATGCTTCGCATTTCGGAATTTACAAAGTCTGATACACCCATCGGGTAAGGGTATAATTTAGAATATATCGGGTCCTCATCTTCTGTGCGAATGGTAGCAACAATCCTGGTATTAAAAGGGAGTGCCTCGTTTGGGTCCGCAAAAACACCGATTAGTTTTTTTATCATTTTCTGAAATTGTTTTTCAATTTGCTGGGGTACCTCAATATCATCTGTGTTAGTAAAATTTACACTAAGGCATTTTAAAAATTTCATATTTTCAGATTCAGTACTAGTTCTTAGTCGTTTATTTCTAAAGTCTAAAATTGCATTTGTTTGATATAAAAAATCTAGCCCGATTATTCCATCGAAGGTAGTTAGATCGGGGAGCAAAAAAAATGTTGTGTTAACATTAAAAAGCCGCATAGTGCATTTTTTTTCTACAATATTATTCCCGTGAAGAGACTTTACAATAAATGGATTATTTACTTTTGATACAAAGTTTAGTTCCTTTAAAGGTTTTATATAATTTTTAGAGGCACCCGTGTCAATTAGAGCGGATGGCAGGTCCTTTGGACGAGCCGAAAAAAGAACGTCGCTTGAAGACTTCTTTGTTCCTGAAATAAAAACACGCAAGGCGTCTTGTCTGTATTTTTCATTTAGCGACGCGGCCACTACACTGTCGTACGACATTATCGTCTTATTTATTAAAAGAGTAAGTTTTTTTTCTACTTCATCGTAGTATTGTAGTAATGTCATATTTGCTTGTCGAAGGGTCGATAGTTCTTGCTCGATGAGATATATTGGGCGCTTGTCAGCGTAAGTAAAGTCTAGCCTGTTAATAATTGCCTTGAAATTCAGAGGTGTGTCGTATGATGATAGCACCATGTCCGCCGAACCCTTGACTTTGTTTCTAATAATCCCTAGGGCTTGGTAGTGTTTTGAGCTGCCTTGATATTGTTCAAAAATTTTGTACGCTGTATGCGCCGCTTTTCGCCAAGAAACGTATGTTTCATGTTTGCCGTCAAAGTCTGGTAACGATTTTACTATATCCAAAGGTTCGTCACACCCTATTCGATTATCGATTTCTGCATCCGTATACACTTCTACTTGTGGTGAAGAAACCGTCGAGTTAGCTAGTCTGTTTGTAGCTTCTAACAATTTTTGCCCAAAATTCCTTTCCTGAACTGCCAGCGCGCTGTTCACGGCGGCCTCTACTACCTGTCTCAATTCGTCTGCATTAAGTGCCATTTCCTGATTTCTATTCGACCACCAATTTGAATCGCGGGTTGTACGGCTTATTGGTTGTAATCTAGCTGCTAATTCTGTAGAGATTTCTTCCAAATTTCTGTCAGTCATAAGGGAAATTCACTTTCTTACAAAGATTGGTTAATTCACAAATTGTAATGATAACAACTACATTTGGTTTTTTTTATAATGGCAAAACTTTAAAATTTTTTCACTCTTTTTTTTTTTTTTTACTTTAATCTTTGTATTTTTATTTTTTTCCAAAATTAATTTCACTTTTTCACTGAGCGTCTACTTACATTTTATCTTGATTTATTAACTTAACGTATCCTAATGACGTCTGCCTTTGCCGCTGTTGCTGATTGTTTCTCGTATTGTAAGCTGCTGCTGTAGCCACTGTTCTGCTTATTGATGTTATATGTTTTTGTTCTGTTCCCGTTGATTTGACGTAGAAATTTAATGGAGTAAGTTGTTGTTGTTACCAATGTTCTGCTTAGCGATGTTATATTGCTGCTTTTCTGTTTTCTGTCGATCCGACGTAGAAGTTTAATAAAGCAAACTACTGCTGTTACCAATGTTCTGCTTAGCTATTTTATACTGTGCTCTTTGTTTCCCGTCGGTCTGACGTAAAAACCTTATTCGTCGTTATAATAATTTTTTATTTGCACTTGGTGTGGAGAAATTTAAATAAATTTAAACGACTTGGCTTTGGTTCATAAGCCGTTGGGCGCCAGTTTTAATAAAATATTCTTTATTAAATGAATTCCAAAATAGAACTAACTATATCATTCCCAAAACAAAAATTTATAATTAAAATTAAACCCGTTGAGACTGCCGAACTTGCATTTATTTTTGGTGTCATATATTAGACAAGCAACGTCCACAACATTGTTGTCAGCCAAAGCAGTGATCGCTGTGTTGTTGTTTATTCTTTATCATACGCAAAAACCGCTGATGGTGCACTATGAGCTGACTACTATGCATGTTTAGCTAGGCAACCACCTTGTTGCTGCGCGGATGTGTTAACTTATACTTCATTTAGTAATTAAGTTAAAATAATAATGTACCCATTTCTAAACCTAAATATATTATATATAAGTTAACACATCCGCGCAGCAACAAGGTGGTTGCCTAGCTAAACATGCATAGTAGTCAGCTCATAGTGCACCATCAGCGGTTTTTGCGTATGATAAAGAATAAACAACAACACAGCGATCACTGCTTTGGCTGACAACAATGTTGTGGACGTTGCTTGTCTAATATATGACACCAAAAATAAATGCAAGTTCGGCAGTCTCAACGGGTTTAATTTTAATTATAAATTTTTGTTTTGGGAATGATATAGTTAGTTCTATTTTGGAATTCATTTAATAAAGAATATTTTATTAAAACTGGCGCCCAACGGCTTATGAACCAAAGCCAAGTCGTTTAAATTTATTTAAATTTCTCCACACCAAGTGCAAATAAAAAATTATTATAACGACGAATAAGGTTTTTACGTCAGACCGACGGGAAACAAAGAGCACAGTATAAAATAGCTAAGCAGAACATTGGTAACAGCAGTAGTTTGCTTTATTAAACTTCTACGTCGGATCGACAGAAAACAGAAAAGCAGCAATATAACATCGCTAAGCAGAACATTGGTAACAACAACAACTTACTCCATTAAATTTCTACGTCAAATCAACGGGAACAGAACAAAAACATATAACATCAATAAGCAGAACAGTGGCTACAGCAGCAGCTTACAATACGAGAAACAATCAGCAACAGCGGCAAAGGCAGACGTCATTAGGATACGTTAAGTTAATAAATCAAGATAAAATGTAAGTAGACGCTCAGTGAAAAAGTGAAATTAATTTTGGAAAAAAATAAAAATACAAAGATTAAAGTAAAAAAAAAAAAAAGAGTGAAAAAATTTTAAAGTTTTGCCATTATAAAAAAAACCAAATGTAGTTGTTATCATTACAATTTGTGAATTAACCAATCTTTGTAAGAAAGTGAATTTCCCTTATGACTGACAGAAATTTGGAAGAAATCTCTACAGAATTAGCAGCTAGATTACAACCAATAAGCCGTACAACCCGCGATTCAAATTGGTGGTCGAATAGAAATCAGGAAATGGCACTTAATGCAGACGAATTGAGACAGGTAGTAGAGGCCGCCGTGAACAGCGCGCTGGCAGTTCAGGAAAGGAATTTTGGGCAAAAATTGTTAGAAGCTACAAACAGATTAGCTAACTCGACGGTTTCTTCACCACAAGTAGAAGTGTATACGGATGCAGAAATCGATAATCGAATAGGGTGTGACGAACCTTTGGATATAGTAAAATCGTTACCAGACTTTGACGGCAAACATGAAACATACGTTTCTTGGCGAAAAGCGGCGCATACAGCGTACAAAATTTTTGAAAAATATCAAGGCAGCTCAAAACACTACCAAGCCCTAGGGATTATTAGAAACAAAGTCAAGGGTTCGGCGGACATGGTGCTATCATCATACGACACACCTCTGAATTTCAAGGCAATTATTAACAGGCTAGACTTTACTTACGCTGACAAGCGCCCAATATATCTCATCGAGCAAGAACTATCGACCCTTCGACAAGCAAATATGACATTACTACAATACTACGATGAAGTAGAAAAAAAACTTACTCTTTTAATAAATAAGACGATAATGTCGTATGACAGTGTAGTGGCCGCGTCGCTAAATGAAAAATACAGACAAGACGCCTTGCGTGTTTTTATTTCAGGAACAAAGAAGTCTTCAAGCGACGTTCTTTTTTCGGCTCGTCCAAAGGACCTGCCATCCGCTCTCATTGACACGGGTGCCTCTAAAAATTATATAAAACCTTTAAAGGAACTAAACTTTGTATCAAAAGTAAATAATCCATTTATTGTAAAGTCTCTTCACGGGAATAATATTGTAGAAAAAAAATGCACTATGCGGCTTTTTAATGTTAACACAACATTTTTTTTGCTCCCCGATCTAACTACCTTCGATGGAATAATCGGGCTAGGTTTTTTATATCAAACAAATGCAATTTTAGACTTTAGAAATAAACGACTAAGAACTAGTACTGAATCTGAAAATATGAAATTTTTAAAATGCCTTAGTGTAAATTTTACTAACGCAGATGATATTGAGGTACCCCAGCAAATTGAAAAACAATTTCAGAAAATGATAAAAAAAACGAATCGATGTTTTTGCGGACCCAAACGAGGCATTCCCTTTTAATACCAGGATTGTTGCTACCATTCGCACAGAAGATGAGGACCCGATATATTCTAAATTATACCCTTACCCGATGGGTGTATCAGACTTTGTAAATTCCGAAATGCGAAGTATGCTTAAAGACGGCATAATTCGACCATCCAGGTCACCGTACAATAACCCAGTATGGGTGGCTGACAAGAAAGGTACGGACGCACAGGGAAATACAAAGAAGCGTTTGGTAATAGATTTTAGAAAGTTGAATTCAAAGACCATAGATGACAAATATCCGATACCAAATATTGTGGCTATTCTATCAAATCTCGGGAAGGCTAAGTTTTTCACAACCCTTGACTTGACATCAGGATTTCACCAAATTTTGTTGGCTGAAAAGGATAGGGAAAAAACAGCATTTTCGGTGGGCAATGGAAAATACGAGTTTTGTAGGCTCCGCTTTGGGCTGAAGAACGCGCCTAGTATTTTTCAAAGAGCAATAGATGACGTGCTCCAAGATCAAATAGGGAAATCATGCTATGTTTATGTTGATGATGTGATCATCTTCTCGGAAAGTATGGAGGGGCATGTTGAGCATATAGCATGGGTGTTGGATAGGTTAAATGAAGCTAACATGAGAGTTTCACGCGAGAAGTCAAATTTTTTTAAAAAACAGGTTGAGTATCTGGGTTTTGTGGTATGCGAAAAGGGTATTACAACGAGTCCTAGCAAAATAGAGACGATTAAAAACTACGAGCGGCCCACCACACTATTTAATGTTCGTTCCTTCTTGGGCTTGGCAAGTTATTACAGGGGAGAACGGCAATGTGAGCGCTACCCGGTCAAAGAAAATACCAGTGCGCCTTAACGAGGAACAGTACCAGGCATTTGAAAAGTTGAAAAGGGTTCTCACATCTGAAGATGTCTTGTTGCTCTATCCGGATTACAATAAGTCATTTGACCTGACAACGGACGCTTCTTCTTTGGGTATTGGGGCGGTCTTGTCGCAGGACGGAAAACCGATTACCATGATATCCAGAACCCTGAAAGATTCCGAATTAAATTTTGCAACCAACGAGCGAGAGTTGCTTGCTATAGTGTGGGTTTTGAAATGTCTCAGAAACTATCTGTACGGTGTAAGGAATTTGAATATTTACACTGACCACCAGCCACTTACGTTCGCAGTTTCGGATCGAAACTCAAACGCGAAAATAAAACGATGGAAGGCATTTATAGACGAGCATAACGCACATATTTTCTATAAGCCTGGAAAGGAAAATTTCGTCGCGGATGCTCTATCGCGGCAAAACATTCATGCTCTTGAAGAGGAGGCACAGTCTGACCGTGCAACAATACACAGTGAACAATCCCTGACCTACACAATTGAATCAACCGAAAAGCCTGTAAATTGTTTTCGAAATCAGATAATAATAGAACAGAGCGAAGTTCCCTCGACACGTAAGATAATTATGTTTGGTGAGAAAACCAGACATCTCATAAATTTTTCCAATAGAGAAAACTTAATGCAGATAGTCTACGATGCAGTTAAAAAGATATAGTGAACGCGATTCACTGCGAACTGCCAATACTGGCATTCATACAGAATAACCTAGTAAAAACTTTTCCAACAACAACTTTTTGGCACGCAAGCCGAATGGTGATTGATATATTTAACAAAAGTGAACAAAAGGAAATAGTAGTCACTGAACATAACAGGGCGCATAGAGCCGCTCAAGAAAATACGAAGCAAATTTTGCAGGATTATTTTTTTCCGAAGATGACCCGTTTGGCTAATGAAATTGTCGCAAATTGCAAAATTTGCAGAAAAGCTAAATATGACCGACATCCAAAAAAGCATATTATAGGCAAAACGCCCATTCCTTCTCACGTAGGCGAAATATTACATATCGACATATATTCCACAGATAAAAAATTTTTTCTAACCTGTATTGACAAGTTTTCAAAATTCGCGATTGTTCAACCCATTGACTCTAGAACAATAGTAGATATAGAACCACCAATCTTACAGTTAATGAATTTTTACCCCCACGTAAAAACGGTATATTGCTATAATGAACCCTCTCTGAACTCAGGAACGATTCGGTCTCTTTTATTAAATCGCCTTGACGTGCAAATTGTAAATGCGCCACCGCTCCACAGCACGTCGAATGGGCAGGTGGAAAGATTTCATAGTACTCTTGCGGAAATTGCAAGATGTTTGAAAATCGAAAGAAACTTAAATGACACAGTCGAACTGATACTTCAAGCGACAATAGAGTACAACAAGACTATCCACTCGGTGACAAAAAAAAACGGCCCATTGACATAGTCCATGCATTCCCGCCGGAATTCGAGGCAGAGATTAGGGAAAGGGTAAATAGGGCCCAGGACGTTCAAATGCAAAGACTGAATGAGACAAGACAGAATAGAACCTTCCAAAGGGGTGACAAAGTACTTGTAAAAACAAACAGGAGATTGGGAAATAAACTAACACCTCTATATATAGAGGAAGAAATAGAAGCTGATCTGGGAACGACGGTTCTAATAAAAGGGAGGGCGGTCCATAAGACAATTTAAGATAAGTTTCTTAATTTATGCTTTTTCATTTAGGATTTTGATTGCGCTGTTTCTTGTCGCGACAACAACCGCCAAGCTGACCGACTATTCGAATTCAGACTACATACCTCTGACAGATGGTGACGCAGTAATATGGCAGGGATATGAATATTTGCGGCACTCATCAAACCTTACCATGTATTCAGAAATGGCAGAAGAAACCAAGTTGTTGACGAACCATTTTCCCCAGTCACACATGAGAAAAATACTTGACGCCGACATAGGTCATATCAATACGCTTTTGGAAACAGTAAACATCCACCACAGATATGCCAGAAGCATCAACATCTTGGGAACTGCTCTAAAGGTGGTCGCCGGAACCCATGACTTTGACGACTTTGAGCAGCTAAAATTTAAACAACAGCAACTTATTGAGTCCGCTAATAGGCAAGTGGTTATAAATACTCAGGCACAAGAACAAATTAATAAATTATCAGAGACAGTCAACGCAATTATTAGGGATTCAAAAACTAAACAGATTGATACTGGTCACCTTTATGAAACACTACTCGCAAGAGATAGAATCCTTATTTCAGAGCTGGAAACATTAATGTTGTCGGTCACCCTTGCAAAGATTGGAATAATAAACCCAGCAATTCTTGATTCTAATGATTTAAATAAAACAATCACTGAGCGCTCTACAGGTATAACCATAACTGATCTAATGGAAATAGCAAATGTTAGGGTCCTATTGAATGATAAATTTATGCATTTTCTTATTAAATATCCTAAGCTAGGTTTAGTGTGTAAAAAAATAATCTTATATCCCGTTGAGCATAATAATACCATTCTTGATTTTGCTGATGAAAATAACATAGCAGACTACTACATTCTGCAGGAAGCTGTCTCATATAACATGCGCATAGCAACTTCATTCTGGCGGCATAGCACATTGCACAACTCGTCCAAGCCATCTTGAACCTCTGACAGTCATTGACGATGGCGTTATCATTATCAATGATGAAACCGCTACAATCAGGACTAGCGATGCCCACGAGCAGATTGTGACGGGAACGTATCTTCTCACGTTTGACGACGAGGTCAGGGTCAACGACTCCTTATATCAGAACCTGAAGAACTATGTAGAGAAGTCTCCAGGCCCAGCATTGTCAACGCTTCTCAACATAACAAGCCATCAGGAAATACTGAGCTTACCATACTTCAAAAGGCTGAGTATGGAAAATTCCCAGTATATTAACGAGATTGGAAAGGGACTGATAAAATGGCCTTTGATATCTGGGTTGGTCGCGATTACCTTTTTGGTCCTTTGCTACACCTCGTTCAAGCTTTACAAAAAACATCAGAGGGCTCGGCGCCAACACAACATTCAGGATTTAATTGATGGCCTCAGGAAGTCCGAGGACGTGCTTCACTTAAACGATGGAGGAGTTAACACATCCGCGCAGCAACAAGGTGGTTGCCTAGCTAAACATGCATAGTAGTCAGCTCATAGTGCACCATCAGCGGTTTTTGCGTATGCTAAAGAATAAACAACAACACAGCGATCACTGCTTTGGCTGACAACAATGTTGTGGACGTTGCTTGTCTAATATATGACACCAAAAATAAATGCAAGTTCGGCAGTCTCAACGGGTTTAATTTTAATTATAAATTTTTGTTTTGGGTGTAGTGAGTGCATGAACATAGTGTACAAAAATAGTAATTATAATTCATGTACTCACAAACAATACGATGTGTGTATGGACATAGTGTAGAAGATATGAACACTATATGTAAATCTATACACACACACACCATACATATTTGTGTCAAGCAATAAGCGTCGATATGTTTCAGTTTTGTTTGCATTGATTTAATTCGATCTTTTTGTTTACATTTGACCATCTGGAATTTACGGGTGGCAAATGTGAGTTGTAAATTGAAGCAAAGATATGTGAGGGATACTATTACAACAGTCGTTGTACTTTCAGTATTACTCAACAATTGCTTGCTGGACACAAATTATGAATAAATTATTTTTAGATGTATTAGTGATTGATTATAGAAAATCACTCAAATATTAGCTGTAAGAATTAATATATAAGCAGCAATTAAATTTAAATAAAGGGTCATTATTTTTTGGCAAATTACACTAGCTACAGCTCCGAGTTTCATTAACCATAGTAATTCAACAAACTAAACAGTAAACATTATATGGCGATCCTGCAAACTTTTCGAGCATAGAAGAGGTAAGGTATATCAGCCTAATCCTCAAACTGCCGAAAAGAAGGACCTGACGGCGGGGATCCTTGCAAGGCAGATGTAATAAAAAGCATTAAATTTGCTACATTATAAAATTGCTTGCAAAGGAATAAATGAACAATACATCAATATAAATATTCCTGACATCATCATCATTCTGCAGATCCTGACAACAACTGCATTGGAAGTACAGCATAATGCAATACACCGAAAAGCCGATAAGATCACACTAATTTTAAGGAACAATTGGTATTGTATATATATATTGTAAATTTAAATCCAAAACAGTGCATGGGCACAGTTGGTAATGAAAAAGCTTTTAATAGTGCAATGATAAAATGAAACTCAATTTGTGAAAAAAAAGGGAAAATTTATAGAATCCCAAGGATGTATAATTTTTTGTGAAACAAAGAAAAAGAAAAATTTAAATTAAATCAAAAATAAAAATTGTGAATTAAATTAAAATTAAATTAAGGTTTAACTTAAAAAGTGTAAAATAAATTTTATAATCAATAGAAATTTTTTTTTTAATCTGATTTTAAAGGGGAATAGAAATTTTTTAATGGGTAATAGCCAAAACAAAATAAACGAGGTAGTAACAGCCTCAGTTAAGTCTCCAACCCCAGTTAGTATCAGTTTGGAAGTAGTGATTCTGATTTGTGTAGGTACTACGCTGACGGTTATAGTAAAATACTTAAAGAAATACGTGAAGAAACAATTAAGGAGAAATCAAATCAGGGCAAATTTAGGACAACATTAATAAATGGAGAACATTGACAGAGAAGAGCCACTTGAGAAATTATGGGCAGAGGTAAATGAAGCTGAAAAAAGGTGGTTACAACAATTAAAAGAATTTGAAAATAGGGATAGTATAGAAATAAAAAAGCCAGAAATATTAAACATAGGACCAAGGCCAGTAAAAGTTTTAAATTCGGAAAAGATTTTTAGATTACCAAAAATACCAAAGGTAGACTTAACAGTAGTAAAGAGAAATCGGGGTGATTTCAGAAGCCTTTTAAAGAGACGATTGAACGTATTGAAGAGTGAACAAAGCTTTGAAACTGACAGCGATAGGAAAGAAAAATTGGAAGAAAAGATAAAAGAAGTAAAAATTCAATTAAAGTTAAACTTAAAAGAGAAAAAGGCAAAGAAAAGACAAACAAAAAATTGGTAGCATGGATAAGAAGGAAAGAGTAAAATCTGAAACTGAAGAAGAGATAGAAAGAAAGTTAGTACGGTTAACAAAACTATGGGAATTTATAGGTATGGAGAGAGCTCCCACGAGAGAAGACATAGTTAGACCATCTACAGTAATAGAGGAGACATATAGAATGATAAGAAAATCAGAAAAATAGAAAAAGAAAATATGAAGCACAAATATATGTAAAAGAATATTTAACTAGACAATAAGAACAATAAATTTTGTTTAACTATGATAAATAATTAATTAAGAAACATTATAATTATTAAGAGAATGATTTATGAATGATTTATAAAAAAAAAAGAAAAAAAAAAAGAAAAAACAGAAAGATTTAATAACTTGTAATTTTTAAGATGATTTATGAAATAAATAAAGAAAATATTTAGAAAACAAAATTTTATAAAGAAAAAAAAAAAAAAATTTGTTCATATGGATTTAATAATAAAAAAATTAGAAACTATAATATTGAATGCTAAAAAATCACTAAATAGACCATATTCCGTAGAGACAATAGATGCAAAGAAAAGAGAATTATTAGAGTTGCAAAAACAACTGGAAGATTATTTAATAGATCCTATATTAACGATAGAGGTCAGAACAGAAATAACTAACGATTTTAGGAAGCTTAAAGAGGAAGCTCTGGATATTTTGGAACAGCACACTTTTAGAAATACTGACAAGAAGGATTCTGACACAAGGAAAAACGTAATTTTTTTTTCAATTTTGTATTCAAATCGCGTCTTGAACCTAGAGTACAGAACAGAGTGAGGCAAGACACAGTTCCGACAAACGTTAATGAGTTGGTGTTGGCTCTAAAGAAGGCCTACAAACCTACGAAATCATCAAACATCATACTACAAAAGCTGACGCAGACTGTACAAAAGGGCGACAACGTGCGAGGTTTTGCCGAAAAGATAGAAACCCTTATTAGTGAATTAAATGAAATGCAAATAGGCGAGGTCGGTGAGGCAGACAGGTCTGCAATATTTCGAACGAATAATGTTCTAGCCCTCAATGTTTTCAAAAATGGTTTGAGAGATCAACAAGCAGTGTCAACTATTGATGCGAGTAGGGTGAGCACTTTCACAGAGGCTCTTAAACTGGCAGAAGATTCAGCAGCTCGTGTCAAGGAAAGACAAGTACTCTACCAGAACTCAAATAATTACAATAAAAGACAAAATAACAATAGTAATTATACTAACAATAGGAATTGGCATCAGGCAAATGCTAATAACAGAACCAATAATTACAACAATTACAATAGAAATGCTAGATACAATAACAACAGAGGTAGATACAATCACAATAACAACCGCAACAATAGTTACAGAAATAGCACAAATTTCAATATGAACACCAACAATGGAAATTTTAACAGAAATAATTTTAGCAGTGGTAGAGGAACAAATAATAGAAATAGCGGCAATAACCAAAGGGGCAACAACAGAAGAAATTACAACGTAAACCAGATACAGAACCAGGGAAACTACCAAGAACCGGAATTCACTCTACAGGAATCTCCGGTAATAAATTGAAAAGAGAAAGGAAAATATTTAGTATATCATCAGATCTCAAAAATTATATCAAGTTGAATGTGATCGGAACAGATTGCAAACTAACGTTTTTGATAGATACAGGAGCAGATGTATCCCTGTGCAAGGAGAATTTTTTATACAACTACCAAGAAGATCCAGATGATTACTGTTGCCTAACCGGAATTTCAGAGGGACAAATTAGATCTTTGGGTTCCACAAGAATAAAAATTGCATTTGATGACTTGATTATTCAACAGAAAATACAGCTGGTTGCAAACGATTTTCCCATAAAAACTGATGGAATACTGGGTAGAGATTTTCTTTCCAGATATCGATGCAACATAGACTATGATAAATATGTGTTAACGTTCAGTGTTGACACTGACAATATAACAGTGCCTATCCACGATGATGCTTTTAGCATTAATCAAATAAAGATTCCACCAAGAAGTTAAATCATAGTGCCTTTCAACATAAGATTAGAAGAAGATAGTGTGGTTTTAAATAGGGAAATTATGAAGGGTGTGTATTTGGCAAACACCATAATCCCTAGGAGCGGTAACCAACACATAAAATTATTGAACATAACGGATAAACCAACAATTGTAAATAACATCAAGGTGGAAACTATACCTTTGAGAAATTATGAAGTATGTTCGGTTGTAAATAAAGAAGGAAAGCAAGGGTACACGAATGAGCACTTTGAGAGGTTGTTGGACGATTTGGATTTGAGTAATGCCGACACAGAATTAGTGGAAATTTTAAGGAGATACCAATCAATTTTCCACATAGAGAACGAGGAGCTAACAACAAATAATTTCTACACGCAAACGATAGATCTACACGATAAAACTCCCGTGTATATAAAGAACTATAGATTGCCTCGGGCTCAAACCAATGAGATAAATTCTCAAGTACGAAAACTGTTGCACGACAACATCATAGAACCATCAATAAGTCCATACAACGCACCACTATTGCTTGTTCCTAAAAAGGGACAAACCGACTTAAGGAAATGGAGATTGGTAGTGGATTTCAGAAAGCTGAATGACAAGATAGTTAACGATAAATTCCCATTAACACGTTTAGACGATGTTTTGGACAAATTGGGCAGAGCAAAATATTTCTCTACATTGGACATGACAAGTTCATTTCATCAGATCGAACTAGATCATCAATCACGCCCATATACAGCATTTTCAACACCCGATGGTCATTATCAGTATACGAGATTGCCTTTTGGATTAAAAATATCTTCAAACAGTTTTCAACGGATGCTGACTATAGCATTATCAGGCCTTGAATCCGAAGCTTTTCTGTACGTAGACGACATAATAGTTTTCGGATGTAGCCTTGACCACCACAATGCAAATCTCATAAGAGTTTTGGATAGATTACAGAAATACAATCTGAAGCTAAACGCGAGTAAGTGTTGTTTTCTGAAACACGAGGTGGTATATCTGGGACATTTGATAACTCCCGATGGCATAAAGCCTGACCCAGAGAAATTCGAAGCGATAACGAAATATCCAATTCCAACAAGTGCTGATGACGTAAGAAGGTTTGTGGCATTTTGCAATTACTACAGACGTTTCATCAAAAATTTTGCTGACATAGCAAGTTGTCTGAATCAATTGTTGAAGAAGGGCAATAAATTCGAATGGACAGAAAAATGTCAAAATGCTTTTGAAGAGCTTAAGCATAAACTAATTAGCCCACCTATATTGCAGTATCCCAATTTTGATGAACCATTCATATTGACAACGGACGCATCTGATTTTGCGTTGGGAGCAGTATTGTCACAGGGAAAAATTGGTGAAGACAGACCAATATCGTTTGCTAGCCGGTCACTGAATAAACATGAGAAAAATAAGCCTGTGATTGAGAAAGAATTACTCGGAATACATTGGGGCATACAATTCTTCAGACCGTATTTATATGGTAGAAAATTTGTCGTTGTGACGGACCACCGCCCACTGATTTCATTGTTCATGCATAAAAATCCAAGTTCGAAACTGACAAGAATTCGAATCGAATTATACGATTATGATTTCGATATAATATACAAGAAAGGAGTAAATAACACTAACGCAGACGCATTATCTAGAATAGAATTAGATTCTAATATTTTGAAGGATATGATACCTCCAACTATCGATGAGTCGATAAAGAGAACGCTGGTGATAACGAGAGGAATGAAGAAGAAAGATACAAATAATAAAAATAAGATACATAATGAAGCTGAAAACGAGGATAAAGATGAAGCATCTCCTGTTGGGACTGATCACCTCAAGATGTGGGAATGTACATCAATAAATGATATTAAGCATGCTAGAAAAATTAAATTTATATTTAGAAAACAGTCGACTGATGAAAAGAAAATGAAAAATAATGATAATATAATAACCATTGAAGAAGATAATAATTTCAATGAGACGCGCGTTAGATGTAGTGAAAATCCATGTTATCTAGGTAAAGTGTTGGAGAAGCTACCATCTATTCTAAGAATAATGAAATATGAAAAATTCGCACTAGAAAAGAGTGACGAGATATTTAATAAAGTAACCCTTGGGAATATGAAAGAATTAATGAACAAAAGTAAAGTAAATGACGTCATAATATTAATATACAGCAATCCTCAAACTATAACAACAAATGAAGAAAAAATAAAACTAATAGAAATGTATCACAACACACCATGCGGAGGACATCTTGGAGTAAGAAAGACAATACTCCGACTGAAAAAGAAGTACATATGGAAAAATATGGCAAAGATGGTAAAGGAATTTGTTAAAACATGCGATTTGTGTCAAAGAAATAAACAAATTAGACACACGCAAGAACCACTATGCATAACTGACACACCGAGCCAAAGTTTCGACACGCTCGTGATTGACACAGTAGGTCCATTGAGACCATCAGAGCATTGTAGATATATACTGACCATACAATGTGAACTCACAAAGTATATAATAGCATGTCCAGTAGAAACAAAAGAAGCGAAGAGCATAGCAAGAGCTTTAATCGAGAATGTAGTGCTAAAGTATGGAATATTTAGAGTGCTGAAATCCGACAGAGGAACCGAATTCACAAATCAACTGATTAAAGAGGTATGTGAAATGCTAAAGATAGAACAAAAGTTCTCAACACCATATCATCATGAAACGTTGGGAACTGTGGAAAGAAATCACAGAGTTTTGAACGAATATTTTCTTTCTTTCGTGACCGAAGATAATTGGTACTCATGGGTTCCGTATTACGCATTCGCTTATAATACCACACCTCATATAGATACAAATTACTCACCTTTTGAATTGGTTTTCGGTAAGCTACCTAGTTTACCAGGTGAATATATGAGAAATGACAATGAAAAGATATACGATTTTGAGAACTATGCAAAAGAGTTAAAAATTAGACTAAAATATTCATTGGAAAATGCTAGAAAAATTATAGAAAACGTGAAATTAAAGAGGAAAAAGGAATCTTATAAAAATATGAATAGTATTAAAATAAAAGTAGGAGATTTAGTTTTAATAAAAGTAGCTAATAGAAAGAAAAATGAACCACCGTACCAGGGTCCGTATAAAGTCACTGGTATTGAGAACGTGAATGTTAAAGTAGAAATTAAAAATAAAACCAAATTAGTGCATAAAAATTTGTTAAAAATATACAATGGAAAATTATAATAGTAAATTAAGTAAGAATAGAATAACATTAGAATATTGAAACAAAACATAAATAGACTATAAATAAATATATATGTATATGATAAGACACTGTAAAATAATTTAAATCCACAACTTATACGTCACAATTGAATAATAATCAAATTTTATTTACTTTATAAGATAAATATATCACAAGAAAGTTCTGTAGAATAATTTACAAATAATTACACTATAAATGTTTCATACACTATGCACCGTATATTTTGTTAAAGAATCATCCAATTTCACACATAAAACTGTATGATTCTTCTGAACGGTGAGGGTGTAGTGAGTGCATGAACATAGTGTACAAAAATAGTAATTATAATTCATGTACTCACAAACAATACGATGTGTGTATGGACATAGTGTAGAAGATATGAACACTATATGTAAATCTATACACACACACACCATACATATTTGTGTCAAGCAATAAGCGTCGATATGTTTCAGTTTTGTTTGCATTGATTTAATTCGATCTTTTTGTTTACATTTGACCATCTGGAATTTACGGGTGGCAAATGTGAGTTGTAAATTGAAGCAAAGATATGTGAGGGATACTATTACAACAGTCGTTGTACTTTCAGTATTACTCAACAATTGCTTGCTGGACACAAATTATGAATAAATTATTTTTAGATGTATTAGTGATTGATTATAGAAAATCACTCAAATATTAGCTGTAAGAATTAATATATAAGCAGCAATTAAATTTAAATAAAGGGTCATTATTTTTTGGCAAATTACACTAGCTACAGCTCCGAGTTTCATTAACCATAGTAATTCAACAAACTAAACAGTAAACATTATATGGGAATGATATAGTTAGTTCTATTTTGGAATTCATTTAATAAAGAATATTTTATTAAAACTTATATATTTATATATATATATAAATTAAAACTTTAAAATTAAATTTCAATTAAAAAAAAAAACAAAACTAGAAGTATATAAAAGAATGATCAATTAATTACAGTGATCATTCTTTTCGTGAAAAAGGGAGGTGTAGTGTGTTTGATAAGTGACTATTGCCATGTGGTAGACATGCAATAGAACACCCTTCCATTCCAATGCATGTGTCCACACTACAGATCTCTAATCGTGAGAATAAGCGACGTCAGCATATTCCACGATTATTTTTAGCGTTAAGATGAATGAATGTGTGTGTGTGTGTATTATTTCATAAGTAGATATAAGCACATAAAATAAGAAATGATAAATAAAGGGTCAGTCTTAATAATTAGCTCATTAGGAGCAAAACAAAATAATATATTTGGTGTTTTAATAAAAGAATTTAATTATAAAATAACAGAACATTAATTATCAATAATAAAACATTATAATGTACTGGCTGGCTCTCATGAGCTGGTAGATGGTTTGAGAAGACGTGAAGAACTTATTGAGGTCCTTCGGTCAGCGGGTTTCATTCTTCGAAAATTCACCGCTAATCACATATGACTTTTGGAAAATATCCCAAAAGAGAATCTGCTCGATGCCGATTTCTTGAAATTCTCAGATGCCAGCGCGACTAAAACCCTGGGGTTGCGATGGAATTCTCAGTCTGATAGCTTCTACTTTAAACTCGTTCGCAGCCAGGGAAAAATGTGGTTACTAGCCGTGCGGTCTTGTCCGAAATAGCAAAATTGTTTGATACCGCAGGTTGGCTTTCGCCGAAAATCATTGTTGCTAAGATGATAATGCAACAAATATGGAATGACAAGACCGATTGGGATGAATGCTTGAACCTTTCTACTTTGGTTCAATGGCGCGCATTTCTCGACGATTACCCGAAAGTTGAGAAAATATTTATTCCAAAATGGGTGAATTTTCATCCCGAGAATGATATCGAGATCCATGGATTTTGCGATGCTTCTGAGAAAGCATACGCAGCAGCACTCTATGTTCGCACCGCCTCTTCCCCGTTTGAGATAAAATCGCATTTACTTGCTTCAAAAACAAAAGTAGCTCCAGTGAAATTTGAGACTTTACCCCGATTAGAGATCTATGGAGCGGCGTTAATGGCAAGGATGGTTGATTCGTTAAATAGTCAGTTGAAATTCCCAAGGAGAAAATTTATCTTTGGGCTGACTCAAGCATGGCTGAAGAAAGAGTCATGCGATTTGCCAACTTTAATTGCGAATAGAGTTGCTTTGATTGATAAAAAGTTGGAAATGAGAATTGGTCTCACGTGGTTTCCAAAAATAACCCCGCCGATTTGGCAAGTCGTGGATCTCTTGCTCGTGAACTAATTGATAATGCGTTATGGTGGCATGGTCCTCATTGGCTATCGAAACCAAGTTATGCCTGGCCCAAGAAATCAATTAGTCTTCATTCTCATTTGGAATGTGTTAAGTCGGACAAGGAATTGAAGCAACCAATTGATATACTACACAAGTATTCAAATTTACCCCGAGCAAAGAAAATTATTTCATATTGGTTTCGGGTGTTGCATTTTCTCCGTGTGCACAACAGTTTATACCCAACTTTAGAAGTAACACAGAACGAAATTAAGTCTGTGAGGGATCGATTGATTATTTTATGCCAGCGAACTTATCTCCCCGAATATGAACTTTTGGCTAAAGGACTACCTTTGCCCTCTAAGAGTAATTTATTGTCCTTGAATCCTTTTACTGACTCCGATGGATTCATCAGAATGAATGGTCGGCTAATTCAAGCCCCAGGTTTGGCATATAATGAAAGGTGCCCGAAGATCCTGCCTTACGATGGTCAGTTCACAAGGTTGTTCGTAAAACATGTACACGAATGTTCGATCCATGGTGGACAGGCGTTGATGATGCGCTTGATAAGAATGGAATCTTGAATTCCAAATCTGAAGAATCTTGTTCGTGGGACAATTCGTAATTGTACGAAGTGAGTTTTGTTCAGAAGAAAACTGGACAGCATATTATGGCTTCTCTACCCGCGGAAAGAACTGCTCTTTCAAGGCCATTTACCCATACTGGGTAAGATTTTGCTGGGCCCTTTGAGATAAAATCCTATGTAGGCAGAGGGTGCAAGATTACGAAAGGTTATGTTGTAGTTTTTGTATATTTCGCGACAAAGGCAATTCATTTAGAGGCAACAGGCGATATGTCATCCGAAACGTTTTTTCGGCATTTACTCGTTTTCTCGCCCGCCGCTGTTGCCCGTCCCATTTATACTCCGATAATAGGACTGCTTTTGTAGGTGCCTCAAATTTGCTCGAAGAGGACAAGAAGCGATTTTTCACATTGCTGAAGAGCAAGGTTTCCAATCAGAATAGCCTAAACATGGTGGAATGGCATTTTATTTCTCCCGGCACTCCGCATATGTGTGGACTCTGGGAGGCGGGTGTCAAAAGTTTTAAGACAAATTTAAGGAAGGTGGCGAACGCACAAAATTCACTTTTGAGGAATTAACGACAGTGCTGACCCGAAATGAAGCGTGTTTGAACTCGAGACCGCTATACCCTATGAATGAGAGCCCCTATGAATTTACCCCCTTAACTCCCGGTCATTTCTTGATTGATGCACCCTTATTGGCTCCCCCTGAACCCGATATATCCGATCTGTCAATAAGCCATGCGAATAGATGGCAGAAACTAAAGGTGCTTCACCACCAATATGCGATACGGTGGAAGGAAGAGTACTTAAAGGAGCTCCACAGACGCGTAAAGTGGAAGTATCCAAAAAGGGAGTTTCAAGTAGGTGATCGTGTTGTTATTCGTCAAGACATCTTACCTCCGAACGAGTGGAAATTAGGGCGCGTCGAAAAGGTTTTCTTGGGAATCGATTCTAAACCTCGTGTGTGTGAACTGAGAACAGCTTCTGGTACATTAACTCGGCCTATTGTGAAGCTTGTTCTATTATCTATATCCGAACAACACAAATATTTCTTCTTTTTTCGTATTTTTTTCTGCTTCTTCCTATGTACAGCCTCTCACCGCCTCGAAGTCCACCGACCAGCAGATGACGGCTCGGCCCCGCCAAGATAACGGCCGAGACCCAATAAGGAGGTCCAACTTGTCGGCTATGCAAAAAGACCATCCCCTCCGGAAATGCTACCGTTTTAAACGGATGTCGGTGGACGAGAGAATCCAGACCGTCAAGAAGCTTAAGTACTGCTTCAATTGCCTAGCCACCACCCATTTGTTGCGGAAGTGCGACAGTCTGGAGAGGTGCATCGAGTGCCTTCAGGAGCACCACACACTTCTGTACCGATTCCGACAACAGCAACAACAACAAAGAAATTGTTTAATTTAGTCCATTTTATTTTTTATTAATTTTTTAGTATTTTTAATTTTGGTTCTAATTTTTCAAATTCAAAATTTTCCTTTTCATTTGAATTATGTATATTTGAATTGTTGATTAATTTTAAGCTTTTCTTGAATTGTTAATAAATTCTTTGTAAACCCCGTAACAGTATGACCAAGGCCTTGGTACCCCGCATTTTTTTCTTGGCCTATTGTCAGCTTAACGAAGAACTTGTTGGCTGTTCTCCGTAGCCTTTGAGTGTGCTTTGCTTAAGCTGATTGCTCATATTGTTGTATACCCCGCTTAAGGTACATTGTACATTCAACCCCCATTTCTTTCAAATAAAGAAATTTTATAACGTTTAAGAAAACATAGTGGTAATTGTGTTTATATTTTTACTTATATTTTTTTTTTTTGGAAAATTATTTTACTGAGAAAACAACAATAATATAAAGAACGAATAGAATTTTCGTACCAATTTTTAAACTTTGGTTCATAAAAATTGTTCTAGATCGCTTTTCGAACTGAAAAAGAGATGACTTTTATGCTCTTTGTATACTTAAGTACTTACTTTCATTATGTATATATTTATATAAAATTAATTTTCTGTTTGTTTGTTTGACCGCTATACAAATTTTTATTTTTCAACGAATTTCACTGAAACTCGGTACGCACGATCTGTGTACTCCAGGGAAGGTCATTATGAGCTTCTTACCCTCTACTCCTACTTTTTACACTTACATACAATTCATTTTATGTTTTTTGGTATATTTACAAATTTTTATTTTTGAACGGATTTCTCGGAAATTTGGTACGCACGATCTCTGTACTCAAGGGAAGGTCACCATATGCATCTTACCAGCCACACCTACTTTTACGCTCAATTTTTGTATAAAATTTATTTTCTGTCTTTTGGTATATTTGTTCGCTATATAAATTTTTATTTTTCAACGGATTTCTCTGAAATTTGGTACTCTATACCCCAGAGAAGGTCGCCATATTCTTCTTACCGGGCACGCCTACTTTTACGCACACTTTTTTTATTTTTGCATAAATCTCTATACTTACTTCTCTTGAGTTTACACTGTTATGAAATAAATATTGTAAATCCACCTAATTGATTATATTAGAAAGCAACCTATTAAAAATATTTCCATTTCATCTTTATCACTATATAAATGCGTTGTAAAGGTGGAAAAAGAACTACTTGCACTTGTGATTTGCACATAAAAGCAGAGCATATAGGCCGTACTACCTAAATGCAAAAAGGCTTAGACTAAACAGAACCCTAGAGGACTCAATCAGACCCAAATTCGTATCGAGTCTCTACGAGTAAGACAATCTGAGTCGAGAAATGCTGCAAACCCAATAACTTCTTGAAGACCAAAGATCAAGACCAGCTTTGTTAAGAGAAGCGGAAATGCCTGAATCTACTCAAGTGTGTCTTGAAATACAGCGACTAAGACAAGCTGAGTCGAGGGAATGTGAAACTCCTGAAACAAATCAACAAGGCCTTCAGGCCCAGCGGATAAGACTGCCTGAGTCCAGGGAATGTAAAACTCCTGAAACGAGACAACAACGTCTTGAGGCTCAACGGATAAGACAAGCTGACTCCAGGGAATGTGAAACTCCTGAAACCGCTGTAATATCCCTACCAGAAAACTTTTGTAAGTTGGTTCCTTCATTGCAAGAGATGAACAATCTCTTACGGTAGCAGGTATCAACTTAGAATCTCCCTGTTTTTCTCATACACAATTATATCGCCTGCTCCAGAGTTGGGAGCCAGCACAATCTTTTCGTATATGCACCAGAAGGAAAAACCAGAAATCAGTCTCCGACTAAACTTTGCAGCGTACGGTTGTCTTCTTCTAATCTAGCGGTGTTCTTTACTCAATTAACTTTTTTTAATATAGTGAACAAAAAATTATTCGTATAGTAGTGCCGGTTTAGTTAATATCGGTATCGCTTAGTGGATATATCCGGTCCACCAAATTTAGGGGACAACCGCTTTCGCTACTAGCGGATAGTGGCCCCCGTTCAATAAAAAACGAACATTGCAAAACTGTCGTGATCTCTGCTACTAGTGGCGACAAAACCCTCCAACAACATTCATGTGTTTCGGTGCACCGATCTCTAAAATTTATCTGCTCCGACATAGTGTCTGTTTCAGAGTTAAGAGATGGAAACCTACTTCTTCTTATTGGTAACAAATCAAACGCCGATAAATTAATAGCCACAAAAAACCTTCCAGGAATTTGCAACATTAAATGTGAAAATCACTCCAACTTAAACTTTTCCAACGGAACTATCTATGCTCCATATCTTAATAATTTAACAGAATCCGAGATTGTAAGTGAACTTAAGTTCCAAGGTGTAGTTGAAGTCTACAAGTTCCAAAGGAAAAATTCTGATGATAAACTAGCTCCATTCGAAGTCATACTAGTGACATTCGATAGATATTCCATACCAGAAAAACTGGATATATCTTGGCATAGAGTTAAAGTCAGACCATACGATCCTAATTCCATGCGTTGCAAAACTTGTCAACTACTTGCTCACACTAAAAAATAGTGCAAAAACAGCCCACTTTGTAAGAATTGCCACCCCACAAACCAACTGATTGTACAAGCACTTTTTGCATTAACTGTGCAGAAGATCACCCCTCCACCTCTAGAGAATGCAAAATTTTTAAACAAAAAGATATACTTAAAATTAAAACAAACGAAAAATGTTCAATAAAAGTAGCAAAACAAAAATATCAGGCTCAACTAACAACATAACCACTGATGTCACAAACAATAATAATGTTAACAAAAACGAAATTATTAACAACAAAACACTCAGTTCCAATAATGAAATAGAAAAAAATATTGAAAAAACTTATAGCAACAACCACAAAAATATTAACATAAAGGCCGAAACAGAAAAAAAATTAAAACTTGAATATTTTAAAAACAAAAAATTCTTCCATCAAAAAACAAAACCGAACCAACAATAAAAATACATGACAATTCATTTGCATCAACAAAAACTACTACAAGAAACAAAATTACAACAATCAATAACTATACAAGTAAAACACTTGGTTGTTTTTTTTTAATTGAAAGTTTATTATCATCAGCACTATGTGCTTTTTGTTTCTTAATACTAAAAATGAATTTGATTTTTATTGCTTCGCTCCAAAAAGACAAAAAGAACTGCTTTTATTTCTACATTATTATTATTTTTAAAGGCAACCAACAATTAGAATTTGCTGACTTTTAGAATGTGCCAAAATTAATGAAATTGCCAAACTACCTGACACCGCGACCATACGATTTTTGCATTTATGAAAATGCTGCAAAATTTATTTGACCCAAAAAAATATAATTCAGACAAAAGGTAAACTATTTTGCAACTAATGCAGAAAATTTGAGTTGCTAAGGAACGAATACGGAAATATTGGTGTAAATTTAATTATGTTGAAATGTTGGGGGCGACGTGCCTTAACTGCTCCCCCCTTGAGATCCAGACGTCCCCGGCTGGTCGTAATTATTGAATATTACTTATTTCGATTTTACGGTTCCCCTTGGCTACAAAGTATGCAGCGCAAAGTTCCAAAATCAGGGCAAAAAGAGAAGCGGAGATATAACAAGTTCCTCTGACTTTGGAATGCAAATGGGAAATATGGTCCATATTTTTAATATTTAGCTCTTGTAAGTATGGGAGTGATAGAATGGAGGTATGATCAGCAAGACTGACAGAGTGCGCTATGGGAGTATCCGGACTTTTGAAAGCAATTTTGCGGAGATTTTCGAACTTTGTAGAATTAATAAATATTTCACTCTCGAAAGTTACTAGAAAAGTCTGTTTTTGGACGATTGTGCTTTCATTTCTGTCCATTAGTTTAAAAGATTGGTCATTGATAATGACGAACCCATCATCGATTTCTGAGATGGGTTGCATGTTATGAGCCGAAAGAGTATCGCAAGTAGCCGTGTAGTTATTTAGCAAGTCATTATGGCATGAGCTGTTTCCATAGTTTAGTTCTTGGCAAAATGAAATTGTTGTTTTCCTTTTACAATTCGTCAAAATCGAATATTTAGAATCACATTTTACAACATTTTCACTTTCGAATGATAGAATTTTGTTTTCGTGGTTAACAGGATATATGTGTTTTTTCTTACATACAGATTTAATTTTAGGAAATTTTATTAAAAATGTTATTATATTTTCATCCTGCAAAATTTTGAGCTTAGAGTTTACAATTATTTCGCTGATGCTAATGTTCAAATTTACCTCCTATTTTAAAATGAAATCTACTTCCGAGCTATCCAACAATATGGGGTTGATCATATGTAGCTTCCCCAAAGTTATTGACAACGCTATATTATCTAATTCCCTAATGATTGCCCTATTTCTACCACTAAGCAGATTATATAAATGACTGGTGTCAATATCTGTGGTTTTTGTTTTGTTAAGCAAAATGTTAAGTGTTTTTGTTAAGTTATTTATTTGGTATTGCATGGCCGTGTTGATATTTATTTGTATGTTACTTGCCGTAATTAACTCGTTTTGTTTGTTGCTAATTTCTGCAAAATCGTCATAATCAGGGGTGCCAGCTATATACTTCAGCGCTGTTCCAATGAAATTTACGCTGCGCGAATGCCTGTGGTGTATTTGAAGAGATATCGTCATTTTAAGAATTTGGTCCACGTCAGCTTCCAACAGTTTTCTCATGTGCGACTGCGGCAGCAATTCGGTTAACTTCTTGGTGTCATATGATATTCTTATGAAGTCCGTTAAGTTTGTAACGTGAGCCAAAATTCCATAATTGTCAAAAATTGCTGCGCTCCCATCCGATATCGGGATGTAATGCGAAGAAGAGTAGTCCAAAATGGTGCCATGGTTGATAGCAACGATATTGAAGATCATTGAGCAGCTGCAACGAGGAATCGGATATTATCTTTATGGAAAATTTTGTCGTCTATCTTAAGAGTTGTACCTAGATCTTGTTGGACAGTTTTCTCGACAAAGACTTTGCTGAATTTATTCCCTAATCTCTTATTAACCTTGACAAAAACCTTATCTCCGGGGTTATGGTTTTTAATTACTGTTCCTTTGTTATGATAATTGAGGTCGATTTCTGTTTGGCAAGAATTTTCGCACGAATATTTTCTTTCAAGTCTTCTGGTGTTGATTGAATTATATATATGGGCTTATGGTTGGTAGTAGAGTGGATTGTTCTATTGTATTTTGCAGTTGCCATCAACACAAGCTCTGTAGAGTCATCTATTGCGCACTCTAGTTTTAGGCATCTTGCGATTTCCGGAAGTGTTCCATGAAAACGCTCGACTTGGCCATTAGAGGTGCTGTGCATGGGTGTAGTCGCGTAAATGTCTGCCTCGAAGTTATGTTTTATTAATGACATCACGGTTTGTGAATTTAAGGACTTTTCGTTGTCGCAAACTATGGTCTTTGTGCCTTTGTAAAAGTTACGTATCTCTAGAAGGGCTCTATGGCTCGAGCTTAGAAAATTTATCCAGTCATATTAAGTAGAATTTTTTGTCCGTATTGAAAATATCAACATGCAGGAAAAGAGGGTAAGGGGGTTTCAGCGATCTCATGTTTTTTTGGATGCCTTTGATATTTCGCTTGCTGACAGATTTTGCAGGTTGCTGTAATTTCTTTTAACTTTTTCCTTATATCTGGAAAGAAATAGTCTTAAAGAATTTGTTTCGTGTTTTCCGAAACCGAGCGATGTGCCCTATAGTGTTCATTTGTTAAAATTTCAATTTGATCGCTTGTGTTAAAGATGTCTGTAACAAATTTATTAGTGTACCGGAATTTTACAGACGGGAAATTTGAAATGAGAAGATGCTGGATTTGAGCGAGAGTATGTAGGTCGCAATAGATTGCATTCACCACCTCTGGGCTTATGCAGTCCTTAAATGTATCCAAAAGATCATCAATTTCTTGGTATGAAATGCGGTGTCGAATGCGATTCCTAAAAAGAATTTTCGTTTCCCTTTTTTGTTCTGTACCCTGATTAATTAAAATCTGATTTTTGAAACAGTTAATTGGGTTTTCGGCCGCGGGAATAATTTCGGTGAGTGATATTTCGCTTTCACAAGCTTGTAGTGAGCATGTGGATGTGGCGGCCACTGTAATGTTAATAAATTGCCTGGAGAGGGCGTCGGCAACGACATTGTCTTTGCCGGGTTTATAAAAAAATTTTGGAGAGTACTCTTCGATGAAAGCTCTCCAGCGCTTCAATTTCGAGTTTGGGTTTTTATCAGATATCGAAAAGGTGAGGGGTCGGTGAAGATATTCAAGTTATTTACCCCATACAGATAGTGCCTAAGAGTTTTCAAGGCCCATACGATAGCTAAGAGTTCGCGTTCGTTGGTTGCATAGTTCTCCTCGGCGGGTGACAAGGTCCTAGAGATCATAGTAATTGGACGACCATTCTGTGAAAGGACGGCGCCAATAGCATGGGACAACGCATCTGTCGCAAGGTCAAAGGGTCTGTCGAAATTTGGATAAAGGAGAAGCACATCTTCAGAAGAAAGGATTTTTTATTTTTTCAAAGGATTGAAGAGCATCAGTATCCAGGGCAATTTTAACTTGCCTCGAGTGTTTTGTCCCAACATGTCCGTTTTGCCCGCGCAAATATCTGGTGAGGGGTTTCGCTATGGCTGCATAGTCTTTTACGAATTTTCTATAATAACCGGCCAACCCTAGAAATGACCTGAGGCCCCTTAATGTTGTAGGTGTTTCGTAGTTGGTTATGGCTTCAACTTTCTTTGGACATGTTCTAATACCGTCGGTTGAAACGACAAAGCCCAAATACTCGACTGAGGTTCTGAAGAATTTGGATTTTTCTAAAGAGACCCTCATTCTAGCATTATACAGTTTCCGTAAAATGCTCTCAATATCATATATATGTTTCTGCTCAGAGTCAGAAAATATGATGATATCGTCGATGTACACGTGACATGATTTCCCAATTTCGTCACGTAAAACATCATCGATAGCGCGTTGAAAAATGCTCGGGGCATTTTTCAGTCCAAATGGTAAGCGTCAGAACTCGTATTTACCATTATTCACGCTAAAAGCAGTTTTTTTTCGGTCGAGTTTAGACAAGTTAATTTGGTGAAAACCGCTTTTCAAATCCAAAGTTGTGAAGAACTTGGATTTGCCGAGATTTGAAAGTATGACAGATGGATCAGGAATAGGATATTTATCGGGGATAGTTTTTGAATTAAGTTTAGTGTAGTCGAACACAAGACGTTTATTGGGCTTGCCCAACTCGTCTGTGCCTTTCTTGTTGACAACCCAAACGGGGCTGTTATAGGGAGATCGGGATGGCCTTATAATTCCATTTTTTAATAGTTCCCCAACCTCCATATTGACAAATTCCATCATCGAAGTGGGGTAGGATTGGTATCTAGAATATATGGGCTCCTGATCTTTTGTTTTAATTGTTGCGGAAATTTTCGTGTTAAAGGGCAAAGCTTCGTTCGGGTTAGCGAAAACACCAGCATTTTTCGTTTATCACTTGAAAAAACTTTTTTTCCACATTCTTTGGGATGGAGACATTTTCTATTAAAGAATGCACTGCATCTAGCTCAAGATATTTCAATTTTTCCTCGCCGCCGTCATAGTAAATCATGCCCTTTCTCGTGTCGATCACGCCCTTTATACTCTTCATGAAGCTAAAACCTATTATACCGTCAAATACAGATAGATTTGGTAAGATAAAAAATGTTTCCGTATGATTTAGGACGTTTACTAATGTTTTGTTGCTAATTATGTCAGCACCATGAATGGATTTGACTAAAAATTCTTTTTCTACTTCTTAATTGTTTTTCAATCCGTTAATATTGGTAATAAAACTTTTAGAGGCACCAGTGTCGATTAAAAGCTTAATGTTCTTGCCACCTATCATTCGTTCAATGTAGGGGAGAACTGACGCGCCTCTAAAAAATTGATCTCGTCTTCGAAAGACGGATCAGGAAAAGTCGGGTTTTCGTATGGCTCCTGGTTACCAGAGAAATTCGGCTCATCGGCGTATTCATCTGTTCCGTAGGTTTCAAAAACTTCGTTTTGCAACATTTCTTGGCCAAGGTGGTTAAGCCTTTGGCCCTTCTGAGGAAACTGTTTGTCAGATGTTAACCCTCGCTTATTTGTTTGAAAACCCTGAAAGTTATTTGTTCGCACCGTACGCATACTTAAATCAGTGTCAAGGGATTGGGATACTGGTTGAGAGTCAATAGCTTGTTGGCCTACAGCCTGAAAAGGATTTTGAGCGAAATTTCTGAAAATTGAATTCGCAACATTATGTCGCTGGGATTGGTTAGATACCTGCTGAGTGTGATTTTGGTAAAATGGAGAAGTTTGTTGACCGACATAGTTCTGCGAAGACTGAAAATTATTGTTCTGTTTGCCAAAGGAGTTCTGCTTAACATGCCGCATGTTTTCTCTTGAGGCCGTGTGCGTTGGGGAAGCCCTGTTTAAACCATTATTGTAAATGGCAGCAAAATGGTAGCGATTTTGGTTTGCTTCCAACTCTTGGGCTAGTGCCAGGGCTGATGGCATGTCTGAAGGCTTGCATGAAAACAAAGTGTCACATAAGGGCTTCCTTACTCCCGAAACAAATACACGTAAAGCCTGTTCGCGGTACCTTTGGCTCAGTGACTGAATCAAATTGGCATCGCCTTCATTTGACATTATAATTTTATTCACGATTACGGTTAACTTACGCTCTACTTCGTCATAAAATTGGATAATAGTTTTCTGGCCCTGTCTTAAGGTGGAGAGCTCCTGATCTAAAGTGAAGATTGATTTTTTATCCATGTATGTAAAGTCCAACCTTGCCATAATAGCCTTAAAGTTGAGGACTGTGTTGTAGGCGCTTAGCGCGGCGTCTGCATTACCCGCGACTTTGTTTCTCAGAATAGCTACCGACTGGTAGTACTTTGAACTTCCCTCATAAGGTTGTGGGCCGTCATAGCGGCTTGACGCCAAGAGACATATCTAGTGGGGTCACCTTTAAATTCTGGGACAGACTTAATTATATCTAAAGTTTCTTCACACATCCTATTGGGTATGATTTCTATTTCCTTATATTCTTCTACGGCTAAAGACGGTTCTAAGGATTGGAGTCGCCTAGTTAAGTCGGCAATAGTTGCATCGAAACTTTCCTTGAAAAAAAAAACCATGCCAAACTGTTATAATTAAAAATTTTGAGTTTATCTACGTTTGAATTGTAGTGGAAGTGAATCTTAATTATTTTATATTACTTAAATACTTTGACAAATTAGCCACTATATTGGCTGTGTAATTCTTACATCTAGAACTTACAAAAAAAAATAAACATGTTGAAAATTAAAGCTGCTGCGGCAAAGTGTTGAATCCTCAAAAGCCTTTTCCGGAGAAAGCTGAAGTTGATTTCGACCGTTGGAATGATTTTTGGTCTTCTTTATTGGTAAAGATGATTTATATTTGATTTGATTTGTCTTTTGGTATAGATGATTATGTTGGTTTTTTTGGATATGTGTGGCACTTCTGACTGCCTGCACTTTTTGCTATATTATGCTTCTTCTCAGGTTTGAAAGTTTTATTTATTTTATTATTTTTCACAACGTTTTTGTGCTTTTGCGAACAACTTTTTACTTTTTTAGAAAGAATTTATTATTCTTAGGTACAATATTTCTTATGAATTTTGTTTTAATTTATTTATTTCTATAATGATAGTCACTGCTTCAATATGTGACCTTGTTCAATAAGATTTATCTTCTATGAAGATTGTCACTTTTTCACACTATGGTGAACCGTTTTTGATCCTTAAAAGGATATCACGTTGGGCGCCAGTAAAACACTTGGTTGTTTTTTTTAATTGAAAGTTTATTATCATCAGCACTATGTGCTTTTTGTTTCTTAATACTAAAAATGAATTTGATTTTTATTGCGTCGCTCCAAAAAGACAAAAAGAACTGCTTTTATTTCTACATTATTATTATTTTTAAAGGCAGCCAACAATTAGAATTTGCTGACTTTTAGGATGTGCCAAAATTAATGAAATTGCCAAACTACCTGACACCGCTGCTTTGACCATACGATTTTTGCATTTATGAAAATGCTGCAAAATTTATTTGACCCAAAAAAATATAATTCAGACAAAAGGTAAACTATTTTGCAACTAATGCAGAAAATTTGAGTTGCTAAGGAACGAATACGGAAATATTGGTGTAAATTTAATTATGTTGAAATGTTGGGGGCGACGTGCCTTAACTTACACAACCAACCTACAATAACAACACGATCTATGGCTAAAGCTGCATTAAATAATTCAACAACAAACCTTAGAAAAAATAAAGAAACACTCAACTTAACCCGAAACGAAAATCTCTCTTTGCCAAAAGATACAACAATACATACACACAACACCTCCTATGAACAGATGAAATAATGTTTGTAGATGAAGAATAAATTATTTGCTATTTTCCCAATATGGATTTAACAATTATACACTGGAACATTAATGGTCTAATAAATAATTACCACGAACTACAACTTCTAATAAAAGATCATAACCCAGACATTATACCCATTCAAGAGACACATATTCCATTTCAACATAAGATTATATATACTAAACAATACAATCTCCTTTCACACAACTTACCTTGCAACAAAACTGCAAAGCAAGGTATTGGAATCATGGTAATAAAATCTATACCTCACAAATTAATATATACCGACAACGTTATTGCATCTATTGCTACCCAAATATTCACCAGCTCCAAATTCACTATAATGTGTACATATATCCCCCTCAACAAAGTATTCCAGAAAGCAGATTAATTTCTCTAGTAAACCATATTGATACTCCTATTATTATTACTGGCGACTTCATCTAATGGAGCATACTCTGGGGTTCTACAACAACCAACTCTCGTGGCAAAATACTAGAAAACTTTATTTTAAATGAAGACTTAATAATACTTAGTGCCGGAGCCCCAACCCATTTCCCACCGCACAACACTTTTACAAATGTTGATATCTCGCTGTGTTCTACACAACTTGAACCTCTTGGAAAACTCTTCATCACCTCCAAAAACTCTTCATCACCAAAAAAAATTGCTCTCAAACTGATACCAAACCTAAATACACAATAGATTATGTTTTAAAATAGATTATGCTAAAACCACTTCGAATGTTAACCATATGGCAGCATCTTTAATAAAACGCATAAAATCTGCAGCAAACATTAGTACACCACAAACGACAGGCACGATATATAACTTCCGTGTGGTATGGTGGAATTCTAATATAGACTTATTACGACATCAAAAACAGAGCCTTTGACACAATTTTAAACGTATTAAGAGTGTCGCTAATTTAATTTTATATAAAAAACACAACGCCATGTTCAGAAAAACGATAAAAGAAATCAAAGCATTATGTTTAAATAACTTTACGTCACCAGTTCGTGCCAGTTCGCAACATAAACAAGCAACACATAAATCACGGATTATTGACAGCAACAACTTCAATTTGGATTGTGTTAAAGTGTAATTCGAAAGGAAAGGTCCACCAGATGAGGGTACAAACCCCCTATCAGATATGATCAAACAAAAAAATTATCAATTTTGTCAACCGGTCCTGAATATTTGGTTATGACTCGCATAGATAGTGAAAACACTCTAGCTAATGTTTCACCTTTCTTAATAGAGAAGGTCGCTGACAGCACATGTAGAGGAGAGGTAGAGATGTGCTAAAAATAACGAAATGGAACAATACTAATAAGAACAAAAACTTACACCCAAGCAAGTAAACTTATTCAATTATGCTCACTAAGCCACGACATTGAAATAGACATGACTGAACATAACTCTCTTAACTTTGTACGCGGATTAATATACTCAAACGATCTACGTGAAATTCCTGAAGAAGAAATACTAAACAAGTTAAAGTGACAAAATATTTACAAAGTCAACAGAATAATGAGAAAAGTAAATAACGAATTAAAAGAAACTGGATTAATTATCCCCACTTTTAGCTCAAGAGAGAGTAAGACCTTACATCCCACTCCCTTCAAAATGTAAAAATTGTTTACGTTTTGGCCACCACTTTAGTAATTGTAACAACAAAAAACTATCTATAGCATGCTCAAAAGAATTTCACATTGACTTAGAAAACAACAAAACTTGTTATGAACCACTGTCATGCATTAACTGTGTTGCAAACAACAAAGAAAATACAAACCATTCACCCACCAACAAAACATGCCCAGTATTATTAAAGGAAAAAGATATACAAGCAATAATTACTCTAGAAAAAGCAAACAAAAAACAGCTGTTCAGAAATAGAACGACCGAAACAAATCTACGTCATCCTAACATATACAAACTCACCACACCCCTCATCGATCTCAAATAACATACAACCAATCAATAACAATAAAATTCAACAAAATAGTGATAACAACAAAAACTCAAACACAACTACCATGCCTCCCCCAACGTCTTCAGTAACAACACGAAGCATGAAAAATTACTCTGACACATCCGATGTAGATACAGAAACAACCAGCAATTCATCACAAACCAGCAATGTAAAAGATGTCGAAAAGGTACAAATTCTTCAAACAAACACATCAAAAGGGTTAAAGAAACAAGCAGAAGCCGCAAACAAATGTCAAAAAAACAACTATATTTAACAACTTGGTTCTTGCGGGCGAGTTTGGTTTCGATTGGGTTTGATTGCGATTCGGCTAACCGGGTCGGTCTTGGTATCTTGGTATTATCAGTGTTCACTATTACAATAAGCATTTACTACAGATTATTAACACTAACAAATAACTATTAAGAACACTTCAGTTCATTAACCTTAATACACTTAAATTTAACTTATTTAACAATTTTTCATACACATATAATGACCCTTAATATTATTCAACAGTTCGAATCTAACTCTCTTTAAGAACGGTCGTGTAAAAAATTAAAGCGCTTAGAGTACAACTATTTAAAATTAAAAACAAGTGTATATTTTTGTTTTTGCAATTGCTTATTCTTGATCTCATTTGAACTCACGTGGTAGACAATCCAGCTTAAAATAGGAATAAAAATTTAGCGATGGCCCGAGGGGCCAAATTTTTATCAAAAAGAAAGCTTGTGAACAAGAAGATGACAAAACTTCTTCCGGGTTTTGTTAACCCGAACATTGCGTCAACTTCAAGCAACAGATTTAGCCTGCTTGCTGGCCTCAATGATATGGACGTAACTCCCGTATCAAATATTAACGATGTTAAGGAACACAAACCTCCATCCATTGTTGTAGAAGCTAACGCTTCATTTACAGAAATACAAAAGCTGCTTGGTAAGGATTGTATTTTCAAACGTACTTCAATTGGTACCAAAATTTTTGCTCCAAGTAATAAAATGTACGAATGCTACAAACAAATACTTAAAGAGAATAATATGGAGTTTCATTCTTATGGCTCCAAAGAAAATAGGTTATACACCACCTTTTTACACGGTTTACTCCACATAAGCTCTGAGGAAATCTCCAAGGAGTTCAAAAACTACAACCTATCCCCTTCTTCCGTAACTGAAATAGTCACCAAATTCAGTTCAAACAATAATACAGTTTATAAAGTTCAATTTGTTCGTAAAAATTTTAATCCAACTGCCTTAAAACATGTACGAACAATTTCCATATTATAATTTCTTTGAAAAAATACAAATCGAAATCCAGGAGCAGACCAACTCAATGCTGGAACTACTTCATGTATGGCCATGGCGGTGAACATTGCCATCGAAGTGCTGCGTGTATGATATGTGCAGAAAAACATCATACAATTGTATGAAAAAAACCAGCTGTTTTTACATGCTTTAATTGCAAAAAACATGGAAAAGAGAGAACTGATCACTCTGCAAACGACATCAACTTTCCGTTACGTTCTCTCTATTTGGAAACTAGAACAAGAGTTACTTCTAAAAGTCCGAATAAAAGCAGACAACAACAAAATTTTTCATTCCAATCAAAGGTTGATTTCCCAAATTTAAGTAACAACAACAAAAATTGTAACAATAACATCAATAATAACAGCAAAGTTATATATGCTAACCAGCTGAAAACAAACAACGATTTATTTAGCATTGATGAGCTTTTTGATATATTCACTACAGCTATGGATGATTTGCATAGGTGCACTTCAAAAGTACAAAAAATCAAAGTTGTAATGTCAATGGTAAAATACGCCCATGGATTATACTAATAATTTAAACGAATTCAAAATGCTTCACTTGAATGCTAATGGCATTTCAAACTTTTCTAAATTAAAACAATTTGAGATACTAATTGAAAGAGAAAATATTAAAATAGCGTCTTTGAGTAACATTTTTTTCAGAAAATCATAGACCCTATTTTAAGAATTATTATTTATATAGAAGTGACAGAACAGATTCAAGAGGAGGAGGAGTAGCTCTGTTAATTCATAAATCTGTCGCTTATAAAAACCTCTTTATATCAAACACCTCATCAATCGTAAACATCTCAATTGAAGTTATTATAAATAATAGACCTATTGTTGTATCTTCGTTTTATTCACCAAGATATACCCATAACTTCTGTGCTGATATCTTGAACCTAACACCTTCCACCAAAGAATATATTATGTTTTTGGTGACCTAAATGCCAAACATTGTTCTTGGAATTGCCGTTCAAATAATACGGCAGGAATCGCACTGAACAATCTAGAGCATCAAGCAATTTTTTCATACACTATCCTAATAGTCCAACCCTATTCCCCCATCAACACAATCGCGAAGCATCCACAGTCGATATTATTTTAAGCTACTCCGCTTTAAATATAGACGTAAAAACAATGGATTACGAAATACCATCAGACCATCGCCCCATTATATGTAATCTTAAAAGATCGATGCCCTTGCAGGTTGACCTCAATTAGTATGATTATAGTGCAACCAACTGGAATATTTATATGAATTTTTTAGACTAAAAAATCACGTTATATTCGGATATATACAATACCAAGGCAGTAATTGATCAGGAAATCCAAAAATTTATAAATGTAGTTTTCGAAGCAAGGGATGTGCCTACACCTAAAATAACTCAACAAAATAATTACACATTACCAGAAAGTACTGTGAAATATATAAAACTAAGAAGAAGCTTTAAAATAAAAAGCCAACGATCTTCAAATGTAGCCGAGCAAACTTTTTATAATCAATGTACTAAGTTTCTAAGCAACATGATTGATAAAAGTATTAATTCGGAACGCAATAATTATCCAATTTAAAACCAGGTGATAAATCATTCTGGAAAATACGCAGGAACTTGCGAGGAAAGCGAAAAAATCAAATCTCTTTAAAATTGGAAATACAAAAATAACATCTGATAAGGGCAAGGCTGAAATCCTGGCAAATACATTTGTCCAAGCAAATAACCTCACTTCGAACTACAACCACTCAGCGGATACATTAATAAATTCAACAGTAAATAATTTTAAAAAGGAAAATCCTAGTTCTGAATCAGCTACTTATACATCTCTTGAAGAAGTAATGAATATTGTCTCATCAATAAAACCCTAAAAATCCCCTGGTTTTGACAATGTTCCGAACCTGCTCTTAAAGAAACTACCACTTAAAGCTCTAAAATTACTGGTTATATATAATATTTAACAGCTGCATCAAACTCAACTATTTCCCAAACCATTTCAAAAATGCTAAGGTTATAGCTATTAGCAAACCTAACAAGCCTAAAAATAACCCAAACAGCTACAGACCTATCAGTCTATTAAGTAACTTTGGTAAAATATTTGAAAAAATTCTACATTGAAATTGAAAAAATTAATATTATTCAATGGAATATTAACGGATTTTCTAATAATTATAATGAACTGATGATCCTCATTAAACGTTTTAACCCGAAAATAATTTCACTATGGGAAACCCATATTCACGTCAACACAATTTATTCAACACCTATTAACTATACTCTTTATAAAAGTAAACAAAAAATTGTGTGCATAAAAAAAAAGAACTTGAAACAATTTTAATTTTAATTTGTGAAAAATGTTCAATGTACTTCTTTTAACTGCGGAAGAACACGACCGACGTAATATGTTGCGGGTTTATCGGAGAAGACTTCGGGATGCAACTGATCCCTTTGATATGCCGGATAATAGATTCCGTGAACTTTACCGGCTAACCAAAACAACAGCAAATATTTTGCTGACAGAATTAAGCCCGCACATGAACAAGGGCTTAAGGAAGACCTTTATTCCACAGCCGCTTCGAATGTGTGCAGCCCTACATTTTTTTGCAACGGGCTCATTTCATAGAGACATCGGACAGGACTTTGCAGCTTCTGTAAGTAGATCAGTCGTATGTCGGGCTGTCCAAGAAGTAGCAGAAATACTGGAGCAAAAACTGATGCCGAAGTGGATTAAGTTTCCAAATATTGACGCATACGCATATACATATGAGTATATTACTTAAATGACTTTAAAGGTTTTATGAGGAGACCGGTTTTCCTGGAGTGATTGGCGCTTTGGATTGTACACATGTGCGTATCAAGCGACCAAAAGGAGAAGTGGAGAGCTGTTATCTTAACCGAAAAGTATATCATTCCAAAAATGTGCAGTTGGTTAGTCCTATTCTTACCTAAGCGTTTTTATATAAGAAAAAAAAAAAGAAATTAATTAACTATCATATTTAGATTTGCGATTTTAATTTAAAAATTCTTGGTGGATTTGCAAGATTTGGTGGAGCAGCACATGACTCCTATATATGGGAAGCTTCCCGCATAAATGCATTGTTGCAGCAAAGGTATGAGACGAACAATGCGAATAATTCTTGGTTGTTAGGTATGTATGTCGCTTAAGTCAAGTTTACGTTCACATAAAAATGTATACATGTTTTATATTCTTTTTATTGTTTAAAGGTGATTCAGGTTATGCCCTACGCCCTTGGGTAATTACACCTTATCGGTCTTCAACAAACGAAGACCAAAAGCGATTCAACACTATACACGCCAAAGCAAGAAATTGTGTTGAACGACTTAACGGTGGTTAAAATCAACATTTAGATGTTTGTCAATTGGGCTACACACAACACCACAGACTGCTGGAAAAATTATTAATGCTTGCATTACACTACATAATTTTAGACAGGCCCATGGCTTATTAGTGGAGGATGTTATTCTAGACCAATATCAAGTTTCCAACGATATTGGAAATAGCGATGAAGCTGAGTATGCAGAACCACTCCGAGAAGCTTCACGTCTGCGAGACAGACTTAGAGATAACTTTTGTCGTCAAAACTGACTATTTCAAAAGATTACCAATATTACGAATATTGTCAAAGTACTAAAGGTAAACTCTAAAATTTTATCTTATCTTAATGTTATATTAAAACTTGCGTATGTTCCACAGAATCCGAAAAAAAAATCCTTTAAAAACTTAAATTTTACAGTAGTGACAGATGATGGTGTTAAGAAGAATGTACCGGCTTTGGTAATTATTGTTTTTTTTTGTAAGTTTTATAAATGCTATAATGTTTATTGGTTTCCTTTATAGGATAAACATTGGGCTCCTCGCTCAATATTTACCAATGATACTAGTTTAGTGATGGCAGGGGGACACTTTAAATCCAGTGCAGCTTTACAAGAATGGCACCATGAGGCTGATAACTTTAAAATTAATTTGGAATTTCTTTTGAATCTTACACATTATGAGTAAGTTAATATATTTTCCTACTGCGTTGATCTGCAAATCCCGTTTTTTAGATTTTGGTCTTATATGTTTTATCGGAAATCCGCCTTGGGTTCTATGGTGTCCTTTCTGCAAAAAACAACTCCTTTTTATATAAACATATGCACAAATCCTCCTATTGATCATACCCAAGATCTTTATGAAACTATACTCAATTTAGTTATGCACATAATATGCCGCATTTCAATACCAATGCTATTTGACTTATTGGTGGCTGTGGGAACTCTAAGTTTGAAAATTCTTCATTCAATGTAAACTGCTTGATACTCTTCTCAATATTGAGTCAACTTACAAAAGAGATATAAGAACAGCTTTAGCCTTTTTTCGTGCTGTCTTTCGTTCTATACAAACCCAAATAGAGAATGAAGGATTTGAGGGAGCTGGCGGTTTACCAGATGATGTGAGCTGTGAGACACCATTTGACGATGTCGCTTTGTATACTTTAGATTGTGCATTTACCTTAAATGTAATGCTGGATGTATGTCCTGCTGTAAGTATAGCCAACTTTTATGATAACACGCTGCCATTTTTGTGCAAGAATATTTTTCTGATTAATGAGGGGGCTAAAAGTTTACTATGATTATATTATGCTCGTTTGCAGCTTTTGAAAGCGTTTCGTAGTATTGCCTACTCATATATCGAAACGGTCTTATCAAAACCGTAAGTACTTTGCTAAAAGTTTCGTAAAACTTTTAAGAAACATGTTATCTTAAAGAGAATTAAAATTTAATTCTCATTATTCCGTGGGTTTAGATATAGAAATATTAAAGCAAGCTTGCAGTGATTTGTGAGTATGCATTAAAAATTTAAAAAAACATGTCTAAATATATTTGTTTTCTAGAGATTCTATTAAAGCCAACGTTATGGTACAAGGTTATAAAAATGCTACGATGGAAACCATAAATGATTTACAAAATCTAATAAAACATCAAGTAATTATTGATACGAATGCTAAGACCATCAAAACGGATCCTAAAATTGAGCTGAAAGAAAAGGTTACAAAAACCAACACTAAAAACCGTGCGAAGAGAGATGTTGAGTTAGAAATTGCTATGATATTGGATTGGGCACTGGTTTTATTAAATGGCTTTGATCTCGGTGTGCTTCTAGTGAAGAAGCTATAGCGGCGGTATTGGAACACAATTTGCCACCTGATTTAGATCAAATGTTAAAATCCAGAAGACGCAAGAGCTCGTTATGAAGCTGTCTGAAACTTTAATAAAATTACTTAAAAAGTGCATATAAGTACTTAAAAAGTACGTATATAAGTGCTTAAAAGGTGCATATATAAGTACTTAAAAAGTGCATATGTAAGTACTTAAAAAGTGCATATATTAAGTGAATATTGTCTCAGAATGATTTACCTTTATCCTTATCATCATACTCCGATATTGTTAAAGTTTCAGTATCATTCAAGTTTAAGGTGTGTGTACCAACGCTATGCTATTAAAGCTATTAATCGCTTCAAATAGTCAGTTGATTGATTAATAAAAACATCAATTAAATGTTAAATTAATAATGCAATTGTTTAACTTAAAAAAATTGATTAATTAAAAAAACATTTTATTAATTGATAAGACAATTAACTGAATTGGTTAATTAAAAAACCAAACAATTTATAATTAAAAAGCCATTAGAGTTCAATTATAATGATTGATTTGTTAAAAAAATAATTTATTCATTAAATATTATTAATTCGATTAATTAAAATACAAATAACTAAATAAGTTAAAAAATGTATACCTTTAATAAAATAATAACTTAATTAAATGAATTTAATAAACAATTAATTTAAAATCAACCATTTTTAAGTCTTTTGAGCCCAAAAGGCCCCCACTGAATTTTGGTTGATTTTTTTTATTAATTAATCAACTGATTATCTGATTTATAAATTAATTTATTAATCAATCAACTGATCATCTGATTTATAAATTAATTTATTCCTTTATTATACTGTGGAACATGTTCGTGGCCATTGTGAAAGTACTAAGTCAGTATAGAAAATCCTCCAAAAAAGTTCTCACCTCCCAGAATGGCTGTTATACTATTTAAAAAAATAACTTTACTGATTCAAATAATCAGTTGATTGTTTAATTTAAAAAACAATTTAATTAAAAAAAAAAATAATTAGAAAATTGAGTTTTATTATAAACTCAATAATTTAATTTAAATAATAATCTATTTATGAAATAAAGATTAATTAAATTCAATATATTTTCAATAATTCAAAAATTAAAAATTATATATCAAGAAAACATGTTAATTAATTTTACCCCGCGTAAAGAACTTATGGATCACATAGGAATAATTTTTAACTTTATCAAAAAATGGATTTATAAAATTATATTTTTATAGTATAATATACTAATATAATATACTATATTATACAATTTATACAGTTTTGTTTAAACTTTTACGTATACGTGAATTTACAAAATTAGCTTATTAATTAAATAAATAAATACATAAATTTATTAATAATATTAGATAAAAAAAATTAATCATTTATTTAAACAATTTATCATTTTATTAATAAATTTATTCATTAAATATTTTTTTTTAACAGATTTTATTTATTTTTCCAGCGATAATGATAATGATTTTTTTTTAGTTCTTGAATTACTATTTTTTTGTTATTGAAATTATACAACATTTACTAAAAAATCATTCGAACAACTAAAAAAAATTAATACATATTTTCAAAATTGATACAATAAAATTTGTGATTGTGACAAAACTTTTACTACACATGCGCTTTATCTATTTTGCATTTATTATCTGTTAGGAAAAGATTAAGAATCAGCCTTAAAAAGGATCAGTTTAAGTGTGATCCGTTGAATCATACAAATTTCATGTTCACTAAACTCTTTTCAAATTCGCCTGACTTCATTAAGCTAGATTCCAGTGCATTTATTTTTAGATATATATTTTTTATATATAATTAATCGTCATTTAACTGTTTACAGTTTTTTAAAAATTAATATGAAAGAAAAATATTAAAAAAGAAAAAACAATTCTATAGAATTAAAAAAATTACAGTGTACACATACATGCATAAATAAAATGGTTCCGAAATATATCTGATAAATATTTTGCATATCAAAACAAGAAAAATTAAAACAGGCCGCCAAAAAATACACAAATATAATAAATAAATTACAAAAATTACTTGGTATTAAACAAAATTAATTAAAAAAAAAAAACATTTATACGTATATTTGCTATTTTTAACATCTTCTGCCATAATTTCTGGAGCAGATCATGATCAGATCATGATAATAATAATTTTCAATAAAAATGCAATTTGAATTATCGTAACAATAACAATTTTATTTAATAAATAAAAAAAAATAAAGACAACAAAACAAAAAGAATTACTTTTCTTATTATATACATTTTATGTTATTACCTTAAGCGTTTTTTTTTTTCAATTCTAATTTAATTTAACAACAATAAAAAAAAATAAAGATAAAACAAAAAAATAATCCATATTTATATTATATATAAATACATATGTTGTTAATTTAAAAACAAGTTGAACCTTTGGTCCAGCTTGGATAACTTTTCCAAAATTTCCTCATTTTGTCTTTCAATTCTTGCCAATTTGGAAACGAGTTTAGCATGCATCTGCCTCTATTCGTGCAAGGCCTCTTTATATTTGGATGATGTTGAAATTGGTGATTCATTAGACACCAACTTTATCTTTTTTTCTATTGGCGGCTGGAAAATTTCCTCACCATCTAGAATCTCTATAGACATCACAGATTCCTAAAAAAGTGTTTCAATAAATTAAAATATATGTACATACATTTAATATTTATAAAATTATTTTACATTAAGGCATTGAAATTCTACTCCTGCTTCTCGTGTAACAGAATCACCATCAACAGCATCCACCGTAATAATGCCGAGAATTTGCTCCTCAAAAGAGTTCAACTCTCGGGGTACGTCCTTGAATGAACCGCCACCGGTTTTATTCATAAAGCTTCTTCTTGCATTTACTTGCTTTTTTACGGCAGATTTTAAGTCAAGCCAACACTATGAAAAAAACTTTTATAATCTTCTCTGCCAATATGAAACAAATTTTAACCTACTTTTTCCACTGCTCTACGGACTTATCGCTGCCTCCCACGGAATTTAAAGATAATCGTAGAGCTTCCCACTTCTCCTTACAACTATTATTGGAGTTAATGCCTCCAAATTGTCCTCTGGCAAATTCCAAATTGGAAGACATGTAGTCCACAAGTTTTTTTTTTAATTTGGGAAATTCGTTGCACTTTCTGAATAATTGCAAAAAAAAATTTAAATGTAAATACTAAAAGTAAAATATAAATAAAAAATTAACATATTTTTTTACCTTTTCTCCAATATTCGATGCCATATTATATATATATATATATATATATATTTTTTTTTTAAAGCAACTGAATTTAAAAACTTATCTCGCATAGATTTCAGTTGTGAGTGAATTTGACAGTTCAATTTGAAATCTTTTCACATGCCTACTTTACAGAAACACTTTCTTCTCATTTTTCCAATAAATGTGAGAAAAAACGTTACGTGACAGATAGTTCTCACAAAATAAAGTTACAGAACCAGTCGAATGCGAGAAACAATATTTTGTGTCAATTCGCAACGTTTTTGTTTCATTTTTATACGTTCCATGTGAAAACTTTCCGATGTGAGAGTTACAGAACATAGCTACAGGATTGTTTCGGCATATATCCCGCCTAATAAAAAATTTACCAAAATGAGCCTGTAGGAACGTCTTAACACCAACGCACCAGTACTTGTTACTGGGGACTTCAATAGTTGGCACTCATTGTGGGGGTTACTATCTAACAATATGAGAGGTAATATTCTTGTCAAATTCATTACCAGATCTAATTACATATTACTAAATGATAATTCTCCCACCCTCTTCAACACCCATTCTACTTTATCAAACGTCAATTTAACCTTTTGCTCCGCCTCCCTTGCAACCCATGTTGAATGGAGCATCGAGAAAACCCTATACGGAAGTGATCATTTCCCCATAGCAATATCTCTTTTCCCCTATAACCGTGGTGATACTAATAAACCGAAATGCAAACTAGATAACGCAAATTGGCAGTTATACAAAAATCTCTGCATTGAATGCCAGTCGAAAAGAGAAACTAGCGAAAATATCAATAAGGAAATGGCAAATGTTAGCAAAATTATTTTGGAATCGGCAAATAGAGCAATTGTCAATGGTGGAATTCGAATCTAGAGGAAGAGAATAAAAAATCAATTTTGGAACATATTTAAACGTGATATAACCACAGTGCACCTACTTAATTACAAAAGAGCTAACGCCCATCTTAGAAGACAAATAAGAATATCCAAGGGGGAGTCTATTTTGGACTCCACGTCCACAATCAATCCCTCAACTAGTCTGGGGAAAATATGGTCAATTATTAGAGATTTTACAGGGTACAAATCGAGAAATGGTATTCATTGCATTGAGTCTACATATAATCCTGATGATTTTCTAACCAACAACTCTGAAATAGCGAATGAAATTGGGAACTTCTAGTCCCTCAATTCGCTTGATTCAAATTTTCCACATGAGTTTAATAGGCACAAATCTGATCTGCTCAATAACATACCACTATTTGTACCAAACCCAGAGGCTTCTGTTATTGAGGAGCATTTGAACCTCCTTGAACTCCAGTCAGCATTGAGTAAGGTAAAGGGAAAACCTCCGGGAGAGATGGGATCTCTTACCCAATGCTTAAACACTTACCACTTGAAATGAAAAACCGTCTATTAAAGCTCTACAACAATATTTTTGAGAATTTTACACCTCATCAATTAAAAATGAGCATTATTATTCCTATATACAAACCTGGGAAGGAAAAAACGTCACTTACAGACCGATTTCATTAAAGTCTTGTCTTGTCTCGCCAATAAGCTCTGGTGATTCTTAACAAATTATAAACTACTCAATAGCCGGCAGTTTGGCTTTATACGTGGTAGATCAACAATAGATAGTCTACTCTACTTAGATTATCATATTACGAACAATCTATCCAAGGGTAAATACACGACCATAGTATCGTTAGATTTTGAGAAAGCTTTTGATAAAGTCGGTATACAAACTATCGTTGATCAACTACTACACTGGGCAATAGGCGCACGTATTATAAAGTACATTAAAAATTTCATGACCAACAGCAAACTTTCGGTTAGAATTTGCAACCAATCAAAATGTTATCCCACAGTGTTCGCCATTATCAGTTATCTTGTTTCTTATAGCTTTTAACAAGCTTAGTTCGATTATAGAGATGACCAGGGAAATTGATTGCACGGTCTACGCTGATCAGTAATCAATCTAGATGGTTTATTTAATAACATCGATCAATGGTGTAAGAGCTCCGGTGCGTCCTAATAGATAGCTAAATGCAAATTCATATATATATTTCGTAAGAGAGAATGTAAATGTACCATTACAACTTCAAACTATCAACTAACCGAAGTTGATAGCCTGAGGGTATTGGGTTTACATCTGAGCAAAAGATACACATGGAACACACACATTGATAACCTCGTGAAGTCCTTAAATGGATCTTTGAACATTATTAAACGCCTATCGAGCCATAAATTAAACTGCAACATATTAAATTTATTATCGATTATAAACGCATTGATTATATCCAAAATAAGATATACTTTACCCTTTTTCGGATTTTCTTCAAAATCCAGGCTAAGTAAATCAAACACACTATTGAACTCAGCAGTCAGGAACTATCTTGGTACAAAACCCTGCAGAAACATGTTACATGAATCAAACATACCATGTTTGGAAACTCAATTAAATATTGTTTTAGCAAAGTTGTCTAGTGCATTCCGTACAAAACCTAACAAATTACTTAACTCCATCTTGGAGAAGATCACCAAATCCAGGAGAAATCCAAAAATTTATTCCATTATTGCTAGAATAAAGGCAAATTGCGACACTCTTGGAATTCTAGTAAAATCATTTAGCACTAAAATCAGAAATTACCCCCCGGGGTTTCCTAATCAGAATAAAGTAAATACCTCACTCCATATATTCAACAAAAGCCAACATAATTAATCTATATTTCTCACTTTGTTCAAGCAACTTCGGGAAGATCTACCTCTTCACAAATTTATATTTACAGATGGATCCCGATCAGAGAACTTAGTAGGATATAGTGTTGCAACTAATCGCAAGGTTATAATAACCTCAAACGTACCAGCATATAGCTCCATTCCATCTGCAGAATCGATTGCCAGGGAATAAAATATGTTGGCCCCAAGAGAGGGAAGTACGCAATATGCTCTGATTCTCTATCGGCCCTGACAATGATTATGAATATTTCCAATAACAACCCCTACGTTTCCTACATAAGAAATCCTTTGATACATAGAAAAAATGATATAACTCTTGTTTGGACACCGGGTCATTGTAACATTGAAGGAAATGAATACGCTGACAGCGTAGCGAAAAATGCCCTAATATGTACTGAAATATATCAAATATTACAACGCCGAACATGATGACACCTAATCTCTGACCTCGCATTGGTACAAAACTATTAATAAAGATAAGTTTAATTTTAGAAAATATTTTAACTGTCAAATAAACAAACTTAATCGAAGGGATTTAGACACATGGCCCTTTGATAAACATTTCCAACATACCTACATGTAACTGTAACATTATATGTCCTTCATCCCATGAACATATCCTATCACATTGCCCCCAGTACCAAAATATAAGACAACAAATATGTAAAAATGAAAACCGTTTATCCTTGATATTCGATCCTACTAAAAAAAAAACTCAAATCTATTACTTTATTTAACCTAAGATTATTACAATGAACTTAAGTTGAGCTTAAAGCCTAGGTAGCTATTGCTCAATATATAGCAATTAGCTTATAATTTTAATTGTAAGTTATTTATGTAAATAAATAAAAATAAATAACTTTACGTCAAAAATCAACCCAAACTCCTCCGCCCAAAAAATGTGGAGCGATATGAAACGTATAACGGAATGAACCAGGTCTAATGTCATAAATCACCTACAATCAGGCTCAACTACAATTTCATCTTCAGTCGATATTGCAAAGTGTTTTGCTAAACACTGGTCAGCACAATCGGAAGACTCAAATTTCACGTCATGCTTTCAAAAACACAAATCCAATTTCATGAACTACCACTACAATCCGCAATCATGCAATAAATATGCCAACAAAATTGAAAACCTAATCAATGCTATAGAGATTGAAATCGCTTTAAATTCAACGACAGGTAAAATGCCTGGCGATGACCGCATTTTATGAAATGGATATGCCGATGTTGAAAAATCTACCTCTCTCAACAAAAAATGATATCTGTTCACTTTTCAACTACATTTTTTATCCAAAGTCTTTCCTCAAGCTTAGAAAATTGCGACGGTCATACCAATACCAAAACCCAATAAAGACCATCACTCCGTTGCAGGTAATCGACCAATTTCTCTTTTGCCATGTATTAGCAAAGTTCTAGGAAAAATAATTGCCCAACGTCTAATGTGGTTCGTAAAAACAAATAACTTAATCACACCCAAACAATCTTTATGAGAAACAAGGTAATAATGACGTCCTTATTTATCTCCAACACTTTATCTCAAAAGCCTTATCTAATAAAAATCACGTAAGCATACTTTCCACCGACTTTGAAAGAACTTTCGACCGGATTGGTATTTACGTTATCCTAAAACAATTAAGGATTGGAAAATAGGAAAAAAATATGTATTTCATAATCAAAAATTTCTTAAGTAACAGAAAATTCAAAGTGAGAATCAATAGTCAAATTTCTCAAACATTTCCTCTACATAATGGTATCCCACAAGGATCACCACTCTCCTTAGTACTTTTTGTTATAGCCTTCAATAAATTTAGTAAAATTCTCTCAACCCAAAAACACATTGAACATGCCATTTATGCTGATGATGCTGTTATATTTACAAAACATAATGACAATAATAAGGTACAAGAGATTTTCTCTAACACCCTAAGAAAAATTATAGAGTGGGACCTAATATCAGGTGCAAAGCTATCTATAGAAAAATGCAGTCTACTTCACATCTGTAAAAAACATCACTGCAATAACTTCGATATTGAATATAACAACGATTGGAGAAGAGTGATTGCGCCATGTCGGTGGAGAAGAAGAACAACTGAGTGGGACAAAATTTATTTACAATTACATTTATTTTGCATTTTTTTAAATAATTAATTTTTTTTTTTAATTTTTAATATAATTGTTTACAAACGGTATTATTGCTTTGCTGACAATAACCTAGTTTGTGTGCAACTCATCCCTTGTGATGGATGGCGATGTGGAAGATGATGGTACATTTGCAAGTTCAGTCGATGGCTGTGCTAATGTGGACAAAGGTGATATTGGAAATTACTTTAAGAAAACAAGATTGGATGGTGCAAACACGCCAATTAAGTTGAGCTTGCAACCTCTGGTTCCTGATACAACGAAATACAACAAATTTCAGATATAAGCTGATATTGATGTACAACATAATGACATAGACATCGGTCGAAAAAACGCCTCAGTCAAGGATACAGCCTCGAATTCAAAAAAGGCACCGGTAACGACCGGTAACTCATATTTTTATACAACGTAAATATAAAACATCTAATGAAACAGCGGGAAGCTAAAAACCCTAAAATAGTTTTCAAAATAAAAAATTTTAACAAACACAAAAGCAAGCTTTATCTTTCAGATGTTGCAGTTCACTCTGAGATGATGACAATATTGAGGGAGAAAAAATTAGCGCATTTACATTACCCCGAAGGAATTGAAACAAATGTCACTGGTTCTACGCGGATTGTATCACACAATAGAGGTAGAGGAGACAAAACATATCTTAGTCGAATTAGTTGGTGTAGTCTCAAAGGTCTCCAAATTCTCAACTCCCTTTGCAACAAAAAATAATTCAAACACTGGTCTGTTCTTAGTAACATTGGTTCCAGGGAAAAAGCTGGGTGATGTAGCTCACATAAAATATTTGCTGAGTCAATCTATTGTTTGGGAAAAGCCCAGGAATAAGGGCCAGGAAATTCAATTCAGAAGATGTCAGCACTGGGGACATATAGCGCGAAACTGTGCATTAGAATTTAATTGCGTCAAATGTGATCGGAAGCACCTCCCTGGAGAATGCCTCCGTAACCAATTAACTAACTCTGATCCATGTTATGTTAACTGCAAAGAGAATGGTCACCCAGAAAACTGGAGGGGTTGCCTAGCTTATAAGAAATATGTGTTAGAGAGATCGTATGGGGAAAGCTCGAGAGGGAAAATCTACTGCTACCAATAACATTAATAAATTGTTTAACGTAAGCAGCCCAGGAAGAAATTTTTAATAGGTTCCGTATTATGGGCGCAGACTGCAGAATGGCAAATAACTTTAACGGCTTCATTTGAGGAGGTGACCTAAACGCCAAGAGTCACACGTGGGGTGACTTAACAGATAACTGCAATGGAAAGTTCTAAATGATTGGATACAAGACCACCCCTATGACGCTTTTCGTATATGTGATAACGTACCATCATTTACTAATGGCTCATCTTTCCTACACCACTTCTTGATTGACGCTAGTGTAATTAACACTGAATTTCCAAATTATAATATCTCAAGTCTTTCATCGTTCTCAGACCACTATCCTCTGAAACTACAATTAAATTTAAATTTTTCAGAATTGGTTCTACGCAGTCCACATATTTTTACTTCCTACAAAAACACCAATTGGGACCTCTTTAGACGTGATATGAGTTCTTCACCACTCAGTATTATGCCACCTATTGATAAAAATTTGCATAATGACGAATTAAACGAATTTATGATAATCTTTAACACAGCTCATAATTCACATTCTGAGAAAATTGAATATTCGGGCGGAAAAGTTCCGTTATCGGAGAATATTAAAAAATTCTTTACTGTTAAACATCGCTGGCAAAAAGATTTGAAGAAAATTTATCATGGAACTGGCAAAAGATTGAGTAGGAAATATAACGTACTGTCTAAACAAATACAATTTCTAGGGATAATTATTACTGAGCTTGTAAATATGTAGCAGTCAAAAAACTTCACGGAAGATTAAAAACCATAAAACTGAGCCCATCTGCATTTAGAGAGGTTTATAGAATGGTGGGCAAACAGAAAAATCCGTTCTGCCAACAAATTTCTCACAACAACACCATCGTTACAAATGATGCTGAAATAGCTGAACACTTTCAAAGTTACTATTACATGGTTTGTGCAGAAAAAATACCTCAAATTCCTTTTGAAAACCTGGAACAACTTTTTTCCTCCAGCATTAATGCTCTGCCCCCGCAAATATACTCGTTCGATATTTCCTTCAGCTCCTTGGAGTATAAGAACCTTTTTCATTTTTCGAAGCCGATAAAAGTTAGGGAGATAATCAACAACGTGAACAACAAGGAATCTAGTAGCTTTGATGGTATCTCCAATTTTTTCATTCAACACAACATGCGCTGATGAACTTTCGTACCGATATTATTAGTAATCTAAGAGAGAAAAAATGTACCGTTGCTATCTCCTTGGATATAGAAAAAGCTTTTGATTCGACTTGGCATAGGGGCATTTTATTCAAATTAGAGCAGCTCAATGTTGATCCCTTTTTAATAAGAATGGTTTTGAGTTTTTTCGCTTTTATTCAACATCTTCTAAAGCAATTCGATATGCTGACGACTGCTTGATTTATTCCCATTATGAATCTCCTTCTCAGGCGTTAAAAAATGCAGCCCATTTAAATATTATAAATCTTTACTATAAAACATGGGGTATAAAGATTAATGTTAAAAAAAAAGGCAATTTGCATCAGAAACACCTCTGGAAAATGTTCGATATCTGTAGTTCCGCAGAGCAAACTGTTTGCCATTTCCTTGGATGGCATAGATATACCGTTCAAGTCCAGTATTAAATACCTGGGCGTAAATTTCGACAAAATGGTGCAATTTAATAAACATGGTCGGCAAATGTTGAGAAAAGCCAAATGATTTTCCGGCATGTTTAGCAGTTTGCTAAATAGCAAACATCTCCCTTAGAAAACAAAACTTCTCTTATATAAAGTAGCGATCAGATCATCGTTGATATATGCTTTCCTAATCTGGTTCTCTATATCACCGATAGTGGCCAAAGAACTGGAAATTTTTGAATGCGAAATTCTGAGGAAGTGTCCATGTAGAAACTACGAGAGCCCTACAAAACCTTTTTCGAACATATTTGTCTACGATAACGCCGCAGTTACTCCTTTTTGGAAATATGGTCTACAACTCCAGAGAAAATTTGTAGAAAAACTATACTCCACGAAAACTGCTTCATGTCCGAAATTTTTGGAGCTTAAAATGACATCAGTTGGTCCATGTACTCTTACATGTCCCCTATTGGTATAATGATGGAACCGTCAGAGGACATCCCTCACAACGTACCTGACTTCTATGGGAAATCCACCTCAGGCTCCCATAGGGGCTAAAAAAAAATCCGATATTTATTGATTATAGAGTAATTAGTTTCATGGTATGCATATTCTTCTTCAAATTTGCTTACCGGTACTTTCGAATATAGTTTAGCATAACTCCCACCTACCGGCGATTATACTAAATTTTGAACCCCTACTCAACATGTACAACTCATTTAACACAGTTACTAAGATATCTATAATTAATATGCTCGTGTTTCAATATCTTATTTTGTAATCGATCTGTTGCCTAATTTTAAGTGTTACTAGATTTTTATGTTTGTTAAACAGATTACACTCTGTTCGATACCACAAATGCCGGGAGCATGTATTGTTCAATAACAAAACAAGATACTATTATTCACACCCAAATTTTATATGTAGCAAAGTTGCTTATCCATTCATTGTGTATTAGAACAAGACTTATATAGTTCTAAGCTTTATCATGTTATACTGTCGATTTGTATTTCAATTTGTAATGTAAAGATAGAAAGAAGCCTCAATAAAAAAAAATTTACCTTACTATAACAACTTTACAATAAAAAGAGTCCAACATTTACGCATTTTAGGACTAATTTTTGACAAAAGCTTTACATTTAAAGAACATTGTTTATCGGTGAGAAAAAGCTTAGACTCAAGATTAAGTATCATAAAATACCTAACAACAAAAAACTTTATGATCCACATTTCTACAATGATAAATATAACCAGGTCAACTATACTCGTAAAAATTGATTACGCACTTCCAATCTGTGGATGGTGTTCACCTTCCAATGTCAAACTAATTGAAGGACCATATCATACAGCAGTTCGTCGTAGCATCGGGGCTTTCAGGACAAGCCCCACAATTAACATCCTAACTGAAGCTGGAATGCCGTCTCTTAACTACCGAACTTCATACCGTACCTATAAACTAATACCTAGACTTTTTAGTCGGAACATTCTATTATTCCAGGAAGTTAGAAAAGCTATAAATTGTATTAGCTATAATTATATTATTTTATCTATGAACAACCTTCCAAAAACAACAACACCACCTGATGTATATCAACAAACCTTTATAAACTTAACCGATCACTTCTCGGGACAGAACTGGAATTTTCTAATTACGGATGGGTATAAATCAAGTGACTTTACTACTTTTGCTACTGTGGATCAAGACGGTAGCCTGATTAGCTCAGGATTTATCAATAACTACTACTACAATTATACAGCCGAAGCTCTAGCGATATTCCTTGCTGCTGAATTCGCCTCAAAAGCAGATATAAAACATATCTGTAGGACAGCCTATCATCTATTCTCGCTATACAAAATTATTCTTACGACTCACCAATTATAAATCAAATTAGAAATCTCTGCATCCAATATTTTAATGAAATCAAAATTATGTTGGTCCAGTCTCATGTCGGTATACCAGGAAACGTCGGCGTGACTTAGCGGCCGAAGAAGCAAAACATAGACCACTACTAAAACACCAAACCTGGGAAGCTCGTTATATAATAAATAACATTTCCTCCTTTTTGAAAATTTCAAACACTCAACGCTGATCAAACTATCAACACAATTACAAGAATATGAATCCTCTTGGTAACAAACCAATCTACCCAAAAAACTGTTCCAGAGAGAAACAACTACAATCGTTCGACTCCGAATGGGCCATTGCAATTTCCCACACAAATATCTATTGGAAAAAACAACAGTTCCACTTTGCACTACGTGCAACACGAAACTCGCCGTCACCCGCATCTTTCTAAGACGAGTGTACATCCTACAATCACACTAAAAAAAAATTTTCGGATCTATAATATAAAATTAATTTGCAAATTCATAATGGAAAACAGTATACAATCTTATACCTAAAATTATTCAATCTCCGAGTCGAAAGCCACTGCGGCTAATACTTCTTTTTCTACTTATATTAGTTGCAATAATTGTATTATATTAATTCATATATTTTTCTTAATGCGAAAAATAAACTAAAGCAGATTAAAAAAAAGACATGAAACTAAAAATCATCGTATGAATGCAATAGGTTTTTGGTAGCAGCTTCAAAAGAGAATTAAGAATTTTGAAACTGCTACCAAGAACCTATTGCATTCACACGATGATTTCTAGTTTCATGTCCTTTTTTTTAATCTGCTTTAGTTTATTTTTCGCATTAAGAAAAATATATGAATTAATGTAAATTCAAATTATCTTTTTATTTTTCAATTCAATTTATTTATCTGTTAAATATTATTTAAATTATTTCATTATAAGATTTCATCTTTTTACACATACTTAATAATTTATCACAATTTTTCACACTATATGCAAAAACCTAATTAATTTTAAATTTTTAAGAGTAGAATCTTTAGAATATCAGTTAATGCACGTCGCCCCCCAACATTTCAACATAATAAAATTTACACCAATATTTCCGTATTCGTTCCTTAGCAACTCAATTTTTCTGCATTAGTTGCAAAATAGTTTACCTTTTGTCTGAATTTTATTTTTTTGGGTCAAATAAATTTTGCAGCATTTTCATAAATGCAAAAATCGTATGGTCAAAGCAGCGGTGTCAGGTAGTTTGGCAATTTCATTAATTTTGGCACATTCTAAAAATAATAATAATGTAGAAATAAAAGCAGTTCTTTTTGTCTTTTTGGATCGAAGCAATAAAAATCAAACTCATTTTTAGTATTAAGAAACAAAAAGCACATAGTGCTGATGATAATAAACTTTCAATTAAAAAAACAACCAAGTGTTTTACTGGCGCCCAACGTGATATCCTTTTAAGGATCAAAAAACGGTTCACCATAGTGTGAAAAAGTGACAATCTTCATAGAAGATAAATCTTATTGAACAAGTTCACGGGAGCAAAAGTTGTATTCATTATGAACTGGCTTGCCAGAGACGTGGTACAATGGCCTATAACCTACCTCCAAGTGGTGCTCCTGGGCAACGCTAGGCAAAGCCAGTTAATTCTGGTGATTATTCTTAGCGGCTAAAGGTTAAGGAAGAGAAATGTCTGCCAGTGCAATCCCTTTACGGGGGATAACTGGTAGTTACTAAATTGGCTACTTAGTAGCGAAGCCTTACCAAAGGGCGCTAAATTTGGTACTGCGGGGAGATCGAATTGCCCAAAAAGAGGACTCTTCGACTTCTTGCGGATACCAAGCGAGCCATAGTACTGTAATCTGATAGCCGACTGGTGTATCGTGAAACATCCAACCAGGTGAAAAGGTTGTCACACCCCTTTAATATATGTGAGTCCAAGTTGAATTGACGGTATTGTTGGACCACATTACGAAAGTGGCACTAGAGGCTTTCGAATCTGATGTGCAGAGGAGATCGCTGTGTGTGACTAGTAGGGGTGGTTGTGGAGTGGAAGAGCTGGTATATGCGTTGGATGGAAATGCTGGTATATGCGGTGTTTGGGTGGCATGAGTGGAAGATGAGTCGCAAGATGAATCGGATGCAAGAATGTCGGATGTAGCATGAGTATATTTGACGATACAAGAGTGCGTAGAAATGGGTCAGAAAACAGTACTATGGTAAGCAAGGTCAAAGCAGAAGTCTTTGACGAATCTTTCACGATCTCATTGGGAACGGCCCCTCGGGGAGTTTCGCAGTGGCTTGTGGTGCCCGTATCGCGGGCAGATCGCAGATCGATGTGGAGGTGCATTCACCCAGGTGTTGCTAGCTCTAAAGCAAAAGAGTTTTAGATAGGCTCGACACAATAACAAAGTGTGAAGTGATGCCGTGAACATCACTCCAGCTTATAACCGTCTTATGGCGGGGCGAAGGCAAGACGCATAGTATCTCTCCATGTGCTAAGACCACCGTGTGGTTAAGTCGTCAAGACAGGAATGCACGTAAAACTCAAGAGACTGAACAAGTTCACATAGTGAAGCAGTGACTATCATTATAGAAATAAATAAATTAAAACAAAATTCATAAGAAATATTGTACCTAAGAATAATAAATTCTTTCTAAAAAAGTAAAAATTTGTTCGCAAAAGCACAAAAACGTTGTGAAAAATAATAAAATAAATAAAAGTTTCAAACCTGAGAAGAAACATAATATAGCAAAAAGTGCAGGCAGTCAGAAGTGCCACACATTTCCAAAAAAAACCAACATAATCATCTATACCAAAAGACAAATCAAATCAAATATAAATCATCTTTACCAATAAAGAAGACCAAAAATCACTCCAACGGTCGAAATCAACTTCAGCTTTCTCCGGAAAAGGCTTTTGAGGATTCAACACTTTGCCACTGCAATTTTCAACATGTTTATTTTTTTGTAAGTTCTAGATGTAAGAATTACACAGCCAATATAGTGGCTAATTTGTCAAAGTATTAAGTAATATAAAATAATTAAGATTCACTTCCACTACAATTCAAACGTAGATAAACTCAAAACTTTTAATTATAACAGTTTGGCATGGTTTTTTTTCCTTCAACAAGAATAAAAGTAAAAAGATTACCTTCTAAATTTGAAATGAGATTTACATAAAGGGGCTCCCAAATTGATCATTGCTTTCCCTAAGTTCATGTCAGGAACACAGGAAGCTCACGAAGAATTAGAAGACATTTTAGCTAGAAGTCTCTTGTGTTTAACGTGAGTACCCGTCTCGTTGACATAACCTCACGGTGCTCTGAACATTGGATCGGAATATGCGCCAACCACCGTCCCATTGTGTAGTGAACTACACTCCGGTACCAATTCAAGATTTGTGCATTTTGGCAACAAATCCCACTCTTTGGTGGGGAATCGAGGCCTACCTTACACACCTCTGCTGTTCTAGGGTCACAGCACCCGGTTGAATGCGCACCCATACACCCACCCTGTGGGTGAGTGTATAGGTACACAACTAAGGCCTTCTAGAAGGTCTTGGGTACACACGCATGCGTACATCCTGTGGATGTAAACACACGTGTGCGATCAAACCCTTCTTAAACGTCTTCTTTTGAAGACTTCACACGCAAAATCATTCGTACAACGCACTCTCTCATCATTCATAAGCACACTACTGACATCACAACCATCGTCCGTCAATACGACACCTAGAGAATCTAGGTCCCGTATGTCCGAGTAGAACGTGCATATGCACAAAATATGAAACCAGTCCTCGGTAAAAGGTCCACAGTCACACTCAGGCGTATAAGCCAAAGCTCTTTTATATAAAAATGCATTAAACGACCCATGGCCCGTAAGCAAAAAGCCCATACTCAGGCTAAAGCCAAAGTCTGGACGTTTCGCCACGAACGTCACATCGTGAATGAAGGAGTATGTAACCCGTCCATTGTCACTTCTGTCCCATCTATCTTGCCATCTGGAAACAACACACTCATTTAAGAGTGCCCTGCACTCCGTCCAGCTCCTACCACTAACGTCATCGTTAGTCATCCAATCATCCTGCAACAATGGCTGTCCTCTCTTGATCCTGTAGGCAATACTTTTACGTATCACCTCCAAGTCAAGAGGGGCTGCACCTACCAACACCTGTAAGGCCTCCGTGGAGACCGTACGACAACATGGCACACAAGCGAGCAAGACTACCCGTTGACACGACATGATTTTCAGCTTTCCTCTGGCAGTCGTGACCACGCTGGACCACACCGAGGAGCCATATGTTGCGCAGGCAACAAATAGTCCACGGTAAATGGTCCGCATAGAACGCCTGCTGAGGCCCCAGTCATTCCTAAGAATGCGCCGGACACATCCCACCACACCAGTCAATTTCGCCTTGACACGCTCGAGATGAACCAAGAAGTTCATACGCTCACGCATTGTTATCCCCAAGTACTTGACCTCAGTCGCATACTTAAGACTAACGCCATTGGCCCTAACAGTTGGAGGTCGATTTAGCGATAATCTGCCCTTGAGCAACATCATTACAGTTTTGTCCATTGCTACATCTACTCCTACTTGTCTACTCCAATCGCAGACAATCTGCATGGCTTCCTCCCCCTTCTCTCCAGCTCAGCACGAGACTGGCCTTCGATAAGGACGAGCAAGTCATCCCGATATGCGCACACATTGTATGCAACCATCAGCCTCCGCAAAAGAGGATCCATCATTAGATTCCAAATAAATGGACCGCAGATGGATCCCTGCGGACAACCTCTGACCACTTCAATGCACACGGACTCGTTCACACCAGCGACGCAAGCCCGCCTGCCAGAGAAGTAGCTTTTCCATAACTCCAACTCTTGGCAGCCGACCTCGCGTAGCCTCGCTAGAACGCCTTCCCATAACAGGAAGTCGAACGCACCCTTGAAATCAATAAAGATTCCAAGGACATATCCTGCCTCTGTCCTACCGACACACGTTTTAACGTGATGCCAGGCGTCATCTACACTCCTACCACTTCTAAAGCCAAATTGCCACTCGCATGTGCCCTGGTCGATCCTCTCCTGAAGCCTTTTCACCATAATCCTTTCCAATACTTTTCCAAGCACCGGAAGCAGACTGATGCCCCTATAGGAGCGAAGATTGCTCCTGATCCTATCGGGTGACTTAAGCAAAACAACGACACGGGCTATCTTCCACGGATGTGGAAAATACCCCTCTGATACACACTTTTCATAGATTGCCAACAAGTACTCAGGAATGGCCTTCCAGATGCTTTTACACATCTCTCCGGTCATCCCATCCATACCTGGAGACTTTCTACTCCGCGCCTGACAAATGCTTAACTCTAACTCAGTTCTGTCCAACGGAGGAGGGGGATCCACCCCCTGAAAAGGAAGATGGATAGGACCCTCCACCCTTGGAAAGAACTCGCCCAGCAGAACGCGTATGCATGCCCCATGATGGCAATATTTCATTACCAACACGTAGGCCAGATACATCGGTCCGCTGGCCCCTACCTCTACAGAGCTTATAAACTCTGCCCCATGGGTCGTCCCTGTTGTCCCGTACGTGTGCTCTCCAGTCATCCTCCTTCACTTTCACGATACGGTCCTTATAGGCACGTAGCTGTGTTGCGTAGTTCGTCGCACGCAGTAGCACATCAGCTGCATTGGTCCGCCTGGCTCTCTGGAATCGCTTCCTGAGCTGCCGGACGGTCCTCCACATTTCTGTTAACTCCCGCGTCCACCATTTTACCCTTCCGGGGATTGTCCTAGAACATCTCCCAAGAAGGGCGTCATTGGTGTTTATCGTCCAATCGTTCAGCTTACCTATCTGTCCATCTATAGTCAGACCCCTGAAATCCCCAATGGAGACCTCAGAGGCCGCCTCCCTAATGCACGAGCCGTAGAAATCCCAACTAATTGGGAGTCTACGCCACCGCATCACATCCGAGACCTCTACAGGGGCGTCCCCAATCGTCCTTAACGTCCCAGTCGCAGCGAAAACGCCGTAGTACGACGTCATTTACGGCTGTTACATCAATATCACTCACACCATTAAGATAATCGGGTTGCTACTCGCTAGTAGTAGCACCGTATCCATATACGAGATATACGGCTCTAATGGGCTGCTGAACTGACAGTATATGCTTGCCAGGAAGATTTTTCCGAATCTTCCTTCGACCAAGACACATACCCCCAGTTCGTTGGCAGATAACACAATACACTCTGCGTCGGGATCGTTGACAATTACAGCGGCCTTGACCCTAGAACAAGGAAATACCCTCATAAATGAGGGTAAACCCCTTACACAACCATCGGTTGAGTAAGGTTCCTGAACCAGGGCAAACCCGTTCTTCATGGCAACCATCCTTTCGCCCAATTCACACATACTGGCATAAGAGCCCTGGCAATTATAATGAATAATTGTCAGAGACATCTTAATGCCTTGCCCTAGCCCTCGCTACTAACACGCTGTACGTGGGAGAGTCGTCGGTCATCATAAGATGATTCGACGGCAAGCCCTTGAACGCACAGTTCCTACAGTGCGGCAGATTTTCGCAACGATGTACGACGTGACCGGTCTGTCCGCACCGACGACAGACTTCACCTTTGCTACGGCAATCCCTAACCATATGGTCAAACCCAAGATAACGGTAGCAGCTAGGGATAAGCTCATGGCGTCTCACGCGGAACCTAAACCACTTAACGTAGCAGCCTCCGGCACTCAGAAGGGATTCCATGGCATTTCCATCACCCTCCAGAGTAACGTCGACAGCTCCGCCAGCGCGCACGCTCCACGGTCGACTCACGAGCCGTACCCCCTTCTTAAAGGCCTCTAAGGTCATTCTTTCCTTTAAGTTCAGCTCGTAGAGAGCACCCATGAATTAATCAGGGGTGATCTCTGAGTGAACCCTCTGGACGACCACCCCTAGTACCCTCTCTATCGTTGACCGTCACTTCCAGTCCATGTTCGGAAAATTTAGGATTCCGGACGATCCTCTCCCGCTCCGCGACTGAGGGGGTGCGAATGACCCCCCCACCGCTACGAACCGTCTTAACTGCGTGAACTCTGACCCCGAGCGTGGGACCTACTTCGTTCACAACCTTTTTAACAATTTCATCAGACTTAGCCGCCGTCTTGCTTCGCACAACCACCGACCAGGTCTCGACTGGTTTCGGTGCAGGGGCAACTACTGGCGCTTTCTGGCACACGGGCTGAACAGGCGAGGATTTATCCAGCCGGGATACTCGGACACTTGGCGTGGCGCCCCCAGCATCTAGGGCGTCCAAACGACCCCTCAGACGTTCGTTGTCCCCTACGAACGTCATCAATAGTTCTTCTAGCCGACCCACTTGATTAATGATCCGCCTCGCCGTTTCGACCTCAACACGCCTGTCCAAAACTATTTCGTTCAACTCCGACGTCATCGCCTTCATCTGCTTAATTGCAGAATGAGCACCACAGCGCCGAGAAGGGGAAACTGTGGAGACTGCTGGTACCGGAGTTGAACTTCTCCCTAAGCCACCGTGCAAGCTAGTAACGCTGTCAACCAAGCTACCCATGCTGCCAACGTCAGTCCTTATGGCAGTCTTTCTCCTAACCTGTCCTGAAACCATCTTCGGTTCAGCAAAAACCTTTCCTCCCGATTTGCGAGAGCCGGGTCTGAACCGCTTTCCGTCCTCGTTTACTGTCGACTCTCCGTTGTCCATGTCCGAGTCGGAATGGCGAAGTCTACTACCACCGGTGGGTGGCACGTCCTCCGTCATATCGACTTTTTCCGGCCCACTGACGTCAGTATCCATCCCGCGTTCGTCCCCTGTGCCGTCAGCTGGTTTCAACCTAGCACACCTTGGACCCGCGCTCCTTTTGGGCTTAACCATCTTACCCGACCCCTAACCAAGTACCGACCGACTGCTTAAAAACCGACCCGAAGCAGTAAAGGCCGACCCGGGGAGTACGTACTGCCAAATACGTAAGCAAAAGTCGAACTGTGTACCGACCGATAACAGTTACCCGTACCGAACAGTACCCCGACAAACTGTTTACCGACCCACAGAATCGCCAAACGCACTAAAAAGCTAACGGCCCTAACCGCAACCGATACGACGGTATCAATTTACGAGTCAAAAACTACACTCACACTACGAACCGCGATTTAAAAAAAATTTTTAATTACGGACAGACGGACACGCCGCGGACAGACGGACACTGCCACGGACAGACGGACACTGCCGCGGACAGACGGACACTGCCACGGACAGACGGACAACCGACTGACACAACCGCGGACAGACGGACGCTGCCACGGAAGGACAGACAACCGACGGAAGGACGGACAACCGAAGGAAGGACGGACAACTTATAACTGACGGAAGGACGGACACTAAGACTACTAGTGAACCACACAGTTGTACTGGTTGCATATACTTAATAGATTTTAAAAACTAGTACTTATACGCACCCACTCAACTACGTACTGCACTAACTTCAGCGGAAGTTAGCCAAGACACCTGTACTGCACTACCTACCGACCGACTAACACAGACACAAACCGGAACCGGAAGTGAACCGTTTTACCAACAACATCCGATTTTTGCACTGCCTTACCGACCGGAAATGAACACTATTACCGACCCGAAATGGCAAGCCACTGATGGCAACCACGTTCACACTTACCACTGCCACACACCACTACCTTACCACAAAAAGTGACTTTAACCTCATAATTTGCCGGAGATTATTTTTGTTCAGCGGAGCACCCGATCAGCGGAGTCTCAACTTTGCAAAAACAAAATCACACACACACACTATCACTTCTATTCACTTAGAAAAATTCAAAAATTCAACTAATTAACGCGACGCTTTATAAAAACACAACCGTACACTTCAACAGTCAAACAACGAATGAATGACATTTTAGCTAGATTAGAAGCATTAGGAATTTCCGAAGAAAGAGTTGAAAATAAAAACGAAATGGACTCCGCAAATTTGCAAGTATTCCTAGACACCGCCATACAACAGGCAGTGCAAAGAACCAAGGAAAGTTTCGAAGCAACTATTGCCGACTTAACTAGGCGACTCCAATCCTTAGAACCGTCTTTAGCCGTAGAAGAAATCATACCCAATAGGATGTGTGAAGAAACTTTAGATATAATTAAGTCTGTCCCAGAATTTAAAGGTGACCCCACTAGATATGTCTCTTGGCGTCAAGCCGCTATGACGGCCCACAAATTATTTGAACCTTATGAGGGAAGTTCAAAGTACTACCAGGCGGTAGCTATTCTGAGAAACAAAGTCGCGGGTAATGCAGACGCCGCGCTAAGCGCCTACAACACAGTCCTCAACTTTAAGGCTATTATGGCAAGGTTGGACTTTACATACATGGATAAAAAATCAATCTTCACTTTAGATCAGGAGCTCTCCACCTTAAGACAGGGCCAGAAAACTATTATCCAATTTTATGACGAAGTAGAGCGTAAGTTAACCGCAATCGTGAATAAAATTATAATGTCAAATGAAGGTGATGCCAATTTGATTCAGTCACTGAGCCAAAGGTACCGCGAACAGGCTTTACGTGTATTTGTTTCGGGAGTAAGGAAGCCCTTATGTGACACTTTGTTTTCATGCAAGCCTGCAGACTTGCCATCAGCCCTGGCACTAGCCCAAGAGCTGGAAGCAAACCAAAATCGCTACCATTTTGCTGCCATTTACAATAATGGTTTAAACAGGGCTTCCCCAACGCACACGGCCTCAAGAGAAAACATGCGGCATGTTAAGCAGAACTCCTTTGGCAAACAGAACAATCATTTTCAGCCTTCGCGGAACTATGTCGGTCAACAAACTTCTCCATTTTACCAAAATCACCCTCAGCAGGTATCTAACCAATCACAGCGACATAATGTTGCGAATTCAAATTTCAGAAATTTCGCTCAAAATCCTTTTCAGGCTGTAGGCCAACAAGCTATTGACTCTCAACCAGTATCCCAATCCCTTGACACTGATGTAAGTATGCGTACGGTGCGAACAAATAACTTTCAGGGTTTTCAAACAAATAAGCGAGGGTTAACATCTGACAAACAGTTCCCTCAGAACGGCCAAAGGCTTAACCACCTTGGCCAAGAAATGTTGCAAAACGAAGTTCTTGAAACCTACGGAACAGATGACTACGCCGATGAGCCGAATTTCTCTGGTAACCAGGAGCCATACGAAAACCCGACTTTTCCTGATCCGTCTTTCGAAGACGAGATCAATTTTTTAGAGGCGCGTCAGTTCTCCCCTACATTGAACGAATGATAGGTGGCAAGAACATTAAGCTTTTAATCGACACTGGTGCCTCTAAAAGTTATATTACCAATATTAACGGATTGAAAAACATTAAAGTAGAAAAAGTATTTTTAGTCAAATCCATTCATGGTGCTGACATAATTAGCAACAAAACATTAGTAAACGTCCTAAATCATACGGAAACATTTTTTATCTTACCAAATCTATCTGTATTTGACGGTATAATAGGTTTTAGCTTCATGAAGAGTATAAAGGGCGTGATCGACACGGGAAAGGGCATGATTTACTATGACGGCGGCGAGGAAAAATTGAAATATCTTGAGCTAGATGCAGTGAATTCTTTAATAGAAAATGTCTCCATCCCAAAGAATGTGGAAAAAAATTTTTCAAGTGATAAACAAAAATGCTGGTGAGCCCATATATTCTAGATACCAATCCTACCCCATTTCGATGATGGAATTTGTCAATAAGGAGGTTGGGGAACTATTAAAAAATGGAATTATAAGGCCATCCCGATCTCCCTATAACAGCCCCGTTTGGGTTGTCAACAAGAAAGGCACAGACGAGTTGGGCAAGCCCAATAAACGTCTTGTGTTCGACTACACTAAACTTAATTCAAAAACTATCCCCGATAAATATCCTATTCCTGTCATACTTTCAAATCTCGGCAAATCCAAGTTCTTCACAACTTTGGATTTGAAAAGCGGTTTTCACCAAATTAACTTGTCTGAACTCGACCGAAAAAAACTGCTTTCAGCGTGAATAATGGTAAATACGAGTTCTGTCGCTTACCATTTGGACTGAAAAATGCCCCGAGCATTTTTCAACGCGCTATCGATGATTGGGAAATCATGTCATGTGTACATCGACGATATCATCATATTTTCTGACTCTGAGCAGAAACATATATGACATTGAGAGCATTTTACGGAAACTGTATAATGCTAGAATGAGGGTCTCTTTAGACAAATCCAAATTCTTCAGAACCTCAGTCGAGTATTTGGGCTTTGTTGTTTCAACCGACGGTATTAGAACATGTCCAAAGAAAGTTGAAGCCATAACCAACTACGAAACACCTACAACATTAAGGGGCCTCAAGTCATTTCTAGGGTTGGCCGGTTATTATAGAAAATTCGTAAAAGACTATGCAGCCATAGCGAAACCCCTCACCAGATATTTGCGCGGGCAAAACGGACATGTTGGGACAAAACACTCGAGGCAAGTTAAAATTGCCCTGGATACTGATGCTCTTCAATCCTTTGAAAAAATAAAAAAAATCCTTTCTTCTGAAGATGTGCTTCTCCTTTATCCATATTTCGACAGACCCTTTGACCTTACGACAGATGCGTCGTCCCATGCTATTGGCGCCGTCCTTTCACAGAATGGTCGTCCAATTACTATGATCTCTAGGACCTTGTCACCCGCCGAGGAGAACTATGCAACCAACGAACGCGAACTCTTAGCTATCGTATGGGCCTTGAAAACTCTTAGGCACTATCTGTATGGGGTAAATAACTTGAATATCTTCACCGACCACCAACCCCTCACCTTTTCGATATCTGATAAAAACCCAAACTCGAAATTGAAGCGCTGGAGAGCTTTCATCGAAGAGTACTCTCCAAAGTTTTTTTTATAAACCCGGCAAAGACAATGTCGTTGCCGACGCCCTCTCCAGGCAATTTATTAACATTACAGTGGCCACCACATCCACATGCTCACTACAAGCTTGTGGAAGCGAAATATCACTCACCGAAATTATTCCCGCGGCCGAAAACCCAATTAACTGTTTCAAAAATCAGATTTTAATTAATCAGGGTACAGAACAAAAAAGGGAAACGAAAATTCTTTTTAGGAATCGCATTCGACACCGCATTTCATACCAAGAAATTGATGATCTATTGGATACATTTAAGGACTGCATAAACCCAGAGGTGGTGAATGCAATCTATTGCGACCTACATACTCTCGCTCAAATCCAACATCTTCTCATTTCAAATTTCCCGTCTGTAAAATTCCGGTACACTAATAAATTTGTTACAGACATCTTTAACACAAGCGATCAAATTGAAATTTTAACAAATGAACACTATAGGGCACATCGCTCGGTTTCGGAAAACACGAAACAAATTCTTCAAGACTATTTCTTTCCAGATATAAGGAAAAAGTTAAAAGAAATTACAGCAACCTGCAAAATCTGTCAGCAAGCGAAATATCAAAGGCATCCAAAAAAACATGAGATCGCTGAAACCCCCATACCCTCTTTTCCAGGCGAGATCCTGCATGTTGATATTTTCAATACGGACAAAAAATTCTACTTAACATGTCTGGATAAATTTTCTAAGTTCGCCATTGTGAAACCTATACCCTCTCGAGCCATAGTAGATATCAAGCCAGCCCTTCTAGAGATACTTAACTTTTACAAAGGCACAAAGACCATAGTTTGCGACAACGAAAAGTCCTTAAATTCACAAACCGTAAAGTCATTCATAAAAAATAACTTCGGGGCAGACATTTACGCGACTCCACCCATGCACAGCACCTCTAATGGCCAAGTCGAGCGTTTTCATGGAACACTTGCGGAAATCGCAAGATGCCTAAAACTAGAGTGCGCAATAGAGGACTCTACAGATCTTGTCTTGATGGCAACTGCAAAATACAATAGAACAATCCACTCTACTATCAACCATAAGCCCATAGATATAATTCAATCAACACCAGAAGACTTGAAAGAAAATATTCGTGCGAAAATTCTTGCCAAACAGAAATCAGACCTCAATTATCATAACAAAAGGACAGTAATTAAAAAATATAACCCCGGAGATAAGGTTTTTGTCAAGGTTAATAAGAGATTAGGGAATAAATTCAGCAAAGTCTTTGTCGAGAAAACTGTCCAACAAGATCTAGGAACAACTCTTAAGATAGACGACAAAATTTTCCATAAAGATAATATCCGATTCCTCGTTGCAGCTGCTCAATGATCTTCAACATCCTTGCTATCAACCATGGCACCATTTTGGACTACTCTTCTTCGCATTACATCCCGATATCGGATGGGAGCGCAGCAATTTTTGACAATTATGGAATTTTGGCTTACGTTACAAACTTAACGGACTTCATAAGAATATCATATGACACCAAGAAGTTAACCGAATTGCTGCCGCAGTCGCACATGAGAAAACTGTTGGAAGCTGACGTGGACCAAATTCTTAAAATGACGAAATCTCTTCAAATACACCACAGGCAAATAAATAACTTAACAAAAACCCTTAACATTTTGCTTAACAAAACAAAAACCACAGATATTGACACCGGTCATTTATATAATCTGCTTAGTGGTAGAAATAGGGCAATCATTAGGGAATTAGATAATATAGCGTTGTCAATAACTTTGGGGAAGCTACAAATGATCAACCCCATATTGTTGGATAGCTCGGAAGTAGATTTCATTTTAAAATCGGAGGTAAATTTGAACATTAGCATCAGCGAAATAATTGTAAACTCTAAGCTCAAAATTTTGCAGGATGAAAATATAATAACATTTTTAATAAAATTTCCTAAAATTAAATCTGTATGTAAGAAAAAACACATATATCCTGTTATCCACGAAAACAAAATTCTATCATTCGAAAGTGAAAATGTTGTAAAATGTGATTCTAAATATTCGATTTTGACGAATTGTAAAAGGAAATCAACAATTTCATTTTGCGAAGAACTTAACTATGGAAACAACTCATGCCTTAATGACTTGCTAAATAACTACACGGCTACTTGCGATACTCTTTCGGCTCATAACATGCCACCCATCTCAGAAATCGATGATGGGATCGTCATTATCAATGACCAATCTTTTAAACTAATGGACAGAAATGAAACCACAATCGTCCAAAAAGCGACTTTTCTAGTAACTTTCGAGAGTGAAATATTTATTAATTCTACAATGTTCGAAAATCTCCGCAAAATTGCTTTCAAAACTCCGGAAACTCCCATAGCTCACTCTGTCAGTCTTGCTGATCATACCTCCATTCTATCACTCCCATACTTACACGAGCTAAATATTAAACATATGGACCATATTTCCCATTTGCATTCCAAATTCAGAGGAACTTGTTATATCTCCGCTTCTCTTTTTGCCCTGATTTTGGCACTTTGCGCTGAACCGTAAAATCGAAATAAGTAATATCCTCAATAATTACGACCAGTCGGGGACGTCTGGATCTCAAGGGGGGAGCAGTTAAGGCACGTCGTCCCCAACATTTCAACATAATTAAATTTACACCAATATTTCCGTATTCGTTCCTTAGCAACTCAAATTTTCTGCATTAGTTGCAAAATAGTTTACCTTTTGTCTGAATTATATTTTTTTGGGTCAAATAAATTTTGCAGCATTTTCATAAATGCTAAAATCGTATGGTCAAAGCAGCGGTGTCAGGAAGTTTGGCAATTTCATTAATTTTGGCACATTCTAAAAGTCAGCAAATTCTAATTGTTGGTTGCCTTTAAAAATAATAATAATGTAGAAATAAAAGCAGTTCTTTTTGTCTTTTTGGAGCGAAGCAATAAAAATCAAATTCATTTTTAGTATTAAGAAACAAAAAGCACATAGTGCTGATGATAATAAACTTTTAATTAAAAAAAAACAACCAAGTGTTTTACTGGCGCCCAACGTCCTTTTAAGGATCAAAAAACGGTTCACCATAGTGTGAAAAAGTGACAATCTTCATAGAAGATAAATCTTTTGAACAAGTTCACATAGTGAAGCAGTGACTATCATTATAGAAATAAATAAATTAAAACAAAATTCATAAGAAATATTGTACATAAGAATAATAAATTCTTTCTAAAAAAGTAAAAAGTTGTTCGCAAAAGCACAAAAACGTTGTGAAAAATAATAAAATAAATAAAAGTTTCAAACCTGAGAAGAAACATAATATAGCAAAAAGTGCAGGCAGTCAGAAGTGCCACACATATCCAAAAAAACCAACATAATCATCTATACCAAAAGACAAATCAAATCAAATATAAATCATCTTTACCAATAAAGAAGACCAAAAATCACTCCAACGGTCGAAATCAACTTCAGCTTTCTCCGAAAAAGGCTTTTGAGGATTCACCACATTGCCGCTGCAGCTTCAATTTTCAACATGTTTATATTTTTGTAAGTTCTAGATGTAAGAATTACACAGCCAATATAGTGGCTAATTTGTCAAAGTATTTAAGTAATATAAAATAATTAAGATTCATTTCCACTACAATTCAAACGTAGATAAACTCAAAACTTTTAATTATAACAGTTTGGCATGGTTTTTTTTTTCCTTCAAAAAGAATAAAAGTAAAAAGATTGCCTTCTAAATTTGAAATGAGATTTACATAAAGGGCTCCCAAATTGATCATTGCTTTCACTAAGTTTATGTCAGGAACACAGGAAGCTCACGAAGAATTAGAAGACATTTTAGCTAGATTAGAAGCATTAGGAATTTCCGAAGAAAGAGTTGAAAATAAAAACGAAATGGACTCCGCAAATTTGCAAGTATTCCTAGACACCGACATACAACAGGCAGTGCAAAGAACCAAGGAAAGTTTCGAAGCAACTATTGCCGACTTAACTAGGCGACTCCAATCCTTAGAACCGTCTTTAGCCGTAGAAGAATATAAGGAGATAGAAATCATACCCAATAGGATGTGTGAAGAAACTTTAGATATAATTAAGTCTGTCCCAGAATTTAAAGGTGACCCCACTAGATATGTCTCTTGGCGTCAAGCCGCTATGACGGCCCACAAATTATTTGAACCTTATGAGGGAAGTTCAAAGTACTACCAGGCGGTAGCTATTCTGAGAAACAAAGTCGTGGGTAATGCAGACGCCGCGCTAAGCGCCTACAACACAGTCCTCAACTTTAAGGCTATTATGGCAAGGTTGGACTTTACATGCATGGATAAAAAATCAATCTTCACTTTAGATCAGGAGCTCTCCACCTTAAGACAGGGCCAGAAAACTATTATCCAATTTTATGACGAAGTAGAGCGTAAGTTAACCGCAATCGTGAATAAAATTATAATGTCAAATGAAGGTGATGCCAATTTGATTCAGTCGCTGAGCCAAAGGTACCGCGAACAGGCTTTACGTGTATTTGTTTCGGGAGTAAGGAATCCCTTATGTGACACTTTGTTTTCATGCAAGCCTGCACTAGCCCAAGAGCTGGAAGCAAACCAAAATCGCTACCATTTTGCTGCCATTTACAATAATGGTTTAAACAGGGCTTCCCCAACGCACACGGCCTCAAGAGAAAACATGCGGCATGTTAAGCAGAACTCCTTTGGCAAACAGAACAATCATTTTCAGCCTTCGCAGAACTATGTCGGTCAACAAACTTCTCCATTTTACCAAAATCACCCTCAGCAGGTATCTAACCAATCACAGCGACATAATGTTGCGAATTCAAATTTCAGAAATTTCGCTCAAAATCCTTTTCAGGCTGTAGGCCAACAAGCTATTGACTCTCAACCAGTATCCCAATCCCTTGACACTGATGTAAGTATGCGTACGGTGCGAACAAATAACTTTCAGGGTTTTCAAACAAATAAGCGAGGGTTAACATCTGACAAACAGTTCCCTCAGAACGGCCAAAGGCTTAACCACCTTGGCCAAGAAATGTTGCAAAACGAAGTTCTTGAAACCTACGGAACAGATGACTACGCCGATGAGCCGAATTTCTCTGGTAACCAGGAGCCATACGAAAACCCGACTTTTCCTGATCCGTCTTTCGAAGACGAGATCAATTTTTTAGAGGCGCGTCAGTTCTCCCCTACATTGAACGAATGATAGGTGGCAAGAACATTAAGCTTTTAATCGACACTGGTGCCTCTAAAAGTTATATTACCAATATTAACGGATTGAAAAACATTAAAGTAGAAAAAGTATTTTTAGTCAAATCCATTCATGGTGCTGACATAATTAGCAACAAAACATTAGTAAACGTCCTAAATCATACGGAAACATTTTTTATCTTACCAAATCTATCTGTATTTGACGGCATAATAGGTTTTAGCTTCATGAAGAGTATAAAGGGCGTGATCGACACGGGAAAGTGCATGATTTACTATGACGGCGGCGAGGAAAAATTTAAATATCTTGAGCTAGATACAGTGAATTCTTTAATAGAAAATGTCTCCATCCCAAAGAATGTGGAAAAAAAAGTTTTTTCAAGTGATAAACGAAAATGCTGGTGTTTTCGCTAACCCGAACGAAGCTTTGCCCTTTAACACGAAAATTTCCGCAACAATTAAAACAAAAGATCAGGAGCCCATATATTCTAGATACCAATCCTACCCCATTTCGATGATGGAATTTGTCAATAAGGAGGTTGGGGAACTATTAAAAAATGGAATTATAAGGCCATCCCGATCTCCCTATAACAGCCCCGTTTGGGTTGTCAACAAGAAAGGCACAGACGAGTTGGGCAAGCCCAATAAACGTCTTGTGTTCGACTACACTAAACTTAATTCAAAAACTATCCCCGATAAATATCCTATTCCTGATCCATCTGTCATACTTCCAAATCTCGGCAAATCCAAGTTCTTCACAACTTTGGATTTGAAAAGCGGTTTTCACCAAATTAACTTGTCTGAACTCGACCGAAAAAAAACTGCTTTCAGCGTGAATAATGGTAAATACGAGTTCTGTCGCTTACCATTTGGTCTGAAAAATGCCCCGAGCATTTTTCAACGCGCTATCGATGATGTTTTACGTGACGAAATTGGGAAATCATGTCATGTGTACATCGACGATATCATCATATTTTCTGACTCTGAGCAGAAACATATAGATGACATTGAGAGCATTTTACGGAAACTGTATAATGCTAGAATGAGGGTCTCTTTAGAAAAATCCAAATTCTTCAGAACCTCAGTCGAGTATTTGGGCTTTGTCGTTTCAACCGACGGTATTAGAACATGTCCAAAGAAAGTTGAAGCCATAACCAACTACGAAACACCTACAACATTAAGGGGCCTCAGGTCATTTCTAGGGTTGGCCGGTTATTATAGAAAATTCGTAAAAGACTATGCAGCCATAGCGAAACCCCTCACCAGATATTTGCGCGGGCAAAACGGACACGTTGGGATAAAACACTCGAAGCAAGTTAAAATTGCCCTGGATACTGATGCTCTTCAATCCTTTGAAAAAATAAAAAAAATTCTTTCTTCTGAAGATGTGCTTCTCCTTTATCCAAATTTCGACAGACCCTTTGACCTTACGACAGATGCGTCGTCCCATGCTATTGGCGCCGTCCTTTCACAGAATGGTCGTCCAATTACTATGATCTCTAGGACCTTGTCACCCGCCGAGGAGAACTATGCAACCAACGAACGCGAACTCTTAGCTATCGTATGGGCCTTGAAAACTCTTAGGCACTATCTGTATGGGGTAAATAACTTGAATATCTTCACCGACCACCAACCCCTCACCTTTTCGATATCTGATAAAAACCCAAACTCGAAATTGAAGCGCTGGAGAGCTTTCATCGAAGAGTACTCTCCAAAGTTTTTTTATAAACCCGGCAAAGACAATGTCGTTGCCGACGCCCTCTCCAGGCAATTTATTAACATTACAGTGGCCACCACATCCACATGCTCACTACAAGCTTGTGGAAGCGAAATATCACTCACCGAAATTATTCCCGCGGCCGAAAACCCAATTAACTGTTTCAAAAATCAGATTTTAATTAATCAGGGTACAGAACAAAAAAGGGAAACGAAAATTCTTTTTAGGAATCGCATTCGACACCGCATTTCATACCAAGAAATTGATGATCTATTGGATATATTTAAGGACTGCATAAACCCAGAGGTGGTGAATGCAATCTATTGCGACCTACATACTCTCGCTCAAATCCAACATCTTCTCATTTCAACGAAAATTCTTTTTAGGAATCGCATTCGACACCGCATTTCATACAAGAAACTGATGATCTTTTGGATACATTTAAGGACTGCATAAACCCAGAGGTGGTGAATGCAATCTATTGCGACCTACTCTCGCTCAAATCCAACATCTTCTCATTTCAAATTTCCCGTCTGTAAAATTCCGGTACACTAATAAATTTGTTACAGACATCTTTAACACAAGCGATCAAATTGAAATTTTAACAAATGAACACTATAGGGCACATCGCTCGGTTTCGGAAAACACGAAACAAATTCTTCAAGACTATTTCTTTCCAGATATAAGGAAAAAGTTAAAAGAAATTACAACAACCTGCAAAATCTGTCAGCAAGCGAAATATCAAAGGCATCCAAAAAAACATGAGATCGCTGAAACCCCCATACCCTCTTTTCAAAAATTCTACTTAACATGTCTGGATACCCTCTCGAGCCATAGTAGATATCAAGCCAGCCCTTCTAGAGATACTTAACTTTTACAAAGGCACAAAGACCATAGTTTGCGACAACGAAAAGTCCTTAAATTCACAAACCGTAAAGTCATTAATAAAAAATAACTTCGGGGCAGACATTTACGCGACTCCACCCATGCACAGCACCTCTAATGGCCAAGTCGAGCGTTTTCATGGAACACTTGCGGAAATCGCAAGATGCCTAAAACTAGAGTGCGCAATAGATGACTCTACAGAGCTTGTCTTGATGGCAACTGCAAAATACAATAGAACAATCCACTCTACTACCAACCATAAGCCCATAGATATAATTCAATCAACACCAGAAGACTTGAAAGAAAATATTCGTGCGAAAATTCTTGCCAAACAGAAATCAGACCTCAATTATCATAACAAAAGGACAGTAATTAATAAGAGATTAGGGAATAAATTCAGCAAAGTCTTTGTCGAGAAAACTGTCCAACAAGATCTAGGTACAACTCTTAAGAAAGACGACAAAATTTTCCATAAAGATAATATCCGATTCCTCGCTGCAGCTGCTCAATGATCTTCAACATCCTTGCTATCAACCATGGCACCATTTTGGACTACTCTTCTTCGCATTACATCCCGATATCGGATGGGAGCGCAGCAATTTTTGACAATTATGGAATTTTGGCTCACGTTACAAACTTAACGGACTTCATAAGAATATCATATGACACCAAGAAGTTAACCGAATTGCTGCCGCAGTCGGACATGAGAAAACTGTTGGAAGCTGACGTGGACCAAATTCTTAAAATGACGAAATCTCTTCAAATACACCACAGGCATTCGCGCAGCGTAAATTTCATTGGAACAGCGCTGAAGTATATAGCTGGTACAACTGATTATGACGATTTTGCAGAAATTAGCAACAAACAAAACGAGTTAATTACGGCAAGTAACATACAAATAAATATCAACACGGCCATGCAATACCAAATAAATAGCTTAACAAAAACCCTTAACATTTTGCTTAACAAAACAAAAACCACAGATATTGACACCGGTCATTTATATAATCTGCTTAGTGGTAGAAATAGGGCAATCATTAGGGAATTAGATAATATAGCGTTGTCAATAACTTTGGGGAAGCTACAAATGATCAACCCCATATTGTTGGATAGCTCGGAAGTAGATTTCATTTTAAAATCGGAGGTAAATTTGAACATTAGCATCAGCGAAATAATTGTAAACTCTAAGCTCAACATTTTGCAGGATGAAAATATAATAACATTTTTAATAAAATTTCCTAAAATTAAATCTGTATGTAAGAAAAAACACATATATCCTGTTATCCACGAAAACAAAATTCTATCATTCGAAAGTGAAAATGTTGTAAAATGTGATTATAAATATTCGATTTTGACGAATTGTAAAAGGAAATCAACAATTTCATTTTGCCAAGAACTAAACTATGGAAACAACTCATACTCTTTCGGCTCATAACATGCCACCCATCTCAGAAATCGATGATGGGATCGTCATTATCAATGACCAATCTTTTAAACTAATGGACAGAAATGAAACCACAATCGTCCAAAAAGCGACTTTTCTAGTAACTTTCGAGAGTGAAATATTTATTAATTCTACAAAGTTCGAAAATCTCCGCAAAATTGCTTTCAAAAGTCCGGAAACTCCCATAGATCACTCTGTCAGTCTTGCTGATCATACCTCCATTCTATCACTCCCATACTTACACGAGCTAAATATTACAAATATGGACCATATTTCCCATTTGCATTCCAAAGTCAGAGGAACTTTTTATATCTCCGCTTCTCTTTTTGCCCTGATTTTGGCACTTTGCGCTGCATACTTTGTAGCCAAGAGGAACCGTAAAATCGAAATAAGTAATATCCTCAATAATTACGACCAGCCGGGGACGTCTGGATCTCAAGGGGGGGAGCAGTTAAGGCACGTCGCCCCCAACATTTCAACATAATTAAATTTACACCAATATTTCCGTATTCGTTCCTTAGCAACTCAAATTTTCTGCATTAGTTGCAAAATAGTTTACCTTTTGTCTGAATTATATTTTTTTGGGTCAAATAAATTTTGCAGCATTTTCATAAATGCAAAAATCGTATGGTCAAAGCAGCGGTGTCAGGTAGTTTGGCAATTTCATTAATTTTGGCACATTCTAAAAGTCAGCAAATTCTAATTGTTGGTTGCCTTTAAAAATAATAATGTAGAAATAAAAGCAGTTCTTTTTGTCTTTTTGGAGCGAAGCAATAAAAATCAAATTCATTTTTAGTATTAAGAAACAAAAAGCACATAGTGCTGATGATAATAAACTTTTAATTTAAAAAAAACAACCAAGTGTTTTACTGGCGCCCAACGTCCTTTTAAGGATCAAAAAACGGTTCACCATAGTGCGAAAAAGTGACAATCTTCATAGAAGATAAATCTTTTGAACAAGTTCACATAGTGAAGCAGTGACTATCATTATAGAAATAAATAAATTAAAACAAAATTCATAAGAAATATTGTACATAAGAATAATAAATTCTTTCTAAAAAAGTAAAAAGTTGTTCGCAAAAGCACAAAAACGTTGTGAAAAATAATAAAATAAATAAAAGTTTCAAACCTGAGAAGAAACATAATATAGCAAAAAGTGCAGGCAGTCAGAAGTGCCACACATATCCAAAAAAACCAACATAATCATCTATACCAAAAGACAAATCAAATCAAATATAAATCATCTTTACCAATAAAGAAGACCAAAAATCACTCCAACGGTCGAAATCAACTTCAGCTTTCTCCGAAAAAGGCTTTTGAGGATTCAACACATTGCCGCTGCAGCTTCAATTTTCAACATGTTTATTTTTTTGTAAGTTCTAGATGTAAGAATTACACAGCCAATATAGTGGCTAATTTGTCAAAGTATTTAAGTAATATAAAATAATTAAGATTCATTTCCACTACAATTCAAACGTAGATAAACTCAAAACTTTTAATTATAACAGTTTGGCATGGTTTTTTTTTTCCTTCAAAAAGAATAAAAGTAAAAAGATTGCCTTCTAAATTTGAAATGAGATTTACATAAAGGGCTCCCAAATTGATCATTGCTTTCACTAAGTTTATGTCAGGAACACAGGAAGCTCACGAAGAATTAGAAGACATTTTAGCTAGATTAGAAGCATTAGGAATTTCCGAAGAAAGAGTTGAAAATAAAAACGAAATGGACTCCGCAAATTTGCAAGTATTCCTAGACACCGACATACAACAGGCAGTGCAAAGAACCAAGGAAAGTTTCGAAGCAACTATTGCCGACTTAACTAGGCGACTCCAATCCTTAGAACCGTCTTTAGCCGTAGAAGAAATCATACCCAATAGGATGTGTGAAGAAACTTTAGATATAATTAAGTCTGTCCCAGAATTTAAAGGTGACCCCACTAGATAAGTCTCTTGGCGTCAAGCCGCTATGACGGCCCACAAATTATTTGAACCTTATGAGGGAAGTTCAAAGTACTACCAGGCGGTAGCTATTCTGAGAAGCAAAGTCGTGGGTAATGCAGACGCCGCGCTAAGCGCCTACAACACAGTCCTCAACTTTAAGGCTATTATGGCAAGGTTGGACTTTACATGCATGGATAAAAATCAATCTTCACTTTAGATCAGGAGCTCTCCACCTTAAGACAGGGCCAGAAAACTATTATCCAATTTTATGACGAAGTAGAGCGTAAGTTAACCGCAATCGTGAATAAAATTATAATGTCAAATGAAGGTGATGCCAATTTGATTCAGTCGCTGAGCCAAAGGTACCGCGAACAGGCTTTACGTGTATTTGTTTCGGGAGTAAGGAATCCCTTATGTGACACTTTGTTTTCATGCAAGCCTGCACTAGCCCAAGAGCTGGAAGCAAACCAAAATCGCTACCATTTTGCTGCCATTTACAATAATGGTTTAAACAGGGCTTCCCCAACGCACACGGCCTCAAGAGAAAACATGCGGCATGTTAAGCAGAACTCCTTTGGCAAACAGAACAATCATTTTCAGCCTTCGCAGAACTATGTCGGTCAACAAACTTCTCCATTTTACCAAAATCACCCTCAGCAGGTATCTAACCAATCACAGCGACATAATGTTGCGAATTCAAATTTCAGAAATTTCGCTCAAAATCCTTTTCAGGCTGTAGGCCAACAAGCTATTGACTCTCAACCAGTATCCCAATCCCTTGACACTGATGTAAGTATGCGTACGGTGCGAACAAATAACTTTCAGGGTTTTCAAACAAATAAGCGAGGGTTAACATCTGACAAACAGTTCCCTCAGAACGGCCAAAGGCTTAACCACCTTGGCCAAGAAATGTTGCAAAACGAAGTTCTTGAAACCTACGGAACAGATGACTACGCCGATGAGCCGAATTTCTCTGGTAACCAGGAGCCATACGAAAACCCGACTTTTCCTGATCCGTCTTTCGAAGACGAGATCAATTTTTTAGAGGCGCGTCAGTTCTCCCCTACATTGAACGAATGATAGGTGGCAAGAACATTAAGCTTTTAATCGACACTGGTGCCTCTAAAAGTTATATTACCAATATTAACGGATTGAAAAGCATTAAAGTAGAAAAAGTATTTTTAGTCAAATCCATTCATGGTGCTGACATAATTAGCAACAAAACATTAGTAAACGTCCTAAATCATACGGAAACATTTTTTATCTTACCAAATCTATCCGTATTTGACGGCATAATAGGTTTTAGCTTCATGAAGAGTATAAAGGGCGTGATCGACACGGGAAAGTGCATGATTTACTATGACGGCGGCGAGGAAAAATTTAAATATCTTGAGCTAGATACAGTGAATTCTTTAATAGAAAATGTCTCCATCCCAAAGAATGTGGAAAAAAAAGTTTTTTCAAGTGATAAAGGAAAATGCTGGTGTTTTCGCTAACCCGAACGAAGCTTTGCCCTTTAACATGAAAATTTCCGCAACAATTAAAACAAAAGATCAGGAGCCCATATATTCTAGATACCAATCCTACCCCATTTCGATGATGGAATTTGTCAATAAGGAGGTTGGGGAACTATTAAAAAATGGAATTATAAGGCCATCCCGATCTCCCTATAACAGCCCCGTTTGGGTTGTCAACAAGAAAGGCACAGACGAGTTGGGCAAGCCCAATAAACGTCTTGTGTTCGACTACACTAAACTTAATTCAAAAACTATCCCCGATAAATATCCTATTCCTGATCCATCTGTCATACTTCCAAATCTCGGCAAATCCAAGTTCTTCACAACTTTGGATTTGAAAAGCGGTTTTCACCAAATTAACTTGTCTGAACTCGACCGAAAAAAAACTGCTTTCAGCGTGAATAATGGTAAATACGAGTTCTGTCGCTTACCATTTGGACTGAAAAATGGCCCGAGCATTTTTCAACGCGCTATCGATGATGTTTTACGTGACGAAATTGGGAAATCATGTCATGTGTACATCGACGATATCATCATATTTTCTGACTCTGAGCAGAAACATATAGATGACATTGAGAGCATTTTACGGAAACTGTATAATGCTAGAATGAGGGTCTCTTTAGAAAAATCCAAATTCTTCAGAACCTCAGTCGAGTATTTGGGCTTTGTCGTTTCAACCGACGGTATTAGAACATGTCCAAAGAAAGTTGAAGCCATAACCAACTACGAAACACCTACAACATTAAGGGGCCTCAGGTCATTTCTAGGGTTGGCCGGTTATTATAGAAAATTCGTAAAAGACTATGCAGCCATAGCGAAACCCCTCACCAGATATTTGCGCGGGCAAAACGGACACGTTGGGATAAAACACTCGAAGCAAGTTAAAATTGCCCTGGATACTGATGCTCTTCAATCCTTTGAAAAAATAAAAAAAATTCTTTCTTCTGAAGATGTGCTTCTCCTTTATCCAAATTTCGACAGACCCTTTGACCTTACGACAGATGCGTCGTCCCATGCTATTGGCGCCGTCCTTTCACAGAATGGTCGTCCAATTACTATGATCTCTAGGACCTTGTCACCCGCCGAGGAGAACTATGCAACCAACGAACGCGAACTCTTAGCTATCTAATGGGACTTGAAAACTCTTAGGCACTATCTGTATGTGTTAAATAACTTGAATATCTTCACCGACCACCAACCCCTCACCTTTTCGATATCTGATAAAAACCCAAACTCGAAATTGAAGTGCTGGAGAGCTTTCATCGAAGAGTACTCTCCAAAATTTCTTTATAAACCCGGCAAAGACAATGTCGTTGCCGACGCCCTCTCCAGGCAATTTATTAACATTACAGTGGCCACCACATGCTCACTACAAGCTTGTGGAAGCGAAATATCACTCACCGAAATTATTCCCGCGGCCGAAAACCCAATTAACTGTTTCAAAAATCAGATTTTAATTAATCAGGGTACAGAACAAAAAAGGGAAACGAAAATTATTTTTAGGAATCGCATTCGACACCGCATTTCATACCAAGAAACTGATGATCTTTTGGATACATTTAAGGACTGCATATACCTAGAGGTGGTGAATGCAATCTATTGCGACCTACTCTCGCTCAAATCCAACATCTTCTCATTTCAACGAAAATTCTTTTTAGGAATCGCATTCGACACCGCATTTCATACAAGAAACTGATGATCTTTTGGATACATTTAAGGACTGCATAAACCCAGAGGTGGTGAAAGCAATCTATTGCGACCTACTCTCGCTCAAATCCAACATCTTCTCATTTCAAATTTCCCGTCTGTAAAATTCCGGTACACTAATAAATTTGTTACAGACATCTTTAACACAAGCGATCAAATTGAAATTTTAACAAATGAACACTATAGGGCACATCGCTCGGTTTCGGAAAACACGAAACAAATTCTTCAAGACTATTTCTTTCCAGATATAAGGAAAAAGTTAAAAGAAATTACAACAACCTGCAAAATCTGTCAGCAAGCGAAATATCAAAGGCATCCAAAAAAACATGAGATCGCTGAAACCCCCATACCCTCTTTTCAAAAATTCTACTTAACATGTCTGGATACCCTCTCGAGCCATAGTAGATATCAAGCCAGCCCTTCTAGAGATACTTAACTTTTACAAAGGCACAAAGACCATAGTTTGCGACAACGAAAAGTCCTTAAATTCACAAACCGTAAAGTCATTAATAAAAAATAACTTCGGGGCAGACATTTACGCGACTCCACCCATGCACAGCACCTCTAATGGCCAAGTCGAGCGTTTTCATGGAACACTTGCGGAAATCGCAAGATGCCTAAAACTAGAGTGCGCAATAGATGACTCTACAGAGCTTGTCTTGATGGCAACTGCAAAATACAATAGAACAATCCACTCTACTACCAACCATAAGCCCATAGATATAATTCAATCAACACCAGAAGACTTGAAAGAAAATATTCGTGCGAAAATTCTTGCCAAACAGAAATCAGACCTCAATTATCATAACAAAAGGACAGTAATTAATAAGAGATTAGGGAATAAATTCAGCAAAGTCTTTGTCGAGAAAACTGTCCAACAAGATCTAGGTACAACTCTTGAGATAGACGACAAAATTTTCCATAAAGATAATATCCGATTCCTCGCTGCAGCTGCTCAATGATCTTCAACATCCTTGCTATCAACCATGGCACCATTTTGGACTACTCTTCTTCGCATTACATCCCGATATCGGATGGGAGCGCAGCAATTTTTGACAATTATGGAATTTTGGCTCACGTTACAAACTTAACGGACTTCATAAGAATATCATATGACACCAAGAAGTTAACCGAATTGCTGCCGCAGTCGGACATGAGAAAACTGTTGGAAGCTGACGTGGACCAAATTCTTAAAATGACGAAATCTCTTCAAATACACCACAGGCATTCGCGCAGCGTAAATTTCATTGGAACAGCGCTGAAGTATATAGCTGGTACCCCTGATTATGACGATTTTGCAGAAATTAGCAACAAACAAAACGAGTTAATTACGGCAAGTAACATACAAATAAATATCAACACGGCCATGCAATACCAAATAAATAGCTTAACAAAAACCCTTAACATTTTGCTTAACAAAACAAAAACCACAGATATTGACACCGGTCATTTATATAATCTGCTTAGTGGTAGAAATAGGGCAATCATTAGGGAATTAGATAATATAGCGTTGTCAATAACTTTGGGGAAGCTACAAATGATCAACCCCATATTGTTGGATAGCTCGGAAGTAGATTTCATTTTAAAATCGGAGGTAAATTTGAACATTAGCATCAGCGAAATAATTGTAAACTCTAAGCTCAACATTTTGCAGGATGAAAATATAATAACATTTTTAATAAAATTTCCTAAAATTAAATCTGTATGTAAGAAAAAACACATATATCCTGTTATCCACGAAAACAAAATTCTATCATTCGAAAGTGAAAATGTTGTAAAATGTGATTATAAATATTCGATTTTGACGAATTGTAAAAGGAAATCAACAATTTCATTTTGCCAAGAACTAAACTATGGAAACAACTCATACTCTTTCGGCTCATAACATGCCACCCATCTCAGAAATCGATGATGGGATCGTCATTATCAATGACCAATCTTTTAAACTAATGGACAGAAATGAAACCACAATCGTCCAAAAAGCGACTTTTCTAGTAACTTTCGAGAGTGAAATATTTATTAATTCTACAAAGTTCGAAAATCTCCGCAAAATTGCTTTCAAAAGTCCGGAAACTCCCATAGATCACTCTGTCAGTCTTGCTGATCATATCTCCATTCTATCACTCCCATACTTACACGAGCTAAATATTACAAATATGGACCATATTTCCCATTTGCATTCCAAAGTCAGAGGAACTTTTTATATCTCCGCTTCTCTTTTTGCCCTGATTTTGGCACTTTGCGCTGCATACTTTGTAGCCAAGAGGAACCGTAAAATCGAAATAAGTAATATCCTCAATAATTACGACCAGCCGGGGACGTCTGGATCTCAAGTGGGGGAGCAGTTAAGGCACGTCGCCCCCAACATTTCAACATAATTAAATTTACACCAATATTTCCGTATTCGTTCCTTAGCAACTGAAATTTTCTGCATTAGTTGCAAAATAGTTTACCTTTTGTCTGAATTATATTTTTTTGGGTCAAATAAATTTTGCAGCATTTTCATAAATGCAAAAATCGTATGGTCAAAGCAGCGGTGTCAGGTAGTTTGGCAATTTCATTAATTTTGGCACATTCTAAAAGTCAGCAAATTCTAATTGTTGGTTGCCTTTAAAAATAATAATGTAGAAATAAAAGCAGTTCTTTTTGTCTTTTTGGAGCGAAGCAATAAAAATTCATTTTTAGTATTAAGAAACAAAAAGCACATGCTGATGATAATAAACTTTCAATTAAAAAAAAACAACCAAGTGTTTTACTTATATACACAAATTTTCTTAACAGCTTACATTTTTTTTTCTCTTGTCCAAGGTTTTTTTTTTTGTTTTTTCTTTTCTTGAATTTTATGCATCGATAATATTTACAAATTTTGAATTTTTTGTATACATTCAGTATACGAACACATACAATTCCTTTTTCAAAATTCCTTCTTTAGAAAACTCAAGATTTTATTAAAATCATCGCTTGCGGGTTCCAGTGTTACTTGGCAACTATTTATTTTTTTTTTGCTATAAAGATCGAATGTTGACAAATTTCATTTTCCTTTCGCATTATGCACAAACCCAATACACGACAGGGTGCAAAATCTTTTTCAAGCGCTTCGAGTTCGAGTACGATATTAGATTCAAGTCGTAGTTCAATCAGGACTAGAGGTAGTGTTAATATAGGAAGGGGAAGAGCCACTAGATTAGTTAGTCCTCATTCTAGCACAAATGTTAGAACCTTGCGATCGTCTTCTGTTGCGCGTTCTCTTGATTCGTATCAATCGGACAACATTAACATTAGAGAAGATAATTCGAATCGGGAGTTGTCAGATAGTTCAGGCAGAAGCCGTACAAAACCCAAATGTCGATACGATAGATGCGCTAATGCAATATTTTCAGGAAACGTTACGAAACACACAAGAAGAGTTTAGAATAGAGTTTGGTGCTATTAAAGATACCATTGGTCGGAATGCTAGACCAGCTTCAATACCTCCTACTAACGACGATCAAGCGGCTAGTTCTAATAATTCATTCGTTCGTTCAAATGCTCCGTCAGCATATATTTCGGTTAAACTAAAGGACTGGAAGGTTTCTTATAGTGGAGAGGGAAATGTCTCTGATTTTTTGTTCAAATTAGACACTCTTTGGGATTATATTAAACATAATCATAATGCCACTTATATAAACTTAAAAGATGCTCTTTCTTAAGAATTTGGGACACTAGAAACAGATCATGAAATTTTAATAAAGATTTCAACACGTAAGCAACTTCAAAAAGAAAATTGCGATGATTTTCATTCCACTATTGTCTGTTTAAATCTAAGATTGAGAAATCCAATGTCCGATAATTCATTGATAGAAATTATCAAGAAAAATGTAAATCCGGAACTAAAAGTTATGCTTTTCATATCTGATCCCAGAGACTTAGGCTAACTTCGCCTTTTAGCTAGAAAAGCGGAAAAAGTTCTCCTCGAGAACAAAACCGGTAATGTCTATCGACCACGACAAATTAATGAAATTTCTGTGGATACAGTCTCTGATGAATCCGACCAGGAACCAGACCCGCAAGTAGAAGCGGTAAAATTGACTCGACCATATGAGAAAAATTATTATTCAAGGATAAAGTGTTGGAATTGTCTTCAAATGTGGCATAGCTACATATATTGTCCGGACGAAAGTCGACACCTTTTCTGTTTTAAATGTGGACAAAGAGGTGTAAATACTCTGAAATGCAAGGGTCCACACGCGGAAAACAGGCGTCGGAGCGAGTGGGTGACCGGGGATGCTCGTTCCTCGAAATAAATCCCGTGACTAATTCTAACACTGAGTGTAAACCCTCACAGGGGGGTTTCACCTCTTAGCCCTTTACAACAAAAACCTGACATACAAAATATTTCCATGCACAAACAAAGACAAGCTTATTTTAATATCAAACGAAATTCTTTTAAATCTAAACCTTCACGGCAAATTCTAAAATGCAGATCGCGATATAAGAAAAGAAAGAAATTTAGAAAGACAATTGAAGCCAGTCGCCTTGCAAGTTCTACAGATGGAAGACCATTTGCACAAATCAAAATTTTTTTGTATGATTTATTTTGCCTTTTAGATTCCGGGGCCAATGTATCTGTTTTGGGAAAGGGAAGTTTAGATTTCATAAGAAAATATAATGTTCAGTTGGAAAGTTTCAAATCCAGTATATTAACCGCTAATGGATCGAAAAACGAAGTTGTAGGATTTTGTTCGCTGCCAGTCACATTTAAAGGGGTGAAAAAATCTATTGTGTTTTATATCGTACTAGCTCTATCTCAAGAGGGATATCTCGGCGCAGATTTTTGGAGAGCTTATGATCTCGCCCCCCCAAATTATCCCCGAAATTTCTTGTATAGAAGTCGATAAAAAACAAAATTTAATTTTTCATGGTCTTACTCCTGAGCAGAAATTAAGTCTTGAGGATGTTATTTTAAAATTTCCGTCGTTTGAAAAATTAGGCCTTGGTTATACACACCTGCTCGAACATCATATAGACACAGGCGATGCCACCCCTGTGAAAACAAAGCACTATCCACTTTCTCCCCTAGGCAAGCAGAAGTCTACGATGAATTAGATAGGTTATTGAATCTTGGAGTAATAGAGGAGTCAAATTCTCCATGGTGTAGCCCAATAGTTACAGTCCGTAAGCCAGGAAAAATTAGACTCTGTCTTGATTGTAGGAAAGTAAACCTGTTAACTAGGAAGGATTCATATCCACTCCCACATATAAATGGGTTACTGAGTCGTCTTAAGGACACCCATTATATTGGCGGGATTGATCTGAAGGACGTATTTTTTCAAATTAAGCTGTCAGAACCGTCAAAAGAAAAGACTGCATTTGCCGTCCCCGGAAGGCCTCTATACCAATATAGAGTAATGCCTTTTGGCGTTTGCAACGGTCCTCAGACCATGAGTCGTCTCATGGACAAAACCATTCCATCAAAGTTAAGAGACAATGTTTTTATCTACTTGGACGACCTCCTTGTATGTAGTCAAGATTTCAATTCTCATATCCAAATACTTTCACAAGTTGCACAATGCTTAAAGTCTGCTGGTCTTACAATTAAAGTGAGCAAAAGTAAATTTTGCCAACGAGAGATAAAATATCTCGGCTATCGAATTGGCGGAGGTACTTTAAAGGTTGACCCCGAAAAGGTTGAGGCAATTTCTCAGTTTCCAATGCCAAAATCACCACGCCAAGTTACACGTTTTGTTGGCATGGCAAATTGGTAGCTTTCATAAATAATTTTTCTGACCTTGCAGGTCCTCTCACAGATTGTTTGCGAAAATCCAATAAACCCTTTTGCTTTCTCAGGAAGCAATACTTTCTTTCGATAAATTAAAATCGGCTCTCTTCAACGCACCCGTACTGGCACAAGATTTTAGCAGAGAATTCACAATTCAGTGTGATGCGTCACGTATAGGAGTAGGAGGAGTTCTGTACCAACTGGGCGAAGAGGGTAGAGATCGCCCAATTGCGTTTGTGTCCCAAAAGTTGAACAAAGCACAACGTAATTATACAGTAACGGAAATGGAGTGTCTAGCGGCCGTAATATGTGTGAAGCGTTTTAGGCAATATATTGAGGGACTTTCTCTTAAAATCGTGACAGACCACTCGAGTTTACAGTGGCTAATGAGCCAAAAGGATTTAAGCGGTAGGCTGGCTCGGTGGAGCTTAAAACTCCAGAATTTTGATTTTGTCATGGAACATAGGAAAGGTTCTTTGAACGTAGTTCCGGACACTCTCTCCAGATTCGATGTCGACGAACTCGAAATAAATTGTAATCCACCCGAAGTTGATGTTAGTTCTTCTGAATTTAATTGTGTTGAGTATAATGAATTATGGGAAAAAAATTAGACAAAATAGTGATGCTTTACCAGATTTGTGCCTGTCTGATGACTTCATTTACAAGCGCGTTAAATTTCGAAATGGCGTTGACGACGAGAGAACTCTTTGGAGGTTATGGTTACCTAGGACCTTAACCGAAGGTATCATTAAAACTGCTCACGATGAAGGGTGTCATGGTGGTTATTTCAAAACTCTGTTTAGGATTCGGCAAAAATACTTCTGGCCTCATATGGCACGAGACGTAAAATATTACATACAACGTTGCAATGATTGTAATATTATTAAACCTACCAATAAAGTTTTGCGCCCCTCTATGGGAAATCAGTTCATAACCACCCGGCCATTCCAAAGATTTTATTGCGATTTTTTGGGTCCATACCCTTGTTCCAAAATGAAAAATTGTCAATTGTTTATCATGGTAGATCATTTAACCAAATTTTTATTTTTAAAACCTTTACGGTCAGCAACTTCTAATAATGTTATAGTTTTTTCAACATGAAATTTTCTGTACTTACGGCGTGCCGCAGTATGTACATACCGACAACGCAAAGCAATTCACCTCTAAGGAGATAAACGAATTTTTTTCTACGTATGGTATTACCCATATAACAACTGGATTTTACTTACCACAGGCAAATGCATCCGAAAGGGCAAATAGAGAAATCATTTCCAAAATCAGATATTTTCTTAAAAATGACCCGGACCACACAAATTGGGACAGAAATATATTTAAAATATTGTCAGTTTTGCGTAGTGATTATCATTCAGCTATTCAATGCTCACCTTATTTTGCTTCTTCGGTCAAAATATGATTTTGCGTGGTTCTTCTTACTCTATTTTGGAAAACCTAAATTTACTATCAGATGATACAATTGTCAAACACGCGGACAAGCTTCAAGACATACGCGAAAAGATAAGTAAAAACCTTGATATCGCCCATGAGAAGGCATCTAGAACCTATAACACGCGATCAAGACCAGTCAATTTCGTAGAAGGACAAGAGGTGTTTCGAAGAAACCATTCACAGAGCGATTCTAAGAAAGCCATAAATGCCAAATTTAATCCGAAATTTGTAAGGTGCAGGATTCGGAAGAAAGTAGGAAATGCTCTATATGAAATATCATGCTTCTGATATACGCGCCTAAAACATCGAAGTCACAAATTTCATATACAATATATGATTTACCATTATAGCCCGGCTTCGTGGGTCGTGCCACACGTATAAACTTCTTATGCTCTTTCAGAGCTAAAATCCGGTCTCTGTTCATCTCATCAATACGAGATCTCGAGACGAAGCAGTTTTGTTACGAATTTTTTTTTATCTTTTCTTTGTTCCTTTTTTAATGCAGCCCTGGATCTGGCAGCTCGACTACAGGGTGAAAATGCAACCGTTGACCGCGTCGGTTTTTTTTTTGTATATATGACATGATAGTACCGTTAGGTCAGCTCAGCCAATCAAAAGGTGGCAACTGAATTGTGAAGAAGGAAGACAAACGAAACACGAGATAGGAGTACAGTTTAAAAATAGTTTGGCGTCAGATCAAAAAGTCAATTGGGTTTTTGCAATTGGAGTTGGCGGTTGAAATTGAGACAGAGTGGACGATAGTAAAAGAAAAAGTTTGAAATTGAATTTAAAAGAAAACTAAAACGTGTTGTGAATTTTGGAAAAGTGAAAAGAAAACTTAATTGCTGAAAAATTTTAGAAAACGCACGCATAAATTCTATAAGGAAAATTGAAATTTAAATACCTGAAAAGAAGGATTTAAGACCAAAAATTTGTGTAAAACTGTAAAGAAAAGTGAAAGAAAATTTTAACCAACGGAAAAAAAATGCCCTTATGAAATGTAAAACTAAAAAAATTTCGTGAGTTGAAGAGAAAATCAAATTTCCAAATTAAAATTTTGTAAGCTGAAAGGAAAAGAAAACTAAAATCTTGTAACTTGAAAAGAAAATCTGAAAATTAAAACTTTGTAAAACTGAAAGAGAAATGAAAGAAATTCGAACTACTGTAAAATTAAAAAAAACAAAAATTGAAAAGAAAAAAAAGAGCCACATGTAAATTGTAAAATATAAAAACGTAAAATTTCGTGAACTGAAAAGGAATGTAAAACTTAAAATTTTAAAACGTGGTAAGAAATGTAAAAACTTAACCTTGTAACAAAACGTGGTATGCTAATAGGCTGAGTAAAATTTTTAAACGTGCAAACTACAATTTTGATAATAACCAAAACTGAAAGCACAGTGTGCTCCTGAAAAACAACAAAACTACAGCAACTATAGCCAACAACATCTTAACACGGTCAACAAAACTGCAGCAACTATAGCCAACAACATCGTCTGTAACACGGTCAACAAAACTGTGGCAACTATAACCTACAATAACAACTGTAACACGGGCAACAAAACAACAGCAATTAGCAGCATCAACATCGGCTAATAACGATAAGTAAAATTGATATATTAAATATTTTAATTATTAGTGTTTTTTTTAATTGAATCATATTAAAATTGTAATTATTCATAGATATACATATATGTACATTAGTTTATTAATTTCCACCCTCCACTGTAGTTATTAATTCTTGAAATACAATTATAAAAATTATTAAAAATTCTTTTATTTTCCTATCACCTAACAAAAAATATTAATGCTTTATTGCGTAGATAAATATTTGAAGTTAAGATGAAAATGTAATTTTTTTTTAATTAGGAGGAATGTTAGGAGAAAACAGGTAAGTAGGGGAGGAAAATGATCATAAACAATTAATATTAAAATCAAGTATTGTGTTATTCAAGTTTGTACAGTCTATTCTCGGTAGTTGAAATGGCATAAAGGATAGTTTTTTATACCCTCTACTCCAGTGTGCAGAGGGTATATATAAGTTTGTCATTCCGTTTGTAATAATTAGAAAAAAAATTTTGGACCCCATAAAATATATATATTTGTGATCCTTACAACAACCGGAGTTGATATAGCGATGTCCGTCTGTCCGTCTGTGGAAATCACGATGGCGGCATCAATCGGGCAGCTAGGGTGCTCGCTGACATAAAAAATGATTCATTAACATCCTGCTATTGCTATTTAAAATCGTCCAAATCGGTCGATTAGGGCCCGAGATTTGAATGAAGAACTAAAAAAAGTCTTGAAAAAATATAATTTTCTATGTTGTTCTTGTCACGATCACGCCCTCAAAAGGATAGCTAAGGTGATCATTTTTAGTGAGAATGATTCTCCAAACTCATGGGAAGATTTCTATTTCAAAAATCATTAAAATCGGTGGAACAGGTCCAGGGAAATCTCTGAAAAATTAAAAAAAAATTAAAAATATGTTTCTATAGTGTTCTTGTTGTTATTCTAAATGTTATATTGTTGTCATAGCTGGACTTGTTGTTTTTGTGGTCGTTGTGGTAATAATATAATAAAAACTAACCCTTTGTACATTTATTTATCAGCTCTGGTAGAAAAATTTAAGTTTCCATTGTTTTGTTTTACTAGATCATTTCTGTCATTGCCACGAGCCTGCCTGCAAAGTTTCAGATCGATTGGGATCGGGAAAGGGGTTCAAATCGATCCAAAATTTTTTCGACAAGCAGACACTACGAGTTAATATAAAGGGAGTAAAAATTCACCAGCATCTAAAGCAAATAATGCTAAAATACCTAGTTGTTAATAAAAAGAAAACAATGTAAATTTAGCAAAAAAAAAATTTTATGTATTAATTTATTTAAAGAGAAAAACACAAAAATAACATTTGATGTTGTATTTTTTGTGTGTAATATTTACATATACATACATACATACACATATTAAATAATACAAATAATATACATATATTCTATATACATATATTCTATATTCTATATATGTATATCCATAATAACTGCATGTTAGAAATAAATCGGTATATTATTTTTACATAAAATTCTGCAATATTTTTTTTGTGGGGAAAATACATTTCTTTTGCATTAACAGAGTGTCACTTCATTTTGTCCAGCGTGACTATGCCACAGTAGATGGCGCCACAATTTTTGTTCGAATTAGCTTTGCAATAGTTATTTCTATTTTAATATGAATGTCAATATTTTCAAATAGATATTATACATAGCAATGTTAGGAGTATACACGGGCTGGTCTTTTATTTCATACGTTTTTTCATTATTCTTTTACAAATATGAACATAAGTTTGGCATATTAACTTTTTGTTGTCTTTACAAAATAGAGTTACCGAGTTATCAATGAGTTTTTTGCTTTCAAAAAAAAATTTTTTTTTAATTTATATTCTTCCTTTATTTACATATTTTAACAAATTTGATATTTACATATGAGATCTTATCTTTACATAGATATTGCAATAGATATAGGATCTAAAGACATTAAATAGTTTTTATTTTAATTTTTAATGATTTTTAAAGGAAAATGGGAGGGAAAAAACCTTTATATGATTTAATAAATTCAAATACTATCTGAAAATATTTATATGCTTATAGAAGGTTTATTAGAAATAATAGACCTCTATAAGCATATAATTTTCAATTTGGTGATTTCTTTTTAATTTTACGTTACTTCTCTACATTCTCTTATCAGTGGGTAAGAAGAATTTTCAATTTTGGCAAAATAATTGTTGTTAATCCTTGTTATGAAATCGATAATTTTTTCATAACCTGTTCCTTCATGAAGAAGATTTGTAGGATACCTCCACGGCTTTCTATTTATCATTTTAAGACATTTGTTTTGTATAATTTGTAAGCGTTTTAGGTGGCAGTTGGCAGCGTCACCCCAAATAGGACACGCGTATGTTAATATTGGCCTTATAACACTTTTGAATAGGATATTTTTGTTTTTGGGGTTTAGAAATGACCTTCTATTTAGTAGTGGCCATAATGCTTTAAATGATTTTATAGCTTTTTGGCACGTAGCCATAATATGTTGTTTAAAAGTAAGCTTTTTGCCCAAGACAACTCCGAGATATTTGACATGATTAAGTACATTTATGGTATTATTTCCAATATGAAGATGACGTCTTGGCAGTCTTTTGGGAGATTTGTTGAATGGAAAAATTATTGCTTGGGTCTTCTTTGGATTAATTTTGATTTTCCATTTGTGAAAATATTTACTGCAATTTACAAGTCCCTTTTCCATTTTCTTCAGGAGTGCGCTTGTAAGTTTGTTTGAAGAAATTAACGCAGTATCATCTGCGTAATAAGCAATTTTCATATATTTCGGGACTTTAAAATCGGATGTATATATCGAGTAAAGCAATGGCGACAAGACAGATCCTTGAGGCAACCCTGTGGTAATGGTTTTTGGAGATGATGTTTCATTATTAATCGCAACTTTAAAGTTTCTGCCGTGGATGAAATCTGAAATAAGTTTGCATAAATATTTTGGTATATTTGCATCAAAAAGTTTAAATACTAGGCCATTATGCCAAACGGTGTCAAACGCTTTTTCAATATCTAACAATATTAGACCCGTTGAACGTTTATTGTTTTTATTTGTGATTATTTGATTTTTGATTCTGTTTATTTGGTGCGTAGTGCTATGGCCTTTTTTAAATAAAAATTGTTCTTTACCAACAATAGAATTGGTCGTTACAAATTCACTAAGACGAGAATGTAGTATTTTTTCAAATATTTTACCTAAGTTACTTAATAGACTAATAGGTCTGTAGCTGTTTGGGTTATTTTTTGGCTTACCAGGTTTGTTTATGGCTATAACATTAGCATTTTTGAAATGGTTTGGGAAATAGTTGAGTTTGATGCAGCTGTTAAATATTATAACCAGTAATTTTAGAGCTTTGAGTGGTAGTTTCTTTAAGAGCAGGTTCGGAACATTGTCAAAACCAGGGGGATTTTGAGGGTTTTATTGATGAGACAATATTCATTACTTCTTCAAGAGATGTATAAATAGCTGATTCAGAACTAGGATTTTCCTTTTTAAAATTATTTACTGTTGTATTTATTAATGTATCCGCCGAGTGGTTATAGTGCGAAGTGAGGTTATTTGCTTGGACAAATGTATTTGCCAGGACTTCAGCCTTGTCCTTATCAGATGTTATTTTTGTATTTCCAACTTTGAAGTGAGCGATTTGACTTTTTCCTTTTCCTCGCAAGTTCCTGCTTATTTTCCAAAACGATTTATAACCTGGTTTTAAATTGGATAATAATTGAGACCATTTGTTATTGCGCTCCGAATTAATTCTTTTATCAATCATGTTACTTAGAACCTTAGTACACTGATTATAAAAAGTTTGCTCGGCTATATTTGAAGATCGTTGGCTTTTTCTTTTAAAGCTTCTTAGTTTAATATATTTCACAGTACTTTCTGGTAATGTGTAATTATTTTGTTGAGTTATTTTAGGTGTGGACACATCCCTTGCTTCGAAAACTAAATTTATAAATTTTTGTATTTCCTGATCAATAACTACCTTGGTATTGTATATATCCGAATATAACGTGATTTTATTGTCTAAAAAATTCATAAAAATGTTCCAGTTGGTTGCAATATAATCATAATAATTGAGGTCAACCTGCAAGGCCATTGAACTTTTAAGTGTACATATAATGGGGCGATGGTCTGATGGTATTTCGTAATCCATTGTTTTTACGTCTATATTTAAAGCGGAATTGCTTAAAATTATATCGACTGTGGATGCTTCGCGATTGTGTTGATGGGGGAATAGGGTTGGACTATTAGGATAGTGAATGAAAAAATTGCTTGATTGCTGTAGGTTGTTGAGTGCAATTCCTGCAGTATTATTTGAACGGCAATTCCAAGAACAATGTTTGGCATTTAGGTCACCAAAAACTATATATTCTTTGGTGGAAGGTGTTAGGTTCAAGATATCAGCACAAAAGCTTTGGGTATATCTTGGTGAATATAACGAAGATACAACAATATGTCTATTATTTATAATAACTTCAATTGAGATGTTTTCGATTGATGAGGTGTTTGAAATAAAGAGGTTTTTATGAGCGACAGATTTATGAATTAACAGAGCTACTCCTCCTCCTCTTGCATCTGTTCTGTCACTTCTATATAAATAATAATTTTTAAAATAGGGTCTATGATTTTCTGAAAAAAATGTTTCATTCAAAGACGCTATTTTAATATTTTCTCGTTCAATTAGTATCTCAAATTGTTTTAATTTAGAAAAGTTTGAAGTGCCATTAGTATTCAAGTGAAGCATTTTGAATTCGTTTAAATTATTAGTATAATCCATGGGCGTATTTTACCATTGACATTACAACTTTGATTTGTTGTACTTTTGAAGTGCACCTATGCAAATCATCCATAGCTGTAGTGAAAATATCAAAAAGCTCATCAATGCTAAATAAATCGTTGTTTGTTTTCAGCTGGTTAGCATATGTAGCTTTGCTGTTATTATTGATGTTATTGTTACAATTTGTGTTGTTGTTTCTTAAATTAGGGAAATCTCCCACATTAAATTGAAATGAGTTATTTTGTTGTTGTCTGCTTTTATTCGGACTTTTAGAAGTAACTCTTGTTCTAGTTTCCAAATAGAGAGAACGTAACGGACAATTGATGTCGTTTGCAGAGTGATCAGTTCTCTCTTTTCCATGTTTTTTTGCTATTAAAGCATGTAAAAACAGCTGGTCTTTTTTCATTTGTGTTAAACGGACACACACTTGTATGATGTTGTTCTGCACATATCATACACGCAGCACTACGATGACAATGTTCACCGCCATGGCCATACATTAAGCAGTTCCAGCATTGAGTTGGTTTGTTTTTGGGTTTAGATTTGTACTTTTTCCAAGAAATTATATTTGAAATTGTTCTTACGTTTCTTAAGGCAGTTGGGTTAAAATTTTTACGAACAAATTGAACTTTATAAACTGCATTGTTGTTCGAACTGAATTTGGTGACTATTTCAGCTACGGAAGAAGGGGACAGGTTGTAGTTTTTTAGCTCCGCGGTGATGTCCTCAGTTTTTATGCGGGGTAAACCGTTTAAAAAAGTGGTGTATAACCTATTATCTTTAGAGTCATATGAATGAAACTCCAACTTACTCTCTTTAAGAATTTGCTTGTAGCATTCGTACAATTCTTTACTTGGAGCAAAAATTTTGGTACCAATTGAAGTACGTTTGAAAATACAATACTTACCAAGCAGCTTTTGTTTTTCTGTAAATGAAGCGTTAGCTTCTACAACAATGGGTGGAGGTTTGTGTTCCTTAACATCGTTAATATTTGATCCGGGAGTTACGTCCATATCATTGAGGCCAGCAAGCAGGCTAAATCTGTTGCATGAAGTTGGCGCAATGTTCGGGTTAACAAAACCCGGAGGAAGTTTTGTCATCTTCTTGTTCACAAGCTTTCTTTTTGATGAAGATTTGGCCCCTCGGGCCATCGCTAAATTTTTATTCCTGTTTTAAGCTGAATTGTCTACCACGTGAGTTCAAATGAGATCAAGAATAGGCAATTACAAAAACAAAAATATACACTTGTTTTTAGTTTTAAATAGTTGTACTCTAAGCGCTTTAATTATTTACACGGCCGTTCGTAAAGAGAGTTAGATTCGAACTGTTTGCTTTCAAAAAAGTTCTACATAGTTATATAGAATTATTATTCTGCTTTACCTATAAAATATCTGATTGCGATTACATCTAATTTTTAAAAATTGTTTATAATTACTAAAGCATTATAATTCACATAAATACAAAATTGCACTTTTCAAATTTTCCATTCAAATTTAAGAAAATATCAATACTAAAAACTGGAATTAAAATTTCCAATTATAAATTAGAAAATATTAACTGAATTTCAGGAAATCATATCAAAACGTCGGAAATAATAATTTTTAAATTTAGAAGACATCAATTGCATCTTTAATATACATATAAATTTTATTTGTTAAACACAAATTGAAATTCCAAAACAAACACCAAATATGTTTACATTAAAAAAAATATTGGCATTCAGGAGAAATTAATAGCTTTTCAGTAACTTCTTTTAACGATTGTCGAATCGTTAAAAAAGAAAAGCAAAATTATCAGTAAAATTTTTAAACGATATTCGCTATTGTTAAAGTCAGCTGTTGTTGTTATCTAAACGACAACCATTTTTGTGTTGTTTATTCAATCAATAAAAACTTAAATTTTTAGGTTGAAATGTCGTCATACATAAATAAAAATCATAAAATAGTGAAAATATTTTGCTTCTATTAAAAAACTTTTTTATATAAATAAAAATTTTAAATAGCATATTCAATTCATTTCATTTTCAAATAAATAAACAGAAATATTAGTAAAAAAAAATAGAGACATTAAACATAAACAAAAAATCATCCTGTCAAACACGAAGTAATTTGTTTTTTTCTATTCTTCTTTGTGTTTTTCGCTTATTTTAACAGAGATGCCACTCGTTTACAATTTAAATAAATAGAAAAATAGATATGTCGACTGTCGTTAAGATGTGTGTACTTAGTGAATCACTTAATCCTCAGTGCAAACAACAATAGCTGTCGATATATTTTGCGATTGTCGGATCGTTGAAATTCTGTCGGATCGTTGAATTCGCACTACAGAAAACATTAATTTAAATTCAATGAATTTTAGAAAACCTCAAATGATATTTAAGAATTGCGAACATAAAAATTGTTACATAAATAAACGCAATTTGATGAGAATGTTATTTATACATATATTATTTTTCACAATTTTTTTTTGTATGAATATTTGAAGTTTTTCAGAAAATAAAGATAACAAATTATTTTATTAAAAATGTTTGGGACATTTGGTTTTTTGCGTTTGGCATCATTTTTGTTAATAATTTAATTATTTATTATTATAAATTTATTCTCTATGTTTTCCAAATATGGCAATATTTTAATAAAAAAATTGAGAGCTATTTTTGGTTATTATTTTGTTACTCCATCCGACATATATGGCCGCAATGAAAAAATATTTCGCCAGTTAAAAGAAACTATACAGCCATCTCCAATTAGCACGATTTAATGCATATAGCCACCCTAACAACCATTACCTTTGCAATGGAGGTTAAGGCGAGGTATTTAATTAACAAAAACTAAATTAAACGAGAACTTATGTCATATAACCGGAAACGCATGCATACAGGAAACGCATGCATATTTTTCCAATATTTTGTTTACATTTATTATCAATACTCAAACCGAGGTGGAGGGTATCAAAGATTCGGCACAGCCGAATTTAACACTCTTACTTGTTTTTATGTTATTGCGCGCTGAATTTCGGGTTGAGAACCACATTACCAGAATTTTTTTGCTGGCTGGGTTAAAATCTTATGTCTTTATGCCTCTTAGCCTCTAATTTGAATATTTCATCTAGGCTCGTAAAAATTTTACATTTTTGTGCATTTTTCATATCATGGAAGCCGCGCGTTACATGTATGCCAATGATATGTTGAACACCTTAAATAAAAGCACTACATTCGCATACGCTGACGATACCGCCGTTGTCGTTGTCCACCAAAATATTCAAACGGCTGGTGAAATTATGCAAGACCAACTCAATACTGCCCAACGATGGTGCCATGATTACGGTTTGGCAATAAATGCAAACAAGGCAAAATTCATGCATATAAGACCGCCAAACCTCCATTATGAAAACATAAAATTAAAATTTCACAACATAGATTGCTTACACCAACAAACATACAACAATCAAAATGATAAATGTTCGACATACATTGAAATAGTTGACACCTACAAATACCTTGGTGTCACCGTAGATAACAACTTTAAATGGAAGCCACATGAACAAAATCTTCAAAAAAAACTACGTAAATCCGCATACATGTTACATCATTTATGTAATTGCTCAACACATAATGTGCTACGGCAAGCCTACTATTCTCTAGTAGAATCACACCTACGACATGGTATCACAGCATGGGGCAGCTCAACACACTGCACAAATCTCAAGATAGAATCCTAAAGATACTACTGAAGAAACAAAACTACAACATTGTAAATAACACCACAACTACAATGCAAGTAAACACAACTGCAATACAACAAAACTCTATAAACAACAACGTAATTAACCAAAATAACAATACTCAAAGAAACAACCCAACCAACAATACACGCAGAGGAAAAAAAATCAAACGTCGCTAAAATTAATGTTGCAAAGGAAACTAACATACTCAATATTAACAGCATCTTCAAAACAACCTTGGTCAACGAGTTTTATAACGATGTTAGATACCTTCATCCTATAGTTCATGATTACAACACAAGAAAAAGAAAAGCGCAAGGAAAATACAAAATACCTAAATATATTAATAGCTATGACAAGAGTACACTTAAAGTCACACTTCCAACAGTCATGAATATGGTACCGAAGGAAATCCTAGACACAACAAACCAACATAAAAGAAAAAAACTAGTAAAAAATAAGTTTAAATGGCCCACATGACTGCCTCGGGGACAATTGAAGTAACATTTACAACCTTAGATTCAATACTGCAAAAGATAACTTTTTGAGTTCTTAATGTAAAATTTGATTCAATCCACAAAATAATGGATGCATACATTCCAATATGTCAAAAGCTTTACTAAAATCAGTGTATATCAAATCTATGTGTTCCCAATCGTCAAGTCCCTTGAAAATATGAACCGACAGTTCTACATTTGTGACCTTTGACTTAGAATAGGCACAGTTCATCAGAGAAAATCAGTAACAAGTGTGTCCGTTAATTTAGGGATAACAGTTTATAAACTATAATATACTTGCCAAATTTCATTAAATATTTCTCGTACTGCATACGTATTATCTATTACTCATCCTATAAAACAGCCGAAAAATTCGATTTTTGTGCTTTTAGGTTAGAATGTTCCAAAATCATGGCCAGAAAGAAAAAATCTAATATTACTAATGAATTCGGTACCCCTTACTTAGGTAAATCCACCCATTTATAATAAACAAGATGCAGAAAAAATACAAATTTGCAGTTTATTAAATTATTTACTGAAATATTTTAAAACTAAAGAATGTAATATGTCAATTTTCCTTTTTTTAATTTCAACATATAATATAGATAATTTTTAGAAATAATTGTAATTTGTAGATTTTATAAACAAAGAAATTTAAGTATTAAAATTTGGGTTTGACAGCCGTATCTAGTTCAAAATTTCATTTAAAATATAAAAGTTCATATTTTCAAACAAAACAAAAATAAAATGTTACACAATATATATCGATGGGCATATATTATCATGTCGACTCTTTTTTTTATAATTTTTTCAGGAAACGAAAATACGTCTAAATATTAAAATAATTTAAAAAAACGAAATTATGTAAATAATATTTATTACTTTCTAATTCGGTATTTTATATTTACTTTTATCTTAACTTTTACCAAAATTATAACATTTCTTTAGTCCTTCAATAAAAAAAAAACGAGTTACGTAATGATAACTTATGACCAACGACAAGTAACATATATATTAAGTAAGCACTTAGTTTTATATTGCCTATAATTTATACCATACGTTGTATTGAATATTGAATTGAATAATAGTATTACTGGAGTACTCAAAACAATGTAGGAAAATTTTTCACTTAAGGTATGATATTTCAACATACAAAACCTACCCGTAATGCAAGGCCTTTAAAAATGTATGGTGTATTACCTACTTTGGCCAATAATTATTTATCTTCGAAGGGATTTAAGTTTTTATCATATTCTTTATAAATTACTAAGTTGTCATCACTTCCATCTTCAGATGAATTTGTAGTACTTTTGAAAGTAGTTTCATCATTACCATATCGCATTTGCATAAATTTATAACTTTTTATAGATGTTTTAGAAACTTTATTAACTGTTATTCTGTTTCGAGCGCTGTTGCAAGTCTTAATAAATATGCTTTGTCCTAGTTTGTTAGAAATATTCTCTAAAGCACAACTTGTGATGATGAATTGATCATTTATATCCTTTTGATTGTGCCTATGAAAATTACCTTCAGAGTTTGATATATGAATAGTATGACATGAAACACAGCTTAATAGCTCGTTTGAGTTTGGTCCAATACATTCTTTATGGTACGAATGCTGACATAAAAAATAAACCATTGGTTGTTTTATACTTTGTTTACAAATATCACAAGACCTGCTGCGGAACTCAATTGGTCTGCTCAAAAAATCGTTCAGCAACTGTTTCAAGAGAGATACTCGCTCAACCAAGGATATCACATAACCTTCAAGTTCGTAGATTTTAAACTTTGTTAAAAAGCTGTCGCTTAAGAATAATTCATTCAAGTCCGATAGATAAAAATTGTTATTTGTAAGAACGCATTGAAGAATATTCAAAATATAATGTGGGTTGGAGTATATCATTCGCTTTAGTATTGCGTTAACAAACTTAACCGATTTATACTCATCTAGTGCTTCATTACTAAGAGATTGCAACAATATTTGGTGAGATGGTCCATTCTTTGCATTTGGTACAAAATTATTTATGTTTGATGGGCTTAGTTCAAAGCACTTTACCAAACAACGCATGCTTAGCATTTCTAAACTACATCTGTCATACATCATTCTAATTCCTGGCCAAAAGTGATGAGTTCTACATATTATAAAAACATTATCGAGACAGAGTTGGGAACCATGTGTCTTTAGAAACTCAATAATAAAGTTTATTTCAAGATCACCTGCTTTCCACAATTGTAAAATTAAGTCAATAAATATATTGTACACAGTAAGGTATGTGGACGTGCAGCCAAAACTATCCAATTTATCTACGATACCAAGAGCGCATTCTTTGTTTATAAGCAGCAAAAGCGTAAAAAACCGAGTAAATTTTTCTAACGAATCAAAGTTCTGGCAGCGATCACAAAAGAGATATATTATAGTTTCAGTGATTTCAGTTGGATAATGGCATATTAGCCAGAAAGCGTATTCAGAAAAAAAATCAATAATTTCATGCTCACTAATCGTGGAAAAATATTGAGTTGTTTGTTGAGTGTCATGAAAAATCTCCAAAAAGGTCAATATTTTTGAGCCTCCGTCGATGGCAATGTTGTTATCGATAAAACAATAATCATATTTCGCTTCCTCCAGCTGAAACATTTGTTCCACTTTGCTAGGCAACTCGATTCGACGACGACAACTCTGAAGAAGTACAACATGATCGGGGGATTGAAAACCAGACTTGACTAAACCACTCAAGTATTGAATCAAATATTCATTATGTCGGGTAATCACGAGTTTATTTATAATATGGATTGGTGGCACAAAACCAATAGTTTTTATGTACATTTGAACAGCTTCCGAAATATCACCACGCTGAAGCAAATGGTCGCCATATCGAGTATGTGCTGCGGCTAAGGTTTCCGGTTCTGTGGAAAAATTTTCCAAAAATTTCAGTGCAATATCATATAAGTTTTTGTTATACAAAAGTTGTAATTTATGTTGAAGTTCATGTTCTTGTAGTGTTAATATTGTACCATCGACTAAAATTATTAAACAGTTATTCAAGTCAGCAGTGGGAAAAATACACTTTACAATATTATTAAGCTCTTGATTTAAAACAACCATTTTGTTTACAATGTTTATAATAACAAGTTGAGATGTATGACCATGTTGATGCAATATTCTTTTTGATTGTAATACGACAATTAAGTGTTTCCCAAGCCACTTAACAATCTGTTTTATTCCATCAATTGCATAACATGGACCCCTTCCATCAAATGTGTAGCAATAAAGTGCATCATCTCTCCCTACAACAAAGTATTTCTCTACTTCTTCATTGGAAGACTTTAGTGTACAACAATGGACGGAAGCAAGCATGTCGTCCAAAACAATCTTAGTTTGAGCAATATTGCCACCGTTGAGTATTGAATAGCAGAAAACACCTGCATCGGAACATACAAACATTTTTACTCCAATTTCGATTTGCAGAAACTCTATAGCCTTTATGGGTTTTAGACAAACATTAATACTTTTGAAACGCGATGAAATATCTCGTGATAATGGTGAATTATATAAAAGAATATTTCCATTTTGAAGACCAAAAGCCAAAACAAGATAGCCCCTCGAATAAAGAGCTTTTATTGTTGTCACGTTACAGAGACATTTAATTGTAGCACTACTAATAATTACTGGAGCTATTCGTTTAGAAAGTGTTGACAAATTGTATATCTTAAGATCAAGATCATTTGTAAACGAGTGCTGTTCAAGAATTACGAATATATCTGATTCATCTGCTATACTGCATAAATTAATTCGATTATCTGATTTAATACTTAGACATTCTCCATCCTTATATATATGGACATCGCCGTTATCGTTGCAAAAAATTGTATATACTGAATTGCTACAATATGTATTAGTATTTTTAATAATTTCATATTTCCCATTTATCTCCAATGGTTTTAGCTTAAAAAAGTTGAACGTTTTCCACTCAAGCACACTCATTTTTAAATTAAAGTTATTATTTTCAATAAATACTCAGACAAGTTTTAGCGTTGTATGCATTTAAAATCCGATTACATGGCACTCAATACCAACTGTTCTGAATACTCAATAATTCACATGATGTCTACACCAGAGATTCGAGCGAAAGCAAAAAGGCCTGTCGTTTTGCGACTTGTAGCATGCGCTAGAAACATATTTCGTTTACTTTCTTGTACCATAATTTTTTATATATCCATCTGCATAATAGTCTTTATTCTTCGGCCATATTTGCGAAATGTATATGACTTACATTTAATTTTACAATCAAAAATATAACAGCAACATCTGATTAGCTGTGGAAAAGCATATAACGGTTGCTAAGTTGAAAGTTGACGAACTTTTTTCAACATACACTTTTTAAACCTTTATGGAAACTTCGCACCACAGTTTAATACCAGTTGAGACAGCTGTCAAAAACGCAAACTCGAACCGTATGGTTTTGTTTACATTTATCTCTTTTTTTTGAATTGTAAAGACGTGCGAAAGAGATTAAAAATATAAATTATACAAAATATAATGTGTGGAAGCGAACCGCTATACAACATGTTTTCAACCATTGACAGCTTAAAAAATAATAACAATGGCAAAATAGTGAGTATAAACATAAGTAAACAAAAATTAATAAGATCGTATTTCCCACAATTTAACATTTAATTAGTAATCTGTGGTATTTTCTTTTCAGAAATAAAATTTATAAAAGGTGCATATTAAAACCCAAAGCTTGTGATTGTGATAATACCAGTAATGTTGGTATAAATACTGGTAAATTTGCCAGTTACATTCACCACTACTCAATCCAGGGCCGGAAGGAAGGAATCAAAAATTACTATAGCTGAGCTAACTTTTCGCAACTGAATTATGGTATTATTGCCTTGGATTATGACTTGCATGTCAGTGGGCCTCTCCTGGCAAATACATTTGTCCAAGCAAATAACCTCACTTCGAACTACAACCACTCAGCGGATACATTAATAAATACAACAGTAAATAATTTTAAAAAGGAAAATCCTAGTTCTGAATCAGCTGTTTATACATCTCTTGAAGAAGTAATGAATATTGTCTCATCAATAAAACGCTCAAAATCCCCTGGTTTTGACAATGTTCCGAACCTGCTCTCAAAGAAACTACCACTCAAAGCTCTAAATTACTGGTTATAATATTTAACAGCTGCATCAAACTCAACTATTTCCCAAACCATTTCAAAAATGCTAAGGTTATAGCCATAAACAAACCTAGTAAGCCTAAAAATAACAGACCTATTAGTCTATTAAGTAACTTAGGTAAAATATTTGAAAACATACTACATTCTCGTCTTAGTGAATTTGTTGCTAAAGAACAATTTGGATTTAAAAAAGGGCATACGCACTACGCACCAAATAAATAGAATTAAAAATCAAATAATCACAAATAAAAACAATAAACGTTCAACGGGTCTAATATTGTTAGATATTGAAAAAGCGTTTGACACCGTTTAGCATAATGGCCTAGTATTTAAACTTCTTGATGCAAATATAACAAAATATTTATGCAAATTTATTTCAGATTTCATTCACGGCGAAACTTTAAAGTTGCGATTAATACTGAAACATCATCTGCAAAAACCATTACCACAGGGTTACCTCAAGAAGCTGTCTTGTCGCCATTGCTTTACTCGATATATACATCCGATTTTAAAGTCCCGAAATATATGAAAATTGCTTATTACGCAGATGATACTGCGTTAATTTCTTCAAACAAACTTACAAGCGCACTCCTGAAGAAAATGGAAAAGGGACTTGTAAATTAATCCAACCAAGACCCAAGCAATAATTTTTCCATTCAACAAATCTCCCAAAAGACTGCCAAGAAGTCATCTTATTGGAAACAATACCATAAATGTACTTAACGAGGTCAAATATCTCGGAGTTGTCTTGGACAAAAAGCTTACATTTAAACAACATATTATGATTACGTGTCAAAAAGCTATAAAATCATGTAAAGCATTATGGCCACTACTAAATAGAAGGTCATTTCTAAGCCCCAAAAACAAAAATGTACTCTTCAAAAGTGTTATAAGGCCGATATTAACATACGCGTGTCCTATTTGGAGTGACGCTGCCAACTGCCACATAAAACGCTTACAAATTATACAAAACAAATGTCTTAAAATTATAAATAAAAAGCCCTGGAGGTATCCTACAAATCTTCTTCATGAAGAAACAGGTTATGAAAAAATTATCGATTTCATAAGGATTAATAATTTTTTCAATTATATATTCTTCCTTTATTTACATATTTTAACAAATTTGATAAGCCCCAAAGATAAGATCTCATATGTAAATATGCCCTTTTTTAAATCCAAATTGTTCTTTAGCAACAATAGAATTGGTCGTTACAAATTCACTAAGACGAGAATGTAGTATTTAATAAACTAATAGGTCTATAGCTATTTGGGTTATTTTTTGGCTTATTAGGTTTATTGACAGCTATAACCTTAGCATTTTTGAAATGGTTTGGGAAATAGTTGAGTTTGATGCAGCTGTTAAATATTATAACCTGTAATTTTAGAGCTTTGAGTGGTAGTTTCTTTAAGAGCAGGTTGGGAACATTGTCAAAACCAGGAGATTTTGAGGGTTTTATTGATGAGACAATATTCATTACTTCTTCAAGAGATGTATAAATTGCTGACTCAGAACTGGGATTTTCCTTCTCAAAATTATTTACTGTTGTATGTATTACTATATCCGCTGAGTGGTTGTAATTCGAAGTGAGGTTATTTGCTTTGACAAATGTATTTGCCAGGACTTCAGCCTTGTCCTTATCAGATGTTATCCTTGTATTTCCAACCTCAAGGTGAGAGATTTGATGATTTCCTTTTCCTCGCAAGTTCCTGCTTATTCTCCAAAATGATTTATCACCTGGTTTTAAATTGGATAATAATTGACACCATTTATTATTGCGTTCCGAATTAATACATTTATCAATCATGTTACTTAGAAACTTAGTACATTGATTATAAAAAGTTTGCTCGGCTGTATTTGAAGATCGTTGGCTTTTTCTTTTAAAGCTTCTTCTTAGTTTAATATATTTCACAGTACTTTCTGGTAATGTGTAATTATTTTGTTGAGTTATTTTAGGTGTAGACGCATCCCTTGCTTCAAAAACTACATTTATAAATTTTTGTATTTCCTGATCAATTACTGCCTGAAGAAATTTATGACACAAATTTATTCTGAATTTCAAGTTTTATTTAACTTTAAATAGCTTAACCAAAAATATTGCGACTGAACGCGTGAAGTATTTAAATGAAAGTAATTTACAGAAAGGAAAAGAGATGCGAAACAAAAAAAAAAACAGAATCGCAACAGCATACACATTGTCATAGGGTTGCCAACCGTTTTAAACTTTAACACTCCTCCTCAATGTGGATGTTGTTTTACAAATATTTCAATTTAATTTCATTAGGTTGACAAAATTACAATGTTTTACTTTTGGTAAATTCTTAGTCATAATATCGGCAATCATGTTTTCAGTAGGACAGTACTCCAACTCGATCTCCTTATTCTGTACCAATTCCCTGATATGATGAAAACGTATGTCGATATGCTTACTGCGTTTATGATAAACAGGGTTCTCCGCCATCGATTTGAAGTAAAACTGGATCATCTTTTATTGCCATAACTTCGATTAGAAGTTTCTTTAAATAAATAGCCTCTTTTGCTGCCTCCGAAGCCGCCATGTACTCGGCCTCGGTACTGCTAAGTGCCACAGAACTTTGTTTCTTGGACTCCCATGAAACAGGACATCCACCATAAAAAAACGTATAGCCTGTATACGACTTTCTATCCAGAGCATTTCCGCCCCAATCTGCGTCTACAAAACCTTTCAGAGAACATCCATTAGATTCATAGATTAATTTTAAATCAATGGTACCACTCAGGTATCTTAAAATGTGTTTTAACTTTGTGAAATGTTCTAAACGAGGATCGGAATTTCGCTGAGCCATCTTAGACACGGAGTACAAAATATCCGGTCTTGTAGAAATTGCAAGGTAGGTAAGGGTACCAATAAGCGATTGGTATTCAGTCTGATTAATTTTTTCACAATCGGCTTCACAATTTACTTGATAACCAGCCTCTAATGGTACCGCCATTGGCTTACATTCAGCCATGCCATAATGTTTTAAAATATCGCGAATATATTGAGTTTGGCTTAATTTAATCATACCTGTTTCGCCTTCACGCTCGATTTCCATCCCCAAAAAATGATTTAGTATGCCCTTATCGTTGATTTCAAATTCATTTGCCAATTGTTGCTTTACATCAAGAACAATATCTACGTCACAGCAGCCAATAATCAAGTCATCAACATAGACTGCTATCAATGCGAGATTGCCGTTAATCATTGCCTTATATAAACACGGCTCGTTTTTGCAAGAAATAAAACCAATCTTTTGCAGTACACCATCTAATCTGCTGTTCCACTCCTTACCGCTTTGTTTTAATCCATAAATTGCTTTGTGTATACGTAGAACTTTATTTGGTGAATTTTGATCTATAAAATTTGCCGGTTGCTGCATATATATCTCATCGTGTAGATTACTATTCAAGTAAGCTGTACTTACATCAATTTGGTGTAAGTGCATTTTCTTTTCAACCGCCAACGCCAATAGCAACCGTATCGTAGAGTAGCGTACCACCGGAGAAAATGTCGCATTAAAATCAATCCCGAATCGTTGATTACAGCCCTTGGCCACCAGCCTTGCCTTATAACGCTCAATTTCTCCGTTTACATCTCTCTTCAGAGTAAACACCCACTTGCACGGTATAGCTTTATGCCCATTTGGAAGTTCAGATAATGACCACGTTTTATTTTTTTCTAGAGCGAAAAATTCATCTCTCATAGCCTTCTCCCAAAATTTCTTATTTTCATCTGACATTGCCTCCTCAACTGTTTGCGGTATGTTTTCATTTACAGCAAAACACAATTCATTATTTTGCTGTCTTTCGATAAATTGTTTCTTTGGTCTTCCTGCTTTGCCACTACGAAGAATTCTTGGACGGCCTGGTCCAATTACTTTTTCTTGTTGTTCAATAGCACCATCCGATTCAGTGTCATCATCGGCTGTAGTAAAACTTTCATCTTTTTCCGCAACTCCTTCACCATCACTGCAAACATCATCATCATCATTTTGTTGAACATCATTATCTTCGCCTTCAATAGTAGGCTCGTCTTTTTCAAAACGAAACGTCAAAAAATTATTATTTTCGTTCAAATTGTTGTTGCTCGTTTTATTTGCATTGACAGGCTTATTTTTCTTTTCAAAACATGTCAAATAATCATCTTTGCTATTTGCATTATTTACGCCGCTAAAATTGTTTCTCTAAAACATATCTTCATCAAAAAGAACATCGCGCTGCTCAACAACACTTCGTGTATTTTTATCAAATAGACGGTATGCTTTGGATGTTGTGGAATAACCAACCATCATGTACTGCTTCCCTTTCTGTTCAAATTTTGATCTATTTCCAGATTTGGTAAGGCTTACAGCTAATGCACCAAATGTTTTCAAATGTTGTACATTTGGTTTTCTGCCACACCAGACTTCATACGGCGTTTTATTTTCCAACTGTTTTGTTGGACATCTATTACGCAGATATGTCGCTGTGTTTACAGCCTCTGCCCACAAATATTGTTTCACACCAGCATGAACCATCATCGATTTCGCCATTTCAATAAGGGTACGGTTGGCTCTTTCAGCCACACCGTTTTGCTGCGGCGTATATGGCACTGTTAGCTGCCTACAAATGCCTTCAGCTTCCAAGAATGAGTTGAATGCAGCATTCATGAACTCGCCACCGTTGTCTGTTCGCAAAGCTTTTATTTTGCAGCCAGTCTGTTTTTCAACTTGTGGTTTGTACAATTGAAACTTCTCGAATACCTCGCTTTTGTGTTTTATGAAATATGTAAATATTCTTCGTGATTTGTCGTCAATAAATGTTACGAAGTATTGCGCACCACTGACAGACTTCACTTTAAATGGGCCGCAGACATCTGAATGTACAACTTCTAACAATGCTTTTGTTTTTGTACTGGACTCCTTAGGAAAAGACAATACATGTATTTTGCTTAACATGCACGTTTTGCAGTTCGCTTGATCACCGTTGTTAACATTCATACCCATCACCATATTCTTTTTGGACAAATCATGTAGACTTTTAAAATTAAGATGGCCGTATCTGTTGTGCCATACTGACTTCATGTTGCTAACAGCATATGCTCTTTCTGTTGAACTCTCATCGGCTACAACGAACATGTTGTCACTACGTAACGCTTGTAAAGGTGCGTTCAGACTACGCAAATATTTGACGAAATAAGCGTAACCCCTAAATAATGTATAATTTTCCTTGTATAATTTTCATTAAGTTATACAATATATGATATAGAATATAGTTAAATATATTAAATATTACTAATGTAATAAAACATAACTTAATTTTGTCTTTTATATATCATGTAAGATTGAATAAAACTTTCATAAAATTAGGGGTTACGTTTATTTGGTCAAATATTTGCGTAGTCTGAACGCACCTTAAGACAATAGTACCATCAAATCTTCTTACAACAGCTTTGTTTGCGTCGAACTTGACTGATAAATCGTTTTCAACCACTTTATTAACAGAAATAAAGTTTGCCTGTAAATCGGAGGAAAACAAAACATTTTGCAGTAAAATTTCAAAATTATTATTATGTATAATAACATCACCTTTTCCAACAGCCATGATGTGTTTATTGCCTGCTAAAGCAATAAACTCTTTGTGGTCTTCAAAACGAACAAACATTTCTCTGCTGTTACACATGTGTGATGTCGCACCGCTGTCGACGTACCAACTTCTTGAGTTTAGCGGCTTTGACTCTGCTGCTGCACACATTGACATCGCCTGATTATTTTTTCCTCTATTCTTCTTCTCACACGCACTTGCAAAATGACCAAAAACACCACACACATAGCATTTGCCCTTGAATTTAATGTTGGTTTTGCTATTACCTCGTTTACTTATGAATTTGGACTTTGCTACGAACGCTTGTTGTTGTTGCGAATTAGGTGTTGCAGTTTCTTCTTCTATTTTTTCTTTTCTGCGTTTCGATTCTTCTAGAAGCTTCTGTTTTAATGATATTATGTTTGGCAATTCATCACGGGTTTCCATGGCTATTACAAAATTGTCAAATTCCTTTGGAAGACTTGACAGTAACATGATTACTAATAGCTCCTCCTGGATCTGTATGTCGCTTTCAGCTAATTTTTCGGAAATCTCTACGAATTCGTTCAAATGTTGTACCATATTACCACCTTCAGGCAATGACAGATTCGCTAATCTCTTGTATAATGATACCTTTTGCAACGGTCCTCTTGGCATATAAACTTCTTGCAATTTCATCCATGCCTCATGTGATGTCTTGCAATTTCGGATATATCCCAACTGTGTTGGTTTAACTCCCAAACAAATTGACGCAAGGGCTTTTTCGTCATCAGACACCCATTTTGTATTCACATCACCAGTGCTGTCATTCTTTATGGCTCCATTCACGATTTTCCAAAATCCGCTGTGAATGAGCACACTCCTCATTTGTATGGACCAACTGTCGTAGTTGTTTTCGTCCAACTTCTCTATCTGGATCACAGGAGCACTCATATTTTCCTCTTTGTTAAGCACGCAATTAAACTTTTATGTATTTTATGTCCTACTTTAAACCAATAATTTTTTTTCTTTTGGATTATGTACCTGGGCCCATAACCTGAAGAAATTTATGACACAAATTTATTCTGAATTTCAAGTTTTATTTAACTTTAAATAGCTTAACCAAAAATATTGCGACTGAACGCGTGAAGTATTTAAATGAAAGTAATTTACAGAAAGGAAAAGAGATGCGAAACAAAAAAAAAAACAGAATCGCAACAGCATACACATTGTCATAGGGTTGCCAACCGTTTTAAACTTTAACACTGCCTTGGTATTGTATATATCCGAATTTAACGAGATTTTATTTTCTAAAAAATTCATATAAATGTTCCAGTTGGTTGCACTATAATCATAATAGTTGAGGTCCACCTGCGAGGCCACTGATCTTTTAAGTGTACACATAATGGGGCGATGGTCTGATGGTATTTCGTAATCCATTGTCTTTACATCTATATTTAAAGCGGTATTGCTTAAAATAATATCGACTGTAGATGCTTCGCGATTGTGTTGATGGGGGAATAGGGTTGGATTATTAGGATAGTGTATAAAAAAACTGCTTGATTGCTGTAGATTGTTCAGTGCGATTCCTGCAGTATTATTTGAACGGCAATTCCAAGAGCAATGTTTGGCATTTAGGTCACCAAAAACTATGTATTCTTTGGTGGAAGGTGTTAGGTTCAAGATATCAGCACAGAAGTTATGGGTATATCTTGGTGAATATAACGAAGATACAACAATAGGTCTATTATTTATAACAACTTCAATTGAGATGTTTTCGATTGATGAAGTGTTTGATATAAAGAGGTTTTTATGAGCGACAGATTTATGAATTAACAGAGCTACTCCTCCTCCTCTTGCATCTGTTCTGTCACTTCTATATAAATAATAATTTTTAAAATAGGGTCTATGATTTTCTGAAAAAAATGTTTCATTCAAAGACGCTATTTTAATATTTTCTCTTTCAATTAGTATTTCAAATTGTTTTAATTTAGAAAAGTTTGAAATGCCATTAGCATTCAAGTGAAGCATTTTGAATTCGTTTAAAATATTAGTATAATCCATGGGCGTATTTTACCATTGACATTACAACTTTGATTTGTTGTACTTTTGAAGTGCACCTATGCAAATCATCCATAGCTGTAGTGAAAATATCAAAAAGCTCATCAATGCTAAATAAATCGTTGTTTTTTTTCAGCTGATTAGCATATGTAGCTTTGCTGTTATTATTGATGTTATTGTTACAATTTGTGTTGTTGTTTCTTAAGTTAGGAAAATCTCCCACATTAAATTGAAATGAGTTATTTTGTTGTTGTCTGCTTTTATTCGGACTTTTAGAAGTAACTCTTGTTCTAGTTTCCAAATAGAGAGAACGTAACGGACAGTTGATATCGTTTGCAGAGTGATCAGTTCTTTCTTTTCCTTGTTTTTTGCAATTAAAGCATGTAAAAACAGCTGGTCTTTTTTCATTTGTGTTAAACGGACACACACTTGTATGATGTTGTTCTGCACATATCATACACGCAGCACTTCGATGGCAATGTTCGCCGCCGTGGCCATACATCAAGCAGTTCCAGCATTGAGTTGGTTTGTTCTTGGATTTCGATTTATATTTTTTCCAAGAAATTATAATATTAGAAATTGTTCGTACATTTTTTAAAGCAGTTGGATTAAAATTTTTACGAACAAATTGAACTTTATAAACTGCATTATTGTTTGAACTGAATTTGGTGGTTATTTCAGTTACGGAAGAGGGGGATAGGTTGTAGTTTTTTAGCTCCTTGGAGATTTCCTCAGAGCTTATGCGGGGTAAACCGTGTAAAAAGGTGGTGTATAACCTATTTTCTTTGGAGCCATAAGAATGAAACTCTATCTTATTCTCTTTGAGTATTTGCTTGTAGCATTCGTACATTTTATTACTAGGAGCAAAAATTTTGGTACCAATTGAAGTACGTTTAAAAAAGCAATCCTTACCAAGCAGCTTTTGTATTTCTGTAAATGAAGCGTTAGCTTCTACAACAATGGGTGGAGGTTTGTGTTCCTTAACATCGTTAATATTTGATACGGGAGTTACGTCCATATCATTGAGGCCAGCAAGCAGGCTAAATCTGTTGCTTGAAGTTGACGCCATGTTCGGGTTAACAAAACCCGGAGGAAGTTTTGTCATCTTCTTATTCACAAGCTTTCTTTTTGATGATTTGGCCCCTCGGGCCATCGCAAAATTTTTATTCCTGTTTTAAAGCTGGATTGTCTACCACGTGAGTTCAAATGAGATCAAGAATAGGCAATTGCAAAAACAAAAATAAACACTAGTTTTAATTTTAAATAGTTGTACTCTAAGCGCTTTGATTTTTTACACAACCGTTCGTAAAGAGAGTTAGATTCGAACTCGATAAGGATTAATAACAATTACTTTGCCAAAATTGAAAATTCCTCTTACCCACTGATAAGAGAATGTAGAGAAATAACGTAAAATTAAAAAGAAATCACCAAATTGAAAATTATATGCTTATAGAGGTCTAATTTTCCAAATAAACCTCCTATAAGCACATAAATATTTTTCAGATAGTATTTGAATTTATTAAATCATATATAGGTTTTTTCCCCTCCCATTTTCCTTCAAAAATCATTAAAAAATAATATAACTATTTAATACCTTTAGATCCTATGTATTATTTGTTGCAATATCTATATGTAAAGATAAGATCTCATATGTAAATATCAAAATTTGTTAAAATATGTAAATAAAGGAAGAATATTTAATTGAATATTAATATCAGTTCGAATCTAACTCTCTTTACGAATGGTCGTGTAAATAATTAAAGCGCTTAGAGTACAACTATTTAAAATTAAAAACAAGTGTATATTTTTGTTTTTGCAATAGCCTATTCTTGATCTCATTTGAACTCACATGGTAGACAATCCAGCGTAAAACAGGCCGAGAGGCCAAATCTTCATCAAAAAGAAAGCTCCTTGCGTCAACTGCAAGCAACAGATTTAGCCTGCTTGCTGGCCTCAATGATATGGACGTAACTCCCGTATCAAATATTAACGATGTTAAGGAACATAAACCTCCACCCATTGTTGTAGAAGCTAACGCTTCATTTACTGAAATACAAAAGCTGATTGGTAAGGATTGTATTTTCAAATGTACTTCAATTGATACCAAAATTTTTGCTCCAAGTAAAGATTTTTTTTTTCAATTATATTTTCTTCCTTTATTTACACATTTTAACAAATTTGATATTTACATATGAGATCTTATCTTTACATAGATATTGCAACAAATAATATATAGGATCTAAAGACATTAAATAGTTTTTATTTTATTTTTTTTAATGATTTTTAAAGGAAAATGGGAGGGAAAAACCTTTATATGATTTAATAAATTCAAATACTATCTGAAAATATTTATATGCTTATAGAAGGTTTATTAGAAATAATAGACCTCTAAAAGCATATAATTTTCAATTTGGTGATTTCTTTTTAATTTTACGTTACTTCTCTACATTCTCTTATCAGTGGGTAAGAGGAATTTTCAATTTTGGCAAAATAATTGTTGTTAATCCTTGTTATGAAATCGATAATTTTTTCATAACCTGTTTCTTCATGAAGAAGATTTGTAGGATACCTCCAGGGCTTTTTATTTATCATTTTAAGACATTTGTTTTGTATAATTTGTAAGCGTTTTAGGTGGCAGTTGGCAGTGTCACTCCAAATAGGACACGCGTATATTAAAATTGGCCTTATAACACTTTTGAATAGGAGATTTTTGTTTTTGGGGTTTAGAAATGACCTTCTAATTAGAAGTGGCCATAATGCTTTAAATGATTTTATAGCTTTTTGGCACGTAGCCATAATATGTTGTTTAAAAGTAAGCTTTTTGTCCAAGACAACTCCGAGATATTTGACATGATTAACTACATTTATGGTATTATTTCCAATATGAAGATGACGTCTTGGCAATCTTTTGGGAGATTTGTTGAACGGAAAAATAATTGCTTGGGTCTTGTTTGGATTAATTTTGATTTTCCATTTGTGAAAATATTTACTGCAATTAACAAGTCCCTTTTCCATTTTCTTCAGGAGTGCACTTGTAAGTTTGTTTGAAGAAATTAACGCAGTATCATCTGCGTAGTAAGCAACTTTCATATATTTCGGAACTTTGAAATCGGATGTATATATCAAGTAAAGCAATGGCGACAAGACTGATCCTTGACGTAACCCTGTGGTGATGGTTTTTGGAGATGATGTTTCATTATTAATCGCAACTTTAAAGCTTCTGCCGTGAATGAAATCTGAAATAAGTTTGCATAAATATTTTGGTATATTTGCATCAAGAAGTTTAAATACTAGGCCATTATGCCAACCGGTGTCAAAGGCTTTTTCGATATCTAACAATATTAGACCCGTTAAATGTTTATTGTTTTTATTGGTGATTATTTGATTTTTAGTTCTGTTTATTTGGTGAGTAGTGCTATGCCCTTTTTTAAATCCAAATTGTTCTTTAGCAACAATAGAATTGGTCGTTACAAATTCACTAAGACGAGAATGTAGTATTTTTTGAAATATTTTACCTAAGTTTCTTAATAAACTAATAGGTCTATAGCTATTTGGGTTATTTTTTGGCTTACTAGGTTTGTTAATAGCTATAACCTTAGCGTTCTTGAAATGGTTTGGGAAATAGTTGAGATTGATGCAGCTGTTAAATATTATAACCAGTAATTTTAGAGCTTTGAGTGGTAGTTTCTTTAAGAGCAGGTTGGGAACATTGTCAAAACCAGGAGATTTAGAGGGTTTTATTGATGAGACAATATTAATAACTTCTTCTAGAGATGTATAAATTGCTGACTCAGAACTGGGATTTTCCTTCTTAAAATTATTTACTGTTGTATTTATTACTATATCCGCTGAGTGGTTGTGATTCGAAGTGAGGTTATTTGCTTTGACAAATGTATTTGCCAGGACTTCAGCCTTGTCCTTATCAGATGTTATCCTTGTATTTCCAACCTCAAGGTGAGAGATTTGATTTTTTCCTTTTCCTCGCAAGTTCCAGCTTATTCTCCAAAATGATTTATCACCTGGTTTTAAATTGGATAATAATTGACACCATTTCTTATTGCGTTCCGAATTAATACTTTTATCAATCATGTTACTTAGAAACTTAGTACATTGATTATAAAAAGTTTGCTCGGCTATATTTGAAGATCGTTGGCTTTTTCTTTTAAAGCTTCTTCTTAGTTTAATATATTTCACAGTACTTTCTGGTAATGTGTAATTATTAGTCTTCGAAGACTACATTTATAAATGTTTGTATTTCCTGATCAATTACTACCTTGGTACTGTATATATCCGAATTTAACGTGATTTTATTTTCTAAAAAATTCATATAAATGTTCCAGTTGGTTGCACTATAATCATAATAGTTGAGGTCAACCTGCGAGGCCACTGATCTTTTAAGTGTACACATAATGGGGCGATAGTCTGATGGTATTTCGTAATCCATTGTCTTTACGTCTATATTTAAAGCGGTTGTTGACGCATATCATGTAATTTCATTATAATTTTTGAGATTAATTATAATATTAAAACTTTTCAGTATAATTATGCTACAAAGTGTACACATTTTTTTCTTTTTTTTGCTTTGTACGCCAAATATGTTATTACTTTGATGTAATTGTTTTTTTGATAATTGTATACCAAGAAACCTGTTTTTATCTTTAGCGGTACTCCCGTTTAACTTATCGAAACTTCAAACTTACTTTTGTCAGCTAACTACACTTCTTGTACTTTTAATAAAAATCACTTGCGTATTACAACTGGAAGAAAAAACTACCTTGCTGTGTTTGATACTACCTTGCTGTGTTTGATACTACCTTGCTGTGCTATATATGAATATTAAGTTAATATTTTGATATTTATTGTGAATAAGTTTTATGGTAATTTAAATTAATAAAACTAAAAAATACTCGAACTAAACATTGGTGCCGAAACCCGGGAACTTTAGATGAAATTTAACTACATTGGAAAAGAAATTGGAAATATTGTTGTACTGCCGTATATTGAAAGGACCTGGCTTCTATTGACTTGCCGTTTGGGAACTAATTGACTGTGCTACTTTCGTTGGATATAGTGGAACAATTGCGTTGGAAAGGTTTGAGATCTTGCGTTACTGTTGTTGAAGTCTGCAATAAAACCGTATGTATTTAATGAAATTTTAAATTAGTATTTAAAATGGCAGATATTTCATTTATGATCGAAGAGCAAAAGGTTTTGTTTAATCATTTAAAACGAATTATTCGAAGTTATGAAATAAAGGCAGGAAAAACTTGTGGGTTTGCTCAGACCATTTTCGATGAAATTGAACAAACTTTTCAATTATTTAAAGAAAAACATAGTCAGTTGCTTAGTATTGTGCATGACAATTCAATAACTATGAGCGATATTCCTTATTTTGCTGAAGAGGTTTTTTTATCAATTTCAAGATGAATTTTTTTCTTTGAAAAGTCAATTGCTTGATTTTATGAAAGATGCTAGTAATCCTCCCTCATTTGGTTTACATTCCACCTTTGCTGCCCCCTCCCACAGTCGCAACGAAACCATGCCTGCTGAGGTTCGTCTGCCTAAAATTGATATTCCAACATTTTCGGGCGATTATTTAACTTGGATATCATATAAAGATATGTTTGTTTCTCTTGTCCACAACAATCATGGTTTAAGTAATGTTCAAAAATACTACTTTTTAAGGGGTTCATGTTCAGGAACTCCATTGGACATAGTAAGCGAATATCCTGCTTCTGACGCTAACTACATATTGGCTTGGACCGCCCTTAATCATCGATATCACAATAAAAGGAAAATTGTTGACACACTCTTACAAAAACTTTTTTCTATACCTAACTCTACTGGATCGGCTGAAAGCATTCAAATTATTTTAGACATGACTCGTAATAGTCTATCTCTTCTTCGTGCTTTGGAGGTTTCTACTGAGGGCTGGGATGCGCTTCTGATTTATATGACAGTAAACAAGCTTGATAGGCAAACTCGTAAGGAGTGGGAACAGTCACTAAAGGCTTCTACTGAAATCCCTCCTTTAAATGACTTGTTTAATTTTCTAGAAACTTCTTTTAGAACTTTAGAGACACTAAATGATACAAATCAACCCAATTTTGCACCTTCTACAAGAACGTCTACTACTAACTCGTATCAAAATCGAACAAGGAACAACTTTCGACGTAATATTCATTTAACTAAATTCGCTGCCATGACACATGATGCCAAACGAGAATTTTTAAATTCAAAAGGAATATGTCGCAATTGTCTTAACGTGGGTCATTTTAGTTACAATTGTCAGACATCGTCACGTTGTCAGTCCTGTCAACAAAATCATCACACAACATTACACAATTTGTTTACTAAAAACGACATTGACAGCAATAATTCAATCCGTCAAGTTGCATCTTATCCTTCAACAGCTGGACATTCTGCTGATAATGTATCTACTAATATTGTTTGTAACTGTGGTACACTCAATAATGAAATTATACCACAAGTTCTTTTAGCAACAATTAGAGTAGTTTTAAAAACGCCACATGGCAACTTTCATCTTCGTGCTATACTTGATCAATGTGCACAAGCAAGTTTTATAACTCAAAATGCTGTTGATTCTTTAAGACTTTCTATGAATAAAACTTTTGCCCAAATTAGTGGAGTTGGTGGAAATCAACCCTATATTACAAGGAAATTTGTTCAATTCGCACTTTTTTCGGATTCTGAAGCTCAATTTAGATTAGATTGTAAAGCCTTTGTTTTGCCAAAAATAACATCGTATCAACCGCTATCGCTCGATAAAAAAATTCTACCTGATTTGTCAGAATTTAACTTGGCTGATCCTAAATTTTTTAAAACTGGAGAGATTGATCTGCTACTTGGTGGTGATGTTTATGGGAACATTATTTTACCACAACAACAAAAATTTAGTAAAAGTATTTTCCTACAATTGACACATTTTGGGTGGATATTCTCTGGGCCTATTGCAACTTTATCGTATCAAAATAATATCAACGTTAATTTATGCTTATTAGACCAACAATTGCGTGCTTTTTGGGAGCAAGAAGAATTTTTTGAAAAACGAGTTTTAACTGAAGAGGAGAAACAGTGTGAACAACATTTTAAAAACACAACGACTCGCGATCACAGTGGTCGTTATACTATTTCATTACCCTTTAAAGCTTTACTTAAAGGCCAACCTCTTCCCTGTTTTAGCCACACGGATTATAGTGCACTTGCTCGCTTAAAAAATGTTGAAGCTAAATGTGTTGCAAACCCCTCTTTTGGGAAACTTTATCGAGAATTTATGGAAGAATATGAGAGGCTTGGACACATGACTAAGGTCGGAACTTATCCGCGTGACTTAAAACAAAATGGTTTCTTTTTACCACATCATGGTGTTTTGAAGGCAAGTAGCTCAACTACTAAGTTAAGAGTAGTGTTTGATGGTAGTTGTAAAAGAACCTTACAATCTTGTTTAAACGAAGAGTTAGCTGCAGGTCCTGCACTACAAAATGATCTGCCAACTATTATAAATAGATGGAGACGTTTTAAAATAGGTTTTCGGGCAGACCTGGAGAAAATGTTTCGGCAAATTCGTGTTGTTGAAAACCAACACAAATATCAACAAATTTTATGGAGAAGTGCAAATTCTAGTGAAATCTCTATTTATAACCTCTCGACAGTTACGTATGGCACAACGCCTGCTCCATTTCTTTCAATACGAGTTCTACAACAATTATCCCATGATGAAAGTAAAAAGTATCCTTTAGCCAGTAAAGTACTCAACACAGATTCATATGTAGATGACGTCATCTCTGGCGCTGATAGTTTAGAGGAAGCCTATGAGTTACAAACGCAATTATGTAAAATGTTATCAAAAGGAAACTTTAATCTGAGAAAGTGGACAACAAACTCAAAAGAGTTGTTAGACCTTATTCCTGTAGAATTTAGAGAAAACTCTAGAGTTCTTGAAATCAATGATGGTAATACCGTAAAGGCTCTTGGTCTTCAATGGAATACGGATGATGACTGTTTCTCCTTTAAGATGAATTTTGAAAGCAATAATATAGTGACCAAGAGAAGTTTATTATCTGACGCAGCGAAACTTTTCGACCCACTGGGTTGGTTAGCTCCTACTACGATACTAGCAAAAATTGAATTTCAAAACCTATGGTTACTAGGAATTGACTGGAATGACAACCTTCCTGAAAATCTTAAGAGAAAGTGGTTGGAATACCGAAAAAATCTAAAGGATCTCGAAGAATTAAAGATTCCAAGATGGATTGGTCTGAATAAATATGTCAAGCTTGAAATCCATGGATTCTGTGATTCCTCTAAACTTGCATATGCCGCTGCTGTCTACGCAAAAACTATTTCTTATGATGGAATTGTTCAAATAAGTCTACTGCAATCGAAAACTAAAGTTGGTCCGTTAAAGCGCCTAACCATACCTAGAATGGAGTTATGTGGAGCTAGTTTGTTAGTGAATCTTGTTGAAAGAATTGCGTCTTCGATCGATCAAGAAATTTCGCAAGTCCTATTTTGGACTGATAGCACCACCGTACTCTCTTGGATTCGCGGACAATCATCCAGGTGGCCTGTTTTTGTGGGAAATAGGGTGGCAGAAATTCAACGTAAATCAACCAATTGTCAATGGAAATACATTTCGTCACGTGATAATCCTGCCGATTGCGCTTCAAGGGGAATACCATCCAAAGAACTGGTTCAACATGATCTATGGTGGAGTGGTCCAAAATGGCTCAAGGAAATGCCAGAAAATTGGCCAAAACAACCAAAGCTCAGTTTTGATATTATAGATGATGTTGAAGATGAACCCATTATAAATGCACACTCAACGAATGTCGAAGTTAAAGAGTATCCTGAATTGCTAACCAAATTTTCCTCTCTGAGCAAACTTATTCGAGTTACTGCCTACATACTGCGTTTTAAAAATAATTTCATTAATTCATATTATCAAAAAAAATCGCAAGACACAGACATCAGTAAGATGACAGGATTTCTAACAACCAAAGAGCTAAAATTTGCTCGTAACGAACTCATTAGAACTTCGCAAAAAATAGATTTCATTGACGAATTGAATGAGCTTCAAAAGAAAGGTCAAATAACCACAAATAGTTCACTTGCTAGGTTGTGCCCATTTGTTGATTCTTTTAATATTTTAAGAGTTGGCGGGAGAATACAAAATTCTAACTTGACCTATTGCTCTAAACACCCCATTGTACTTAAAAAAAACAATCCATTATCATATCTTTTGTTTCTAGATGCACATTATAAAACTCTCCATGGTGGTTTGATTCAAATGCTTTCATATATTGCAAGGGAATATTGGATTATCTATGGGAGAAACATCGCTAAGCTAATATTACGCAAATGCACAGTTTGCTTTAAATATAATGCAAAAGCTGCTCAACAATTGATGGGTAATCTCCCAAGTGTTCGCTTAAAGCCGGCTCGCCCTTTTAAGCACAGCGGTGTTGACTATGCTGGTCCAATAACCATAAAGCAGTCCACAGCTCGAAACTCCGTGACAACCAAAGGGTACATTTGTTTATTTGTTTGTATGGTAACAAAGGCACTGCACTTGGAAGCTGTTACCAGTTTATCTACCGAATCATTTATGGCTGCATTTCGAAGGTTTGTTGCTCGTCGAGGTGTTTGCACTGACCTATATTCTGATTGCGGCACTAACTTCGTTGGGGCAAGTAAAGAGCTTCAAATAATTTACCACCGCAATAAGTCATCATTACCAGAAAGTTTACTGGAACAACTCGCTTCCCGTGGAACAACTTGGCACTTTGTACCTCCAGCCTCACCAAATTTCGGTGGTCTGTGGGAGGCTGGCGTGAAATCCACAAAGTACCACTTAAAAAGGGTTATGGTGAATCGGATTTTAACGTTTGAAGAATTAATAACGTTATTGGCGCAAATCGAAAATTGCCTAAATTCAAGACCACTTTGTCCACTAAATTCAGAACCCTCCGATTGTAATGCCCTTACTCCGGCTCATTTTTTAATTGGTGAACCAACTCACAATGTTCCTGATGAAGATCTACTCAACGCTAATATTGATCGGCTTAGTAGGTGGAAAGTGGTGGAAAAGATGAAACAACACTTTTGGAGTCGATGGGCAAACGAATGGTTGTGTCGTCTTCAAGCCAGACCAAAATGGTTACAACTGTCTAAAAATGCTGAAATTGGAGATTTAGTTGTGGTTGTAGATGAGCGATGCTCCCCAGGGGAATGGCCGCTAGCACGTGTTAAAGAAGTTAATGCTGGTAAAGATGATCTGGTAAGGGTGGTAACACTATTTTCAAATGGAAAAACCTTTAAACGACCAATATCGAAAATCGCGTTTTTGCCTACAAACGACTCTTTTCATGAAAATGGAGCTAATGATGTGTCTCACTCTGATGATGCTTCCGTGATTTAAGTACTGTCGTCCTTAGTGGGGGAGAATGTTGACGCATATCATGTAATTTCATTATAATTTTTGAGATTAGTTATAATATTAAAACTTTTCAGTATAATTATGCTACAAAGTGTACACATTTTTTTCTTTTTTTTGCTTTGTACGCCAAATATGTTATTACTTTGATGTAATTGTTTTTTTGATAATTGTATACCAAGAAACCTGTTTTAATCTTTAGCGGTACTCCCGTTTAACTTATCGAAACTTCAAACTTACTTTTGTCAGCTAACTACACTTCTTGTACTTTTAATAAAAATCACTTGCGTATTACAACTGGAAGAAAAAACTACCTTGCTGTGTTTGATACTACCTTGCTGTGTTTGATACTACCTTGCTGTGCTATATATGAATATTAAGTTAATATTTTGATATTTATTGTGAATAAGTTTTATGGTAATTTAAATTAATAAAACTAAAAAATACTCGAACTAAACAGCGGTATTGCTTAAAATAATATCGACTGTGGATGCTTCGCTAATGTGTTGATGGGGGAATAGGGTTGGACTATTAGGATAGTGTATAAAAAAATTGCTTGATTGCTGTAGATTGTTGAGTGCGATTCCTGCAGTATTATTTGAACGGCATTTCCAAGAGCAATGTTTGGCATTTAGGTCACCAAAAACTATGTATTCTTTAGTGGAAGGTGTTAGGTTCAAGATATCAGCACAGAAGTTATGGGTATATCTTGGTGAATATAACGAAAATACAACAATAGGTCTATTATTTATAATAACTTCAATTGAGATGTTTTCGATTGATGAAGTGTTTGATATAAAGAGGTTTTTATGAGCGACAGATTTATGAATTAACAGAGCTACTCCTCCTCCTCTAGCATCTGTTCTGTCACTTCTATATAAATAATAATTTTTAAAAAAGGGTCTATGATTTTCTGAAAAAAATGTTTCATTCAAAGACGCTATTTTAATATTTTCTCTTTCAATTAGTATTTCAAATTGTTTTAATTTAGAAAAGTTTGAAATGCCATTAGCATTCAAGTGAAGCATTTTGAATTCGTTTAAATTATTAGTATAATCCATATGCGTATTTTACCATTGACATTACAACTTTGATTTGTTGTGCTTTTGAAGTGCACCTATGCAAATCATCCATTGCTGTAATGAAAATATCAAAAAGCTCACCAATGCTAAATAAATCGTTGTTTGTTTTCAGCTGATTAGCATATGTAGCTTTGCTGTTATTATTGATGTTATTGTTACAATTTGTGTTGTTGTTTCTTAAATTAGGGAAATCTCCCACATTAAATTAAAATGAGTTACATTGTAGTTGTCTGCTTTTATTCGGACTTTTAGAAGTAACTCTTGTTCTAGTTTCCAAATAGAGAGAACGTAACGGACAGTTGATATCGTTAGCAGAGTGCTCAATTCTCTCTGTTCCTTGTTTTTTTGCAATTAAAGCATGTAAAAACAGCTGGTCTTTTTTCATTTGTGTTAAACGGACACACACTTGTATGACGTTGTTCTGCACATATCATACACGCAGCACTTCGATGACAATGTTCACCGCCATGGCCATACATTAAGCAGTTCCAGCATTGAGTTGGTTTATTTCTGGATCTAGATTTGTATTTTTTCCAAGAAATTATGATATTGGAAATTGTCCTTACATTTTTTAAGGCAGTTGGGTTAAAGTTTTTGCGAACAAATTGAACTTTGTAAACAGCATTGTTGTTCGAACTGAATTTGGTGACAATTTCAGCCACGGAAGAAGGGGATAGGTTGTAGTATTTTAACTTCTTGGAGATTTCCTCAGAGCTAATGCGGGGTATACCGTGTAAAAAGGTGGTATATAACCTATTTCCTTTGGAGCCATAAGAATGAAATTCCATCTTGGTCTCTTTAAGTATTTGCTAGTAGCATTCGTACATTTTATTACTAGGAGCAAAAATTTTGGTACCAATTGAAGTACGTTTCAAAATGCAATCCTTACCAAGCAG